>BKCH01001789.1:0-338631 GCA_008635985.1 Ficus erecta | reverse complement strand
GAGGAGAAGAGACAGAAAGGGGAAGAGAGAGAGGGAAAGAGAGAGAAGAGAGAGAAAGGGGAAGAGAAAGAGAGGGGGGGTGGCGGCGGCCGGCGGCGGTGGGGCGCCGGAGGTGGTCGCCGCGGGGAGAGGAGAAGAGAGAAGAAGAAAAGAGAGAGAAAATTCTGGCGATAGGTGGCCGGAGGTGGTCGCCGGCGTCGGTCGCCGGCGTCGGTCACCGGCGTCGGTCGCCGGCGGCGGGAAGATCGCCGGCTTGGATGGGAAAGATTATGTAGAACAAGGTGTATGATAATATGATACACCATCAACATTTGAACCGTCCGATTAAATCTTAACGGTCCAAAAAGTGACTCTACCATAAGTTGTGGTAGAGCCCATAAAAGGGGCTCTACCACAGATTTACCCTAAAATTTTTACTTATTATTTTTCTGGAAAACGTAGCGTCACATTTAAGTCCTACCTGCTACCTACTAGGACATTTTTTGCCGTTTTTGCTTGATTATGGTTGTTGACTTTTCATCATTACTCATTGTTATAACTATGTTGCGCAAATTTACTCTACTGTTGCTAGCTCGATTGATGGCGAGGAAGGGATTTTAGCAAGAACTCTAAGGTCTTGTTTGATAAAAAGTTTAGTTTAAATTAAGCTGTATTTTTTTCATCATATTTTTTATTTTTTTTTTCTCAAAAAGTTGTTTGTCTTTTCTGAAAATTTAAAAAAATTCAAAAAAATTTACTATTTAAACTTACAAATTTTAACTCAAACTTACGCACTAAACACCCCCTAGATTTCAAAAACTAACGGCCTGTTTGGCCATGTGATTTAAAAACAGTTTTTTTAGCATTATTTTAGTTTTTTAAATTTAAAACAAGGTGTTTGCCTATTATTTTTTTTAAAATAGTTTTGAAAAACATAATTACAAAAAATAGAAAATTCAGAAAATAACATTTTGTAGTTTTTGGTATTTTCTAAAAACAACTTTTAATTAGGATGCATTTAAAATTAAAAAGAAAAAACTTCACTTGGTTTGAGGGTCTAGGTCGGGAATTGAGATCGAGGTCAACGTGACATTCGGGATCGGGAATGAGATTCGAGATTGGAGTAGATGAGGGGATACGGAGATTGACATCGAAATCGAGTTTCTGGATGGGGGGTCGAGGTCAGGGTTGGGATCGGGTTTCAACATAAGGGTCAAGGTCGGGTTTTGGGACGAGGTCGATGAAGGGTTTCAATGCCGAGATCGGGTTCGAGTTTCGAAACCGAGATCGGGTTTGGGTTTTGCGATCGAGGTTAACGTCGGGTTTTGGTGCCTGGGTCGGGTTTAGGTCAGGATTTGGGATTGTGGTCAATGTCGGGTTTCGGGACAGGAGTTGGGTCGGGTTTTGGTATCAGGGGTCAGTTTTTTTATTTTTTATTTTTTTGGCCTTCCACTTATGTTCCTTGCATGCAATTGTTAACTTTCTTTATTAATTTAATTTTTATTTAGTATCATCATTTTAACATTGCCAAACATATTATAAAGATTAAGATATGATATAAAAATTAATTCCTTTTAAATATGTATCAACTTTTTTTTAGATTATTTTAGTCACGTATAAAGAACTTTTTTAAAATCATTATCTCAGTAATGCATCTTATTTTGTTCTTAATTTTAAATATATTAAAAAATGACACAAACTCTTGTTTATTTCGTGATTGCCGTACTTCCATTTTGGTATTCTTTCTCTTTTCTTTTCTTTAAATCATTTTTTTTTATCCTTTGTTAGGGGTTGAAAATTGACTTTTCTTTTTCTTTTTTCTTTCTTTTTGAAAAAAAAAAAAAAATATTGTTCATTAACATTTTCTTTGCTTTAATAAGCCATATTCTCAATTATTTTCATTTTAATTATGATTTTGACTTGAAAAGATTACGATTTATCTTTGTAATTTCATTTGTGTCTGAATTATATGATAAAGCTAGCAGCTTTAAAGGTTATAGAATTTCAAAACTTTATTTTTCATATATTAATAATCAATTTCATTCTTCTATTATTATTATTTTTTTTGCCATGTTTGGTTTTGAGTTCATTTATGGTAATTAATCGAGTAGAAAAATTCATAATTCATTGATTGATCCCTTTTTTTTTTTTTTGACATTTTAATGGGCTTACCCGTGCTTAGAATTCTGTTTTATGAAATTATAGATGATTTTGTGTCTTAATGAGTTAAACAAAATTTAGTTTCTGTTTGCTAAGTTCGAATATCCTCGATTTAGTGAAAAATGTTGATTTTTTTTTTGTTAAAGAGTCAATTTTTCATATTTGATTTTAACATATTGAAGTGGGAGAAATCATTATTGGGTAATTCTATTAATACATTCCTTTTGACTCTATGCATAACCCTCTTTAACAAATTCTTTAATTAAAAAAAAAACCCTTAAACAAAATGACATAAAAAGACAACTTTATAAACTTAATTATGTAAATAAAATTTTACAAAAAAATAAATTTATATTCATTTTCTCTTTTCACACACACCTAAATATCAAATCCCCAAATAAACAACGTATAAACGTTATTATTTTAAAACCTATAATAAAATCCTGATTTTTACTATCACACCCGTAAAGAAAATTTAAAAAAAAAAAAACTTTGTAGGTTGGTTTCTAATTTAATTACTTGTTGTTGTATCAGTCATGCCCTTTAGTTGTTCCTTTTTTTTTTCATTTTTCATTTTTTTTTTTGTTCGTCGTTGTAATTTCCAAAGTTTTGGACAAAGTTTTAAGTTAGGATTTTTTTTTTCCATTGTCTTGTTTTTTTTTTTTTTCAAGATGATACATTTTTTTTTTTCCTTCTTCTTTGTATCATTGGCTTTCATGGTTCTCGTTGGCATTATAATAGTTTGGTTATTGATTATTTACTCTCTATATATATATATATATAGTCTTAAATCCGGTATCTGATGATATCCGGATATATGAATTTTAGTTATTATGAATGTAAATTCGTAGAGAAGGAAATATAGCTAAAGTGAATATGAATTCTCTTTATTTTACATTTCCTTCTGCATATGAGTTTACATTCCTAATAACTGAAGTTTGCATTACCGAATACTATCAGGTATTAGATTTAAGACCATTCCTATATGTGTGTGTATATATGAATCTCTTTTGTTGTTTATTGTTTCTTTTCAATTTTTTTCTAGCAAAATTTTTATGTAACCTACAAATAAATTAAGCACTTTTTAATTTGAATGTTTTCAAATATGTTAAAAAGATGATGTCTCTACTTAATATAGTACTTTTTTTTTCTCTTCAGCTTATCAAATAGATAATATACAAACGAATTCACTATTTCTCAATCAATGTAAAATTCCCCAACCTATTATTTTAGTTTGTTTGTTTTTGTTTAAGGAATTTGAAAATATGAATTATAGGTTATAACATAACATCCTTTTTATACTTATTATTATTATTATTATTATTATTATTATTTCTAGATTTTCAGGAGTAGAACATCAAAATAAACCAAAAAATAAAAACAGTAGGTGTGAAAAGAAATTTGAAGTGGAGTACTTTTATTTTATAGAAATAATTATGGATAATTTTGGAATTCATGAGGGTTGTAATAAGCAAATCTAATACTTTTAAATTTAACAGGGGTGTGTATTTAAAAAGAATGGAGTCAAGAAAAATGCGTCAATAAAACCACCTATCTGTTTTTTGATACGATATCTAATAAGAAAGAGAGGAATGTATTCATATTTTTCACATACTATAAATATTTTTAAAATAATTTCTATTAATCTCTTTCATAAAAGACTGATAAAATTATATTAAATATAGATTGTTCACTCTTGTAATGAGCCAATATTAACATAAAATTAAGATATAATTTTCTTAATAAAAATGTCAATATGCAAGTTTCATAAAATAATAGAATGAGTTGTATTTTGTTATTTGAAGATATTAAAATATTTCTTATATTATATCGTATATATTATCATGATTTTACGATAAAATTGAATATAATTTTTTAATTTATATTCTTATCGAGGTAAACTCTTAGATTGTTTTAATATTTTAGTGGATAAGACTAGTCAAAAGTCCTTCAATTGTATTCTTTGTGCCTCACATGGTATTGGGACCATATTCAATGACATTGAACTGTAAATGTAATATTGTCAAGTCATCCACCAACAAACGTACTACCATAAAATTTTTACTTATTATTTTTCTGGAAAACGTAGCGTCACATTTAAGTCCTACCTGCTACCTACTAGGACATTTTTGCCGTTTTTGCTTGATTATGGTTGTTGACTTTTCATCATTACTCATTGTTATAACTATGTTGCGCAAATTTACTCTACTGTTGCTAGCTCGATTGATGGCGAGGAAGGGATTTTAGCAAGAACTCTAAGGTCTTGTTTGATAAAAAGTTTAGTTTAAATTAAGCTGTATTTTTTTCAGCATATTTTTTATTTTTTTTTTCTCAAAAAGTTGTTTGTCTTTTCTGAAAATTTAAAAAAATTCAAAAAAATTTACTATTTAAACTTATAAATTTTAACTCAAACTTACACACCAAACACCCCCTAGATTTCAAAAACTAACGGCCTGTTTGGCCATGTGATTTAAAAACAGGTTTTTTAGCATTATTTTAGTTTTTTAAAATTAAAACAAGGTGTTTGCCTATTATTTTTTTTTTAAATAGTTTTGAAAAACATAATTACAAAAAATAGAAAATTCAGAAAATAACATTTTGTAGTTTTTGGTATTTTCTAAAAACAACTTTTAATTAGGATGCATTTAAAATTAAAAAGAAAAAACTTCACTTGGTTTGAGGGTCTAGGTCGGGAATTGAGATCGAGGTCAACGTGACATTCGGGATCGGGAATGAGATTCGAGATTGGAGTAGATGAGGGGATACGGAGATTGACATCGAAATCGAGTTTCTGGATGGGGGGTCGAGGTCAGGGTTGGGATCGGGTTTCAACATAAGGGTCAAGGTCGGGTTTTGGGACGAGGTCGATGAAGGGTTTCAATGCCGAGATCGGGTTCGAGTTTCGAAACCGAGATCGGGTTTGGGTTTTGCGATCGAGGTTAACGTCGGGTTTTGGTGCCTGGGTCGGGTTTAGGTCAGGATTTGGGATTGTGGTCAATGTCGGGTTTCGGGACAGGAGTTGGGTCGGGTTTTGGTATCAGGGGTCAGTTTTTTTATTTTTTATTTTTTTGGCCTTCCACTTATGTTCCTTGCATGCAATTGTTAACTTTCTTTATTAATTTAATTTTTATTTAGTATCATCATTTTAACATTGCCAAACATATTATAAAGATTAAGATATGATATAAAAATTAATTCCTTTTAAATATGTATCAACTTTTTTTTAGATTATTTTAGTCACGTATAAAGAACTTTTTTAAAATCATTATCTCAGTAATGCATCTTATTTTGTTCTTAATTTTAAATATATTAAAAAATGACACAAACTCTTGTTTATTTCGTGATTGCCGTACTTCCATTTTGGTATTCTTTCTCTTTTCTTTTCTTTAAATCATTTTTTTTTATCCTTTGTTAGGGGTTGAAAATTGACTTTTCTTTTTCTTTTTTCTTTCTTTTTGAAAAATAAAAAAAAAATATTGTTCATTAACATTTTCTTTGCTTTAATAAGCCATATTCTCAATTATTTTCATTTTAATTATGATTTTGACTTGAAAAGATTACGATTTATCTTTGTAATTTCATTTGTGTCTGAATTATATGATAAAGCTAGCAGCTTTAAAGGTTATAGAATTTCAAAACTTTATTTTTCAGATATTAATAATAAATTTCATTCTTCTATTATTTTTTTTTTTGCCATGTTTGGTTTTGAGTTCATTTATGGTAATTAATCGAGTAGAAAAATTCATAATTCATTGATTGATCTCTATTTTTTTTTTTGACATTTTATTGGGCTTACCCGTGCTTAGAATTTTGTTTTATGAAATTATAGATGATTTTGTGTCTTAATGAGTTAAACAAAATTTCGTTTCTGTTTGCTAAGTTCGAATATCCTCGATTTAGTGAAAAATGTTGATTTTTTTTTGTTAAAGAGTCAATTTCTCATATTTGATTTTAGCATATTGAAGTGGGAGAAATCATTATTGGGTAATTCTATTAATACATTCCTTTTGACTCTATGCATAACCCTCTTTAACAAATTCTTTAATTAAAAAAAAAACCCTTAAACAAAATGACATAAAAAGACAACTTTATAAACTTAATTATGTAAATAAAATTTTACCAAAAAATAAATTTATATTCATTTTCTCTTTTCACACACACCTAAATATCAAATCCCCAAATAAACAACGTATAAACGTTATTATTTTAAAACCTATAATAAAATCCTGATTTTTACTATCACACCCGTAAAAAAAATAAAAAAATAAAACTTTGTTCGTTGGTTTCTAATGTAATTACTTGTTGTTGTATCAGTCATGCCCTTTAGTTCAGGACGGGGGTCGGCGTCGGATTTCGTGACTGGAGTCGGGTTTGGGTTTTGGGACATGAGTCGGTGTCGGGTTTTGGGATAGAGGTTAGGGTCCAGTTTCGGTGTTGAGGGTTGGGGTCAGATATCAGCACCGCGAGTCAGGTTAAGGAACGTGGATTGGGTTCGGGTTTCATGTCTGGGATTTGGTTAGGTTTCGAGACAGGAATTGGGGTCAGGTTTCGGCATGGGGGGTTGGGTTTTTGGACAGAGATTGGGGTCAAGTTCTGGTTTGGGGATCGGGGTCTGGTTCTGGTTTCGAGACAAGAGTCGGGTTGGGTTTCAACACCGGGGGTCGGGTTAGGGTTTCAAGATGAGCATTGGGTCGGGTTTTGAGACAGGAATCAGGGTCATGTTTCAGTACCGGGGGTTGGGCTTTGGACGGGGATCGGGTTCAGGTTTTAGTACCAAGGGTTGGGGTTAGGTTTCTAGATGGGGGTTGGGGTTGGATTTCTAGATGGGGGTCAGGATCAGGATTCAAGATAGGAGTAGGGTCGGGTTTCGGCACCAGGGGTCAGGGTCAGGTTTCAAAATGGATGTCGGGGTCGAGTTCGGGTTTTGGGACAAGGGTCGGGGGGCCGGGTTTCAGCATCGGGGGTTGAGTTATGGGATATAGGTCAGGTTCAGGTTTCGAGACAGGGATTGGGGTCGGTTTCGATGCCAGGGTTGGGGTTGAGGTCTGGTTTCGAGACATGGGTTGGGGTCGGGTTTCTAGAAAAGAGTCAAGGTCAGATATTGGCACCAGGAATCAGGGTCAGGTTACCGGACAGGTGGTTGGGTTCGGATTTCGGGTCAGAAATTGGGGTCAGGTTTCGGTATCAGGGGCCAGGGTCTATACCCAACCCCGGTCCCAAACACCGACCCGATCTCGAAACTCGAACCCGACCTCGTCTAGAATAACCCCAACCCCAACCCCCATTGCCAAACCCAACCCCGAGTCCTATCCTGAAATCTGACCTCGACCTTTATCTCGAAAGCCAACCCTGACCTCCGGTACAACACTCCGACCTAGAATCCTATCCTGAAACCCGACCCCGACCCCGCCCCCAATCCCAACCCCGGTCCCTAATCCCGGACACGAACTCGACCCCTGTTCCGAAATCCGACCTGACCTTTATCCCGAAACCTTAATCCAATTCCCGTCCAGAAACCAGACTGCGACCCCCGTTTCAAAACTTGATCCCGACATCGAAACCCGACCCCCCTGCCCGACCCCACCTTGGTACTGAAATCCAACCCTTGTCCCCAAACCCGATTCGGTCCCGATCCCCAAACCCAACCTCGACCCCAACTCCGACCCCAGTCACGGATCCTGAAATTGACCCCCCCGACCCTTATCCTTCACCCTAGTCCTAAATCCTGATCTCGAAACGCAACGCTGACCCTAATCTCCAAACCCAACCTCACCCAATCCAAAATCGACTCTGACCCCGATTCCGTCCCGAAACCCAACTTCGACCCTTGTACCAAAACCCGATCCCAACTCATGTTCTGAAACCCGATCCCGACCTTGGTTCCTATACCCAAACCCGACCCCAACCCCCATCCCGAGTATCGGTCCCAAAACCTGACATCGATCCTTTATCTTGATTCTCGAAACCCTATCCCGATCCTGGTCCCGAATTTTGACCCCGTCATGAAACCTGGCCTCAACCCCAATAAACTATAGAAGTTCAATTGAAAAAAGAATAATAATAAAAAAAAATTAAAAAATCTTTATCCAAACATGTATACTCTGTTTTAATTTTATAAGTCTATTTTCTCAAAACAATTGCCAAACACCATAAGTTTTTGAGAACATGTGTGAATTGTTATAGAGATCATCTTTGGAAACACATTTCCGAAAAGCGAAAACTGAGAACATGGCCAAACAGGTTCTAAAAGTGTCTTATTTTTCTTTGTTAAATAGGAGTCATATGCCCTTTATCGTTAAAAAAAATGATGTGCAAATTTAACTTATACTTAGAGACATGAATCAATTTAAATATAGACTAATAAGCATAAGAACTTTTAAAGTTTGAGTTGAAATAATAAGAATTATAGATTTTTAAAGTTTGAGTTTTTTGAAAATGAAAAATGGAGATTTGGAAAGTCAATTGTGAAATTTGTTTACTCTCGAAGAAAAAGATTAAAAAGAAAAAAAACTTTTGGAAATTTCCGTCTGAAGTTGTTATCCCAAACAAGTCCTAAAAATAAAGAAATAACACATGTTATAGCAGACAAATAAAACTAAACTGAAAAAAAAAAATGAAAATTATCAAAGGTTTTAAAATCCGTCATAATTTGACTTCCGATTTCTCGAGTACCCTATATTTTATTAAATGCATCCTCCAAAACTGGAGGGACTAATCAATAAAACTTGTGAGACTAGGAGAGTAACGTGTGCAACTTGGGAGAGAAGACTATTCAACACTTCAATTATTGACACAAATTTTCTTCCACAAATTAGAAACAAAAAAACAAAAACAAAAACAAAAGAGAACGTAAAACACCAACTATTGAATATCTTCAATTTGAGCCATTCATAGAGTTAATAATTGAGCGAAGGATATCGACATTTTTGTTTGCTAGACTTTTCTTTATCACTGATGACAGGCTCTCTTCAATTATTCATTATCATCGACAGTGATAGAAAAAGTGAAGGGAAAAGAAAAGGAGAAATAAAATTTGGTACTTATATGGATCTATATGACAAAATTTAGTAAATACTGGAGAAATTGTTGGAATTCTCTGTGAATGCTAATTCCCTATATATGCCATAGAAGTTCAATGATTAGGTTTCTTTGCATGTTATAGAGCTCTTCAAATTTATCTCAGAATCTTACAATTATAATCTTCACTTCTTTTTATGCATGTGCACAAATCTCTACTAAAAAACACGAAGTTTATATATATATATATATAATTGATAGGTATTTTTTACAAGTACACGAGCCGGTTAAAGTAATAAAGTGATAAAAAAATATCGTTCCCAACGAGGACTATTTACTACTAAGTAACGAATTACTTTAATCCAAATTCTATTTGAATAATAAATTTACGAGATGCAATAAAATAAAAGAAAATTATAATAAACACAATGCACAAGTTTAGCAAGGAGAAATTCAATATGTTAGGATATCTAGGGTTTTCGATTTTACTGGATTAATCCTGCTCAAAGCACCAAATTTAATCAACCACTGCTTATTCCTATGCTGATGAAAAACTTTCCTATTGTAATCACTGATCTTTCTCAAGCATTAGCAAACTACCACAACAAGCCAGTTTTCATCTCTCGGTTTCAAACTCCAAACTTATTATGATTTATTAAGAACAAGAAATTCATAGCATCACACAAGCCTCATAGATATCTCTATCCTACGACAATCTCATGGTATTTAATCAAAGTCTAATCCAACTATCATTTCTCAGTCTCAAATTGGATCATAAATCATTAAACAATCAGCATAGATATGAATAAACATCAAAATTGAATTAAACCATGATGAATTTGAACATTCATAATCCAACTACATCGTAGCCCTAGAAAAAGAAATTTAGTTCATAATAAAACTAAACAAAATCCTAAATAAAGTTCTAAACATGATGTGAAAAGGAAAATAACTTGTTTAGAATCGGATTTGCCACGTTCCGTCTCCGGAATTGCTACTCTTCTTCTCCAATTCACCAATTGCTCTCCTTTCCTTCACACCTCCTCTCTTTTCTGCCGAAAAACCCGTTTTGAAACCCTAAAAGGATTCTATTTATAGCCATGGACCGAAATATTTGATTTTAAATTACAAATTCGGAGAATCAAAAAGAATCCCGCATAATCCCGCATCTGTGCCTAGGCCCTCTTTTTTCTATGCCTAGGCACAAAACTGTTATACACACGCTTGCATGAGGAACCGCGATCTACGCCTAGGCACATATTTATCAGCGCCTAGGCCCTAAGTTACGTAGACAAAAATCTCTTTTGGCGCTTAGGCGCTTTTGAAACAACGCCTAGGCCCTAAGTTCTTGGGTTTTTGTACTGAAAAACTCAATTCAAGCGCCTAGGCGCCCATAAAATTGATGCGTAGGTGCCCATAATCTTCAAAATACACAAACTTCACACCAAAGTATGCCAAATGCTCCATTTTAGCACCAAACGCACCGAAAAACAACGAACTCACCTTTTTACCTAAATCCTACAAAAGAGAAAAAAACGAAGTGAAAGAACATAGAAACAAAGTGAAAACTTAATAAAATAATAAGTTAAAAGTACCCAATTAATTAGTATAAAACTAACTTATCAATAATGATGACATACAATAATATATATATATATATGTATATATACTCCCTTTGAAATGAAAAAAAAAAAAAAAAAAAGTGCTTTCAGGCATTGCAAACTTTACGCATATGCTTGCAGCATCACAATAATTGATAAGGGTCCTCCAATAAAACCAAATCTTTATGGTTCATCAATCAAGAAACCGATAAAATGTGATCCTTTTTTTTTTTTTTTTTGGTTCTCTTGCTGCTTTTGGAATCAAACTGATTAAAGTGTAAATATTACCCGAAGTTTTATATATTATACGCTGGTTACTAGAAGTTTTTTTTTTTTCTTCTTTAACCAATAAATAAAGGAACAACTAGTATCATGAGAAATTATATGTAGATTATTATTCTACTTATGTTGACACTCACTAACAATACCAGCACCAAGTCTCCACGTAAAAACTAGTTTTTTTTATGTGTGTATATATATATAGGAAATATTCTAAAGTGGATTTGTAAGATGAATGGAGAAACAAAAATATAGAAGTACAGGAGATGCTATGAACTCGATCGAACGGGTACAAAATGACCACATACATATAACATTATTGTTATATCTAATATAAATATTATATATTCTCCTTATCAAATGAAAAAAATCTAGGGTCAAGCCAAAAAAATATTGTTTCTTTCAAGCATGCATTATTGCGAACTTTAACATAACATATGCCCTCAGTGTCACAACAATAATACCAACTCCTTATGTTGGTTCATCCATATCATACAGAGCTGATAAATAATTGTGATATTTTGCCGACAAATTGTAATAGGGTACTATCAATATGTACTGATATTGATCGAATTATTCGTCCCACACAAGATATTGGTAAACGAAAAGCAAGCCGCCTTTAATAAGGATCTTGTTTTTTATTTTTTATTTTTTTAATATAAAGATTGGTGATAGAAATCGATAAATATCTTTTATCAGGATCCACTTACTGTTACGCCTCGCATTTTTTTTTAATTTCTTTCTCTCTCTCTTTTTTTTTTTTTTTTTTTTTTTTGTCGTTTTTCTTTATGCATGGCTTTATTTGTGCATGAATGAAATTATACATATATTTTGATCGAGAAAGACATGTGTGTGAATTTGGGATAGAATTTAACTAGTCATAATTTAGGACCGGATTTTTTTTTCTTTTCGCTTTACATACATCTCAAATTTCAATCAATGAATGAGGATTTGAATTGTTCTAGATTAAAATCTATTAACATCTCCTTCAGTACAATGGAATACAGTTAAGGTCATAGGGAATACCTCAAATTTGACAACTCCATATATTTATGCATATCATAATATTAAAGTTAATAATTTTATCATTTTATAAATTAAAATTATCAACTTTAATGTTAGACTGAATATAATTATAAAAAGGTATTTAAAACATGACTCTTTACCTAATTTTCTCTTAAAATGAACCCTAATGGCGGGCGACAAATAGATCTCATGGCCCGGCTGGTGGTGGTGGTTGTGTTTTCGGATCTCATAGATCAGGATTCGTTAAAGGATGTTTAGCTCATCTTCTGGGAATTCTTTTTGCTTATGAGGCAGAGTTTCTGGGAGTGATAAAAATATGCTTTTTATGCCCAAAACAAAAATGAATAAATGAAATATTGGAACTTTTTTTATTTTTTTTGGTTTGAATATGATTATATACTTTTGTGGTGAATTTACTGATGAAGAGATCTTAGGAAGAAGAAGAAGAAGAGGAAGAGATTGTTTTAAAAAATAGGAGTCATTTATTTATTGATGAGTATAAAAAGGACGAGGAGTAGAATTAAATTATAGGGATATATTTTTTAATAATAATGGTGAGTATAAAATGGACGAAGAGTAAAATTAAATTATGGGGATATTTTTTGTAATAATAACAGGGGTGTAACAAGTAATAATGAACATCTAAATTTTTAATTGGTAGATAATTTAAGAAAAGAGTGGGAAGAGTAAATAAATGGGTGTTAATAGATGCCCCCGTTTAAAAATTTAGGAAAAAACAAGCTAATTATTTATTAGACAAACGGACTGGTGAATCGGTCCAATGGGTAGATCCAATACGTTTGATTGCATTTGGCATACTGAGGCGATAACAGATCTCTGTGTAGGAGTGTTTGAAGAAAATATTACTCATTTTCGGAATCCGGTTACAAATCTTTGAATTCCAGCAAAATCCGGCACAATGTTTAGATTACAAAAACGATCTCCAGCTTCAGTTTCCATGTACTCGACAAGATGCTTGCATTGCTTCTCACCATTTGTCTGCAATTAGAGATAAATCAAAGGGAAAGGAGATTAGAACTAAGCAATAGATTCGCAATACTAGAGTTTAACAACGCATTTTGCATAATCGCACGATTAAAGAACCTTGCAAATATAACTTGTTGAAAAACATATATATATGTGTGTGTATGTGTGTATTCAAAACTTTTCTATTATCTATGGCTCCATTTGGATCATAAATTCAAACCCACAATTCAAATGATAAATTCAAATTTTTTGTGAGAGAACACTACAGAAAAAAGTTTGAAAAGTGGGTTCAGAACAGAGTGTCAAACAAGTTAAAAAGTCGGATTCTAAGAAAACATTGAATTTTGAGGTCAAATGACCCTGCAAGGCATTTATCCAGTTCCCAGTTCATCGTATCCCCAAGAAGAGGATTTCGGAATCGAAATTCCCAATCAAGATTGCTGTTTGAATTGGGGTAGCAGATCTCACAGAGTAGTGTTATGCCAACATTTTTATCAACCTTTCGACACTAACTGACGTGGTAAGTGAACCGTCATTTTTCTATTACGGGCTACGATTTTTAAGTACTTGATTAACCGAAGTTTCCAATGAGGATTTTCCACTAAAGATAGTAGAATATTCATTAAACACAAAGCTTAAAAGCTACAAATAAAATCATCATACGCATTTTTGTTAACCAGATTTTGGACCACATTTCAGCTAATTAATGATGTTCTCTATGTAATCGTGTTCCATAGGAAAATTGAGATCAGGTTACCTCAAAAGCGAAAAATCCACCAGATTTCAATACCAAAGCCGCCCCTTTGCAAAGATGCAAAAGATCATCCATGCCATGAACACCACCATCCAATGCAATTCTTGGTTCATGCCTACCCACTTCTGCCTGTAGCCCAGAGATACTCTCGCTTGGGATGTATGGCGGATTACTTATAATACCAGCAACTTTACCTTCCAGATCCTTCAATGGCTCGAACCAGGATCCTTGACGTAACTCAACTACGTCCTAATCGACACATAAAACGTAGGTAGAGGTTGAACATGTTACTGTCAAATTAACAATAGCACATTAAAAATTACAGAGAATGTAATCTCTATAAAGACTAACCTGCAGATCATACCTCTGCACATTGAAAGCGGCCACAGAAAGCGCCAAAGGGCTTAAATCCGTTGCAATGACTCTTCCCCAGCTCTTCAACATCATCCCAACTCCGATAGCAATTGCACCGCTCCCCGTCCCCAAATCCACCCACAATCCCTCTCTCAATCCTTCATTATCCAAAACCACATCGCCCACCAAGTCAACAATCCGCTCGGTCTCAGGCCTCGGAATCAAAACCCCTTCTTGAACACACAACACCAAGTCCCTCCAATGCTCACACCCGACAATGTACTGAAAGGGTCTCCTATCTTCAATCCTCTCCTTCCACAGCTTGTAAAGCTCCTCCAAGCCCACCCTTAGCCAACATTTCTCTCGCACTTTTCACTATGCATTAGAGAGGGCAGCGTTCGATCTTTCACCACATCTTCCACGAGCCACTTGAGCTCTCTGCATAAAAGGCTCGAGTCTGGGCCATTGTCTAAATCCTCAAATGTGGTTTCCACAGAGGATGCAAGACTTTTGGCCCACTCGTGCCACTTGTGCAGTTCTGACATGGGGGCAGTGTACGTGGGCGGCCTAAGAAAGAGCGGCATTCGATGTTTCAGAGGGGCGGGTGGTGCTGGTGGTGGTGGTGTTGGTTTCTGAGATAGGCAAACAGAGTGGTGGAGGTTGCGGAAAAGTGGCGGCTTAACAAACATGGTGAAATTTGACACGCCAAATGCATATGTTAAACTTAGCTTCACGGCTAGCGGATTTTTTCGTATAATTCCTATGGTTTAATCTTACACTCTAATTTCCATCCCTAGATAAGATAAACTCAACCCAACTCCATTTTTTGTCCTCGAAACTTGAGGGCATTTCTGAAAATAAAAAATAAAGAGGAAATTACTATCAATGAAAAAGAATATCTACCTAAAGATGTTCCGACTAAGGAAATCACTAACTATTAAACACGCATTTTCTTCCATATTAAATGAAATTCCAAGTCATTTTTAACAGTTTTCCACTAATTCTACTTCTCGTGTACATATACATACATACATATATATAGATATACATGTTTCTAGCAGAAAACAAAAATGAACAACAAAGACTGAGAAATTTCTATTATGCTTTTTTCAGAGCAAAAAGGGGGGAAAAAACTGTATTTTGAGGTAAACTTCAAAGCTACAAACAGAAAATCAAAAATGAAAATTTTTTGCTTAATGACGACCTTTTTACGACTGAATTTGTATTATCCACGAGAAGATGCTAAAAGAAGTTGAACCCATTATTTAATTTCGAAGTAAGTTAATATGCAACATTGAAAAAAGAGAAAAAAAAATCCATTTCTCGCTCTAAGATGCTCAAGAGTGATTAAGAAGAGAAGTCTGAAAAAAAGAAAAGAAAAATAAATAAATTTCGAAGCTTCAGAAGGAAAATTCTAGAGAATCCAATGGAGAGAAGTATTTGAGACGAAAAGTTGTACCTTCAAAAATGGTCTCTGTTATTCCCTCAAAAAAAAAAAAAAAAAAAAAAAAATTCTCTGTTTCTTTTGCGCCGGACTTGAGAGAGGACTCCTTTCGCTCCTTTCAAGTTCCAACATTTCGTTGTCTTATACAAGGATATATTTTATTTTGGGTAAATTACCTATTTAGTCCCTTTTAACTTTGTATAATTTTGATTTCCGAAATTTTTTTTTCTTTAGTTGAAATACTTCTAAGCTTTTAAAATATTACTACAATAATGTTTTTCGTTGATTTTTGGACGGAATCTATTAGTAATTTGGTCAAAAAAAATGATGCTACCTACATATTATGTCCAAAAATTAACGGAAAAGACTATTGTAGTAACGTTTTTAATTGTTTATGATCATTATAGTTACCAAAAAAAAAAAAGAACATGGAATGCCCTTAAACTGTTAAATATTGTTACAATAGTCTTTTTTTTTTTCATTTTTAAACGTAATCCATTAGTGATTTGGTCAAAAAGTGATGTTAACTAACGGATTCCGTCCAAAAATTAACGTAAAGGACTATTGTAACAACATTTTAGAACTTTAGAAGCATTCCAGCTACCAAAAAAAAAAGTTCAGGGACCAAAATTGCACAAAGTTAAAAGTTTAGGAACCGACTTAGTAATTTACCCATTTTATTTTTATCCATTGAACTTCCTATTTTTTTACACTTTGCCCAATGAAATTTAAAACTTGGTGAATGCACCCCTATAGGTTTAACCATTTTGTTTAGGGTGGGCTAATAATAGGGGTGGCAAGACGGATCGCGACACGATGACACGACACGAAAACGACACGAATTTTGCGGGTTCGGGTTGAGAAAATTTAGTGGCGGGTCGTGTTTGGGTCACGAAAATTTGACACGAAAAAAAACGGGTCGTGTTCGGGTTGGACCCGAAATTTTCGTGTCAGTTTTCGTTTCAATTTCGGGTCAGTTTCGGGTCAAGTTCGTGTCAAATTTCGTGTCCATTTCGGGTCCATTTTCGTGTCAAATTTCGTGTCCATTTCGGGTCAATTTCGGGTTCATTTTCGTGTCATTTTCAGGTCCAACACAAAAATGAGTTTGAAAATTGAAATATTTTAAATTTTTTTTTAAAAAAACCCTAAGAAGCAGCCCCTTTGCCCTTTACCTTTACTCCTTTACTGATTATTAGATCTGCCTCTCAGCCTCTGCCTTCTGCCCTCTCCCCTCTAGCCGTCGACCATCGTGCGGCTGCCTCACGCCCTCCCCTCACCTTCCGGCTCCTTCTCTCAGGTCCGGATCTGCCTCTTCCGGTCTTCCTCTTCCCTCTCCCCTCGGCTCTGGCCAGCGAGCATCTCGTGCCTCACGCGGTCACGCTCACGCCCTTACCATCTCGGAATCTGCCTCTGCCTCTGCCAATCGGAACTTCCGATTTCGAATCAGCCTCTCAGCCTCTGCCTTCTACCCTCTCCCCTCTAGCCGTCGACCATCGTGCGGCTGCCTCACGCCCTCCCCTCACCTTCCGGCTCCTTCTCTCAGGTCCGGATCTGCCTCTTCCGGTCTTCCTCTTCCCTCTCCCTTCGGCTCTGGCCAGCGAGCATCTCGTGCCTCATGCGGTCACGCTTACGCCCTCACCATCTCGGAATCTGCCTCTGCCTCTGCCAATCAGAACTTCCGAAACAAAAGCAAGGTTCGTATTTGTAGACTAGCAAATTTTAGACTAGCAAATAATGTTTTTTCTATCTAGCTGAATGAGAACGTAGCAACTTTTTCGTGTTTGAAAAATGATACAGCACTTCTTTTGTATGGATCTATTGAAAACCAACCTCGCATGCATGTATTTTCAGTCAACTACCCCAAATTTAAAGAACCGTCCTTCATAAGCTTCACGCTAAAACTATTGAATCTTCCTCTTGAGTAATGCCGAGAGGACTAAATTGGAGGGATTTCTTAATGGGTATTATGAAATTAGGGATTTGGTATTCCATTCCCAAGGAGAAAGCTGCTCCTCCCTTCTGTAGATGCAAGAATCCGAGGTTGTGCAAGGTGTTTACTTCATGGACTGACATGAATCTGGGTAGGAGGTTTATAGATGCATCTCTTTAGGGTAAGTGTTTGTTTTTTAACTGCTGTTGGCTGTAAAAAATAGGGGCTGAAAAGTTGTGTTTATTGGTTCAAAATTGCGCGTCTGATGGGTTTGTAGATTAGGGCGAAAAAAGGGGAAAAACATAGGTTGGGTTGATGAGATTTGGGGCTTTTTTTACATTTGGGTTGGTGAGTGAATTTGATGTTAAAGTCTGAGATCAAAGGTGAAAAAAAAAAAAACAAAAAACAAAAAAGGTCGCTAATTTGAAAAATATTTGGCTAGAATGTGCTTTCGTTCGTTTGAGAAAGAGACAATTAAAAACCCAAAAAAAAAAAGCTGAATTTGGCAACAATTTTTATGAAATTGCTTAATTTATTAATTGATTTATGGTTATTTGAATTATCAATATTGTTTGGAATCTTCAACAAGTTCAAGGACATTCTTGCTGTGGGTTTTTTGATTGGAAGGATCATGTCATGTGTGAAAAATAAAATATAATAATACCTAGTTTACTAAAAAAGGTTAATGATATTTGGAAGCTCAACTTGTTGAAACTGAAAAAAAGGGCTGTGAAAGGGTGCAATTTCTTGAGAATCAACTATAGACGATGCAAATTATCATCAATGCAAGAGGAGGAATATCGTGGAAGCTGATTGGCTTAGGCATCTGTGTGTTATTGGTATGTTATGTGTGTAGCGGAAAGTAGGATGGCTAGGAAAAGTTGGTTAGATGGTCACTTGATGACATCTTTTTTGAGTAAGAAGATTGTAAAAATTGGGACCAAACACAGCTTGTTATTTTTGTATGTTGTTTATGTAAGGAACAAGATGGTTATGTTGTTGTGAAAGTGTTGGTGTTAATGCCGAGAAGCCTTTCTCCAATCTGTCCCAGTCAAGTTCGTGTCGTGGGTCAAGTTCGTGTCACGGGTCAATTTCGTGTCGCGGGTCAAGTTCGTGTCGCGGGTCAAGTTCGTGTCACGGGTCAAGTTCGTGTCACGGGTCAAGTTCGTGTCGCGGGTCTAGTTCGTGTTGCGGGTCAAGTTCGGTTCGTGTCGTGTCAACCCGTTACGTGTTCGTGTCGTGTTCGTGTCACGGTTTCGAGTTGTTTTCGTGTCACGGGTCGTGTTCGGGTTGGGGAAGAAAAAATTCGACACGGCTCAAACACGACACGAACACGACACGAGACACGAATTGACACCCCTAGCTAATAATATGCCTTTGTTTGATAAGAATGATAGAAAATGGAATGAAAGAAAATTTACTAAAGGTAAAAAATAAAATAAAATTGAACGATGGAAATGATTTTTATTTTCCTTCAAGTGGTTTGTTAGAAAGGAATGTATAAAATAAAAATGTTGTATAATTATTATTTTATTCACTCATTTGTATTATTTTAGCCTAAAAATTAAGAGGGAAAATTTTTTAAGTTGTACAATTACCCTTTTATTCACGAACATAAGCCCTCTAATCTAATGTTGTTTAAATTTTTAATATATTTAATATGAATTACGTTTCTAATGAAAAATAATAATAATAAGGTGGGGGGGGGGGGGGGGGGGGGGTGCAAAAGTGAAACTAAATTGAAGGAAATGTGATTTGAAGACATCCAAAAACATAATAAGAGAGACTTCATTAGAGGAAACACGCACATATACATACCATACCGCTCCACAATTTATTATTCTCAGCCAAAAAAAAAAAAAAAAAAAAACCTATTCACAATTATTTTAAACCTATAGTGGTTACAATTTTTAAATACTTGCTGACTGAACGAAAATTTATAATACTTAGATGTCACTTTGGTCTATTATGTTTCATTCTCTTGAAGAGCCTTGTAGTCGATTTGCCCCGTAAACATATGTTTGTGTATTGCTTCATGTGATACATTGGTTTATCTTTACTTGATGCTTAATTTAGGGTTTTTCGAGGCAATGAAACTCGTCTACGATATTCTCCAAGTGCCCACAACGGGAAAATATTTCTATATGTTGCATAATGTAGCATGCAATTCATCTTGAAAGCTCCTGTTATTTCCTGTCAATAATTCGATAGTCAATTATCATACATCGTGTTTTAGACTATATTACATTTACGCAATCAGATTTCAAATTTAATTATGCTCAATTCTTATCTTTCCTTGATCAACACTTAATTTTAACCACAAAAAAAACTTAAACACTCTTGATGATAAAAGAAAGATAGTAAGAACAATGGGACAACATTTCAAAGGATAAAGGATATTTAGGTCTTTTTTTATAGTGAAAATCAATTTTTAACCCAAATAGATAAGGATTTAATACGAGCTAAAACTGTGAATATATAAATACGATAACAATCTAAGGTATAAGATGCGATTTTTTTAATAACCTCAAAATGCAAGGCATAAAAATGAAAAGGAAAAAAAAAAATCACTAGAAGAAGAAACATGTGAATTAGGGAGAGGGATGTACTTGTTGTGGAAAATCACCATTTTCCAATTGGGAATTGATGATCAATTTGGCTGCACGATGAAGAGGAGTTGGATCTCTTTCTGCTTGTCCCGCATGTATGAGACCCATCATAGCCCATGCTGTATGCACTAAATTTGATCTATTTTCTGAAAGTGCTACATATTCCTATATATATATATATATAGATTAAAAACATATATATACATGCATTAAAATTTAATCATTGATGATATTAAATAATTTTAAAATATATATAATCTTATGTATTAACATAAAATTTTACAAAAGCAATCACATAATATTTGTATATTGCTCTAATTATCAAGATGTGAGTTTGTAAAAATTTAAAATTATAGTGTGATTGCTTATTTTAAATTTGTGAACTTTATGGTAATTGTAGAAAAAGAAAAATTCAAGAACTTTTCGGTCAAGCATAAAGGATCAGGGACTAAAATGTCATAACACATAGACTAATAACACACACAAAAAAAAAAAAAAAAGAATTTGAAACCACATTTTTGAAGCTAAATAAAAATTAAAAAAAAAAAATTGACCTTGTTTGGGCATGAAAGGTAACTCTCTCCCCAACCACCATCATCTCCTTGAGTTCGAAGTAAAAATTGAACTCCTTTGCGTATAGTTACACTATTTGTATATGTCTTGTTAGCTGCTGCCAGTCCTCCAAGTGCAAACCATGTAGCATATATGAAGCAAATTCCCCAATTTCCATACCTAAATGTGGAGGTTTATTTTATAATTTTTCTTTTAAAAGTACAAAATATAAGGACAAAAATATGATAAAAAAGGATATTTTCATAAATGGCTCTTCAATTATACATTCCGATTTTATGTTGGTCCTTGATTTTAATTTTTACAGGTTACATTATCTTGAATTTTTCTAATATCATGGAAATCAAACTCATTTAGATCATGTGAGCTTTAATGAAGGCTAAAATCGTAATTTACTTTTGGGAGGGCAATTGTACCCTGATGACGCTATGTATCTTGATGAAAGAACTATTTACTTCCAAAATTTATCTGTGGAGGTACAATTTCTCTCCAAAAAATATTTAATTATGATTTTAGATATAAATAAAGCTCGTATGATCAGAACGTGTTTAATTTTAGTCTTTTTTTTTTTCATAGAATATTGATAGAGTTATAGCAATATGATAAAATCAAAAGTAATTAAGGAGTTAACTTTTACTAGGGTGTATAGTTCGGGACCATTTATAAAAATAATCACAAAAAAAAAAAAAGGGAAACACTTTTAACCAATGATGTATGACGTAGATTAGGTATATACATATATATATATATATATAAATATATATGCGTGTATGTATATGAATACCATGAACCGTCATGCGTTTGTTTGCCTTCAAGATACTGAGTTGCTTTGCTTATAAAATTTTCAATTTCCCTTTTCTTATATCCCGGATATAGGCTCTGAAACAAAACTAAAGCTTGGATTGCTGCTGAAGTGCATTCAACATAATCATGCTCAATGATAACGTCTTCAAGAAATTCAACAGGATTAAGAACCTGAAATCAAAAGCCATGTATTTAGAAGAAGTCTAAGGTAGTATGCCGCAATACCAATTCGGGATCTGTTTGGCAAAACTTTTACTTTTGTTTTAGTAAGTAGAAGAATAAAAGAAAAAACCATGAATTTTTAGTAAGTGCTTGAGATTGTACTTTTAAAAGAGCTTCATGAGTAAAAATGTTTTTGTTTCTTTTTAATTTTTCAATAGGTACTTAAAATGTTAGAACGATATTTAGAATCTCATATTGAAGCATTGATGCAAAGTTTCAAAGTTTTATTCAGATGAGCATTTTGAAAGTCACATTTTAAAGTTTTGACAAGAAGCTCTTCTAACAGATCATCCAAACACTTTTAAAGGCAGGTTTTGAAAACATAAACCCGAAAAAATTGCTTTTAAAAAACCATGCTAAAAAGAAGTATGTAGTAATTGTAAGGATATAAAATCCAAATATAGACTATACTTACTTCCAACCAAGGTTGTGCTCCTGAAGGCTCCCAAGCTCCGATTCCACCACTTTTGTTCTACCAAGATTCAAGTTTGTATAAGCATTTAAAGTTAGAAAAGAATGATAGCTACACTTTAAGGGTGTGTTTGGGAAGAAGAAGAGAAAATAAGAAGGATGGAGTAATAGATCATTTAGGTGGTAAGGGAAATACAGGAGAAAGGTTTTTTTCTCTTCTGGAGTAATAGATCATTTAGGGTGTTTTTGAAAGATTTGGAGTTCCTCCTCTAATCCTTTCATTCTCTTTTCTCTCCAATCAAACAATCATAAATATTAGAATTCTTCCACTAATCTCTCCACCCCTCTCATTTGTTCCACTTTTCTCTCCTACGAAATGCACTCTTAAGGGATGAAAAACTTTTCTGACTCAGTCACCACCGAGTTAAAAGGCAATTTAACTTGTTTCTTTCTATTAAAGTACAAAAAAAAAAAAATGCAAAGGATGGATTAAAACAATCTTAGCTTTGTAGTTTGTTTTAGTACGTAGTTCAAACTTACTATTGTTAAAGTTCCATATTAGATGTTTTCACAAAATAATTTACAAGTTAGTTGGAAGAAAATGCTAACCTGTAAAGAAAGTAGAACATCAACAGCATCATAAAATCTCTCAAGCTCCATTTTCTTGCCAACAATCTCCAGTGGCATCAACGAGAATATCAAACAACACTGTCATGTGTAACGAGCGATTTGAGTTCAAACGTATGTCGATTTGGACCCGTGATGATATATTAGTGATTATCGACTCAATTAGATCGCAATTAAACTAAAGTTACCTTCAGAGCATCTGCAGTACAATCAGAAACTTGCCATCCGTGATCTTGATCAGAAAATGTCCATGATCCTTTAGAAATGTGACGGTACATGCTTTTAAAGTCACCTGAAGGATTTTCTTTGACCTCCATTGTGTGTGTGTGTGTGTGTGTGAAACATTAGTTTGAATGAACTAAGTCAGTCACGAAAAAAAATAATTGACAAATTGAGGATAAAATTTGACTTTCAAAAAATAAGGCCAGACCTGAGATTTCTTTATAAAGTCATGACCTCTAGCAAGAGTTTCTCCTATTTCATCAATGAAATTGCTAGCAAGCAAAGCTTGAATTGCAAAAGTAGTATCCCATTCTTGACTACCGAAACTCTGTGTACAAATTACATGTAAATATCATGATCGTCAACAAATATATATATATATATATATCCTCTTTATTTCATACATAAAATCGAGACGGAGCCACTCATGATTGAGTTGACGCTTCCATCCCCAATAAATTTTTGTTAACATTTTTAATTTTACCTCAAAGTATTTCACATTTTTTCATTTTGCCCCACGAATAAAATTGATTATCTATCTACAAGTCTATAAAAAGTATTATCTTTTAATGTACGTTCGCACTGAAATAATAGACTATTCCGCCGTTGCATAGTACTATTGGCTTTTAATAGTTTTGCTAAAATTATTCTATCATTTGGCATGTATAGAAAAAAAATACTAGAAAATTGGATAACTTGTACTTAAAATTAAGTACATGATGATTCATTTTGTGAAAACTAATATATAAAGCAAATAAAACCACCTTATTTTAATTATTGAGTGAATTAAACAACACGTTGTCCTGCATTTTTCCCCTGTTGCTAAAATAAATAAATAATTAAACAATAAAAAGGAAAACTAATTAAACACGAACCTGCATCTTCATCCCATCTTCAGCAACCCATATGTAATCCGGGATTCTAGCAAGGTGCTTTTTAAAGTAGTCCCCATTAGGATTTTCAACCCAACAAGCAAGCATACACAATACCTACATGTATACATATATATAATATATCCAATGACAAATATAAGCAACATGTGAGCGACTAAAAAAAAAATACTACTATATTAGCACTGAAGTATCCTAAATTTATCACTTTTTCATAACTTACCCCTCAAAATTTTTAATTTTGACAATTTACCTCATAAATTTGTTGAAGGCAACAATGTACCTCAAATGACTTAATTTTTTTTGTTAAATTAGTAACGAAAAACCAACTTACAACTTTTGTGAAGACGGAGAATTCTAAATAAAAAATTTTCAAATCCAATACAAACTCTAACGTAACTCTTCCAAATTTAAACCTTGAATTTAATGAGAAATTAATTCATATGAGATATATATTGTAACGATATATAAAGTTCATAAATGATTTGTCAAAATTAAAAAAGTTTAAGGAGCAAGTTATCAAATGGTGACAAGTTCAAAGAGTACCAATATTAAACACCCTAAAATTTATGCACATTGTACCTATGTTGTCATGTAAAAAATCACCTTTTCAACACAACCTAAGGTAATGTAGCGACTATTTTCATCTTCATAATGAATATGCTTCATTGTTACTTGGAGAGCCCTCTCTCTAATGAATTTGTTCAAAGGCCAACAACTAAGAAGAGGCTCTATACATGTGTATAATGTATCCCAAATTAGATCTTGTATCCATGGATGAGGATAATAAAGATCCTCCTGCAATAGTAGATAAATAATAAATTTCCATTACATAATTATCGAAGAAACATGATAGAAAAAGAGCTCAGTTTTAAATTTTTGTCATAGATTTAAATGGACATGATCAAAGTGACATAAATCGAAATAAAATATAGGTTGTGTCATAAATTTAAAGAAAAAAAAATATTGTGGCATAACACACCTCTTTTTCCAATTTTGTATTGATACTTTGAGAAAATATTTTCGGCCTAGTTATCAGTACTCACCTTGGCACATAAATTACGCACATTCTTCCAATTTATCTCATGGTATGGTTGAGTATAAAGTTCCTCCCTCAACTGTAGAGTAAGAGTTGTGAATGGTCCCACAAACCTTTTTCCATATAAATAGGACATGGGCAAATAAGTCATTCGACAATAGCACCACATTTTAGCTGCATTTTGTTTTTCAATAAAAGAAAAATAATATCAAAACTATGATGAATAACAAAATATGTGTTCTTCATATGCAATATTTTTTTCACAATATTAAACTTTTTTTTTTTTGGTTTCTTTTTCTTAAGGAATTTTTTTTATGAAGAAAAATTTAAAGATTGTTTTTTATAAAAAAAAATTCACATTTAACTGCAAAAAATTATGATGCTTACTACTATATATGTTCAAGCTTTTAATAATTAAACGGCAAGAACCTAGAGTAGTGTTGTACCTGGATGCATAGGAAGAAATGATGGAAGAATCCAAAATTCTGGGGGAATTGGGTTGGTCCCTGCCCAATCAAAAACTCCAAGTATCTGCAAACAAAATAAAGTAACTAAGATTTAATTATTAATTTAAAGTGATTTTTTTCCCCTGAAACCTAATGCAATCACCTAATGACTCTATAAGATAGAGCAACAATATTGATGGTTTCTTCATGTCTTCTATTTACTATTCATTTGAAAATCTAGTGGAACAAAGGGGAAATAATACAAGGATCTAACTCATTCTCATGGTAGGCTCAACTCAAAATTATCTAATTCATCACAAGCTCACAGGTTCTACAAAAAATTTCACTTTTAAAGCTGGACCTCAAAATAAGGAAGTGGGGATTTAAATTCTAGTACCGAGATTAAAGAAGATCTAAAGAAAACATCCACAATTGTTGTATCACCACCATTAGTGGTGAGGTTTAGAATTGATTAAATGTTGACTCGTTAACTTACCGATAGCCAGACTTTTCCCCAAGAAGGTATGTGGGTGACACCACCATGTTCAAGAATCCATTGTCTTGCTCTTGCACAAGCATTATAGTTTTCATGACCACCATTAATAATAGGACGTCCTTCTCCAAGTATTCTCATACAAACGTAATTTAGAGCTGTACCAATCATGGTGCTTTTACCCTCAATATGCAATCCCCATCCACCATCTTCATTCTAATCAAGGGCACAAAGCACAAAGATAATTAGGTATAATATTAAAAACCAAACTATATATATGAACTAATTAAGTAACAAATACTAACACACACACACACACAAAGAGAGAGAAAATTTGTATTTTTTTTTTACTTGATGACAGAAAATGTAGCGGAGAATTTCTTTTTGATGCTCGGCTGTTAATATAATATCAAGGCGTCCTGTAATGTACAAACACATGACCTACATAAAGACAACAAATATTACAATGTCATTTTGTCCAAATTTAAAGATAATCGAATGTTGAATAGAATAATGTAATGGGCACGAATTAATAAAAAGTAGGTCCAATCCATAATATAGAACTTATAGATAGGTTGGTTTACTTTTTATTAGATGTGGTGTTGAATAACAGTGATACACGTAGCCATTTTTCAGCTCGATCGATACAACATATAAAGAGAAGAATTGCTAATTACCAAAGGAGGGACAAAAAACAAAGGGCCAGCATTTTCAGCGGGCCAATGTCCATCACTGGCTTGCAAAGCTGAGAGGAAGTGAACGGCTCTTCTGAGTGTAGTTGTGGCCTTTTCAAATGTGATCACCTCACCATCATCAACCTTGACTTGAGGAATTGTTTGTTTGAAGTTTTTCTTTCTTAAGAACTGCAAATATAGTTCAAATAGAGAACAAAAGATATGAAGAGAACAAAAGAAAATGATACACGATAATGATATTTGTGTTATACGCGATACACATTAACCTAATGCCGTTAATATTTACTTTAATGGTTACATGCATGTGTTGGATTAATCCGGCAGTTGTGGTAGCGCCGGATAAGAGTATATATATATATATATATATATATATAGGGTAAAGCATGAAGAATTATATTAGTAAAGCCTCTGTGATAGAATATTCACACCAAGGACATATAAGCACTTTAATCTTATGTGTGAAATAGTTTTTTTTTTTTTGTCATTTACTCTAAATATTTTTATTAGAACTTGTTATTTATTTTAATTATTTTCATCAAAATATTATCTTACTCTCTCTCTCTCTCTTTAATAAGAGCCATATAGACCTACAGCGTTTAAAAACAAAAACAAAAACAAAAAAAGACATAGATATGCAATAATTAATTTTCCACTGCTAGAATCAACAATAGGCCTACATCTTTCCCAAACCAACGTCAAGATTTCTTTCTTAAAAAAAAAAAAAAGTACCTGCATACGCCAAAGGAGGTCACTGCTGGGCTTGACTTGATGCCGGCTGTTAAAGAAGTTCAGGCGGGCCGCCTCCACCTCCTCCCGCTCCTCCAGCGTCCCCGCCGCGGGGTCAAACTCCCAAATTTGCCTTCCCACAAAGTTGTTTGTGCTGAATATGTAAGGATCGTTGCCCCCATCTGCTATTTTTAGCCTCCACATCCTGCATACTATTCAATGTTCAAACTTATATATGTCACAATTATTAATTTGCATGTATATTGTTAATTGTTTTTTTAAGTAAATGATGGCAACAAGTATCACCAAGTACACCCAGACATCCTGATTATATTGGCACCCCCTTAGCACACTTTTCATTAACTTATCCCATTGTTTTATATAATAGAAAAAGAAGAAAAAAATAGAAAAAAAAAGTGTACAGAACAAAAGAAGGGGAAAAAATAAAACAACCCTAACAAAGGCAACCCTAATGAAACAAAAATGAACCCCCTGTAGCCAGAGACCAATCTTAAAGAATTAAGCCGTAATTTGCATCTTGAAATGTGATATCAAATATGTCTCGTTAAAAACCCTTTAGTTAAAACTCTGTGAGAAAAAAAATCAGACAAAAAAAAAACATATTTAGCAAAATAAAAGGTTGACTACTTATTAAATCTATAAGAAAATAACACCATCATATTATTCGCATCTGTAGCATCAAATTGTAAATTATCTTAAAAATAAAGCTTACTTTTCGTGTCTACGAATTATATACACACGTAAAAAATTCCGCCTCAATTATATTTACTGTATATCTTGTGATAAAACTGTAAAATATGATATATATATATATATATAATGCTTTATATTACATATGTGTGTGTGTATATCATGAGATTTTGAGAGCATGGATATATACACGGTTCTCAAAGTCTCAGGGTTCATGGATGTATACAAATAAATAAATAAATAAAATAATATATATAATATGAGGGAAAAGAGGTGGATAGAAATATAAGTAAGTTTAGTATCATAAATTACGTGTGCTTAAACACACATATACATAAACACACACGTAAATAGAGCTATAATATTGTCATAAATTAAATATTGTAATACCTCTTGAAGAACACTTTTTATATTAAAAGTTGTACGAGCCTTGATGTGTGAATATTTCTTTGAATAATGTGGAGAGAGTGGAAAGTGGTTTGAACTTGTAAGGAGAAGATACAGTTTCTTTGTTTGCATAATGCTAGCCTTGTAGAGATATATATGGAAGAATACAAACATATAATAAAAATATTTGTATAAATATCTCTAACTCATTGCTTTTTCTTTTGATTATTTTGATGGGGTGCAATGCACTTGGTGCACATGAATTAAAAGTAAGAAAGCATTACTGGATCTGGCAAATAATTAAAAGCAAGCAAAATGGAGCATGTGCACCTTTTTTCTTTTATAATAAGATTTTACTCACTTTTGCTTCTGTTTTGTCATCAAAAGAATGAGTGTACTTGTTTTGTCTTTGTTTTCCAACTTGGTGCTTGCAGCCTTTAATTAATTAAATTCTAATTGTGCATAATACACTTTTTATTTATTTTTTATGTTGAGAGATGCATAATATACCAAAAGGTCGTTCTTAAGTTCAAGCTCTTTTTGATATTTTATTTTTTGGTTAAGTTATATGTTGGAGGCAGGTGTAATCACAATATTAGAAGTTTCACAATATTAAATGTAATATTGTCAAGTCATCCACCAACAAACATACCACTTTAAGATTTTTATTTATTATTTTTCTGAAAAACATAACGTCACATTTAAGTCCTACCTGCTTGCTACTAGGACATTTTTGTCGTTTTTGCTCGATTATGGTTGTTGAGTTTTCCTCATTACTCATTGTTATAACAATGTTGCGCAAATTTACTTGTGTTGTCTTTGTTTTCCAACTTGGTGCTTGCAGCCTTTAATTAATTAAATTCTAATTGTGCATAATACACTTTTTATTTATTTTTTATGTTGAGAGATGCATAATACACCAAAAGGTCGTTCTTAAGTTCAAGCTCCTTTTTGATATTTTATTTTTTCGTTAAGTTCAAGGGAGAGGGATATGAACCTTATAATTTATGTTGGAGGCAGGCATAATCACAATATTATAAGTTTATTTTTCCTCTTTTTTTTTTTTTTGGTTGAAAATCTCTTTTTCTTATCTTTATGTGGCACATAATTTTCATATCCATTAAAGGAAAATTTATAATACAGTACGAAAATATCAGACAGTTAAGGTTTTATAATATGATTTTGATCAAATTTAATGTTATTATTGATAGAAATACTTTACCGTAAAAAGGTTATTACTTTAATGGTTGAAAAATGTATCTTCTAGGTTATGAAATGACTGGATTATTGTTACTTTATCTTTACCTATAGATTGAACTATTGTTTGATTCGTTCACTTCCATGATTCAGACACAGTCTGATAAAAGTCGGGTGATAGAAGTAAGAGCACAATTTCTTTTGGGGTGGAGTTAATTATTAGCACCATTAGTCTGAAAGTTTAAATATTATATCGTTTTGCTCTAATTTAACCTTTTATTTTGACAACTATAGGTCCTGAACTTTGATTCTTTTTAACAATTTTAGGGTCTTTTAACAATAAAATAGACGAAAGATTTTTGAAATATAAAAAAAATAATCAATGAAAAATTATATAACATAACTGTTAGAAAACCAAAGTTCGAAGAGTAATTTGTCACAATGAAAAATTTAGGGACCAAAGAGATACAGCACTCAAAATTTAGGAACTAATAATGCTAATAACACTTTGGAGGTAAAGCGAATAGTATAAAAAATATGTGGATGTTAGTTACATCTTACTTCGATGACATTTGTGCTAGATTGTGAATTTGTCCTACATTACAAAATTATTGGGCTAGATATTGTGATATTTATATGTGAATTAAGCATCTTCTATTTTGAGCTAGTTTTTTTTTTTTGGATGAATTCCATATATTGTGATGATTATATGTGAATTGAGCATCCTCTATTTTTGAACTAGCTTTTGAGAATGAATTATACCAAAATCCATTTATTATGTTATTAGAGCCAGATTTTGTAGGTGACGGTGGGTTTGAACTCCAACTTATTTGCATGACATGCTATAAGTGAGGGAAAGTATGTTATTAGATTGTAAATTTGTCTCACATTACTAAATTATTGGGCTATTGTGGTGTTTATATAAGAAATGATCATCCGCTCCTCTTGAACTAACTTTTGGAGATTATTTACACCTAAGTTCATTTAACAACTAGAATACTTTGTTTTTCAAATAATAATAGTAATAAGAAATGGAGATTGGGAATTAAAGTCTCGACTCAAATTTTTTTAAAACGAGAAAAACATAATCCAACTTTAATAGCAAATCAAATAAAAATAAAAAAATAATCTCTCATAAAAAATAACGAATTCAAGTTAAAATTAGATTCATTTATGTAAATTTTGAAATTCTTTTCTTTTCCAAAAACGAAGATTATGAGGGGTTTTTTTTTTTTTTTTTTTTTCCCTGAATCAACGGTAATATCTCTTCACGTGTTAGTGAATATACATAACATTCATTAAAATAAAAAATCTTTCGGATAAGAATCTTCAACAAAGAAAAAAAAAATCTTTTGAACAAGTGGGATCATGCTCTGAAAAGTTATAGGTGATCATGTACTGAAAAATGGGATCACAATCTTATCGACCCACTGATAATTAGTCAATAATGGGCAGCCACACATTAAAAATTCCTGCAAAAGTTGAAGTTAATGTAGCCAAAAGCACATCAATTATTAACTTTGAATCATCATGCCGCTATGATTATTGTGGTGGGAGGCAAGGATGAGACCTTTTATTTTTGGTGAATAAAACTCCTTATTTATTTATTTATTTGCTGAAGGGATGATACGACTTGTCTTTAATAATGAAAAAATAAAAATAAAAATAAAGGGAGAGTTTGAAGTCCACAAATAATTTCGGATCATTTTGCATGGTCAATCAACACTTTAAAAATAATCAGATCAATGTAATAAGAATGATTGAATTGAAACTTTCTTATACGGAGAATAAGCACCCAATCAATCGACCTAAAAGACGGCATTCTTAACCAAAGACATACCTTAGCATTAAATATAAATCTTTCGCATATATGAAAGGAGTAGACCACCATTTTTTTTTTCTTTTCATACTAATTAAACAATTTTATAAAAACTTATAATTAGATTTTGTAAAATTGTGTGATTTATTTGATGCAGTTCTAAAGGAAAGGTTTTTATCAAGTTGATCTATTAAATTATCATACTTTTATTTTTTTATGTTATTTTATGATTCATAATTTTATTCTCCCCATATATTTTTTTAATACCTTGTCAATTGAATTATCACTCTTAATCATATTTAGTAGCTAGTTTTTTTCCCTTCTTTTTTTTTTTCTGAATATTAACTAGCTAGCTAGCTAGGTGAGTTGGTAAAATCGTGATATCTAATCTAACGATATTATATGTTACACTAAATAAATGAAGAGGATGTAAAAAATATATATATCTGAACAAAACATAAATAAATAAATTCACAATAACAAATGAATGAAAAAAAGTAAGATATAAAAAGAAACAACCATTTAGAAAAGGCAAACAAACACAACGGAAAACCAATAATCAAATTTCAGAAAGAAAAAAACCAATAATCTCAAGATTTGATATCAAATAGGTAGATTTTGATGGTTGTAGGTATAGTAATAATTTCACACTTAACTTAATTATAAAGTGTGAAGTTCGAATCCCCCAATTTCTAAATTAATATAAAAAAGATACTTTGAATAAGAGAAAGATTAGTATGGCATGGGAGCGGATTTGCCTTCCGAAAAAAGAAGGGGGCCTTGGCATTAAATCCTTAGAAGCTACTAATGCAGTGCTTTTGAAGAAGTTTGCATGAAGAATTATGACTGATAACTCTCTTGCTTGTGATTTCATAAGAAAGAGATATGTACCAAACGCAAGACAACCAAAAGTTGGTCCTGCGATGTCTTCTATATGGGCAACCATCAAAAATCATTATGTTATGCTACAGGAAGAATTTATTTGGATTGCAGGAGAACAATCAAAGCTCAACTTCTGGAAAGATAATTGGATTGGTTATCGAATTGTTTCTCAAATCCAAATCCCAAATAACATTCCTCTTGAATCACAGGTTGATGATTTTATTGTTGATAATAAATGTGTATTACCTAACACATTTTGGCAGTTTTTTTCCATGCATAGCAGCAGATATTGAAGAAGTGACCATTGCAGAGGGTTCTACCGATGTTGTTCGTAGGAGGCATTGTTCGGAAGGCATTCCTAAAACTAGCGATTTTTATGATCATATACGGCCGAGGAGAGCTACTGTAAATTGGGGCAAAAAATTTGGAGAAGCTCAATTCAGCCAAGGAGATCGATGACTGCTTGGAAGGCTATTCACGGTTGCTTGGCGACTAAAAATTTCTTGCACAAGAAAGGCTTTTACCTACCATCATGCTGTCGTTTCTGTTTCACTGTTGAGGAAGATAAAGATCATCTTTTCCTGGGTTCTGATTTGCTAGAACTATCTGGGCTAAGTTAGAATCAACGTTTCATGCTCATCTTGATAAAACAGGAATTCAACAACTGATTCTATCGGCATTGAACTGCAAAATAAACAAACAGGTTTATAATCTCTAGATTGCGGAGGTAATGTCTACTTTTGGATGATTTGGCAAACTACAAACGAGATGCTTTTTGAGAATAAAGTTTCTAATTAATGTTCAGAAAGCGATTCTTTTGATATGGAATTGTATTCAAGAAGCCGATTCAATGAATACGGGAACCATGAAAAACACTATCTCTGATCTACTGATTATTAAAACTTTCAAATTGCAGATAAAATCCCCAAGGTGCCTAGTATTATAAAAGTCCACTGGAATAATCCTCCTCCAAGTTGGATCAAAGTAGATACAGATGGTGCAGCTAATGGTTCTCCTGGGCTTGCGGGATGTGGCGGTATTTTCAAAAATATAGAGGTTTATGCAAAGGGATGCTTCGCTAAGCCTCTAGGTATTCTCTTTGCTTTTGAAGTAGAGCTAATGAGAATTATCACAGCCATTGATTATGCTAGAAGATTTGATTGGGACTATATTTGGTTTGAATGTGACTCTACTTATGTTGTGAAGCTACTTCAACCTAAAAGCAATAAAGTCCCATGGAAATTTTTTTATCTAGATGGAACAAGGCTATCAACTATCTTGATCAAATCACATATCATACATCTCATATCTTTAGAGAAAGGAATCAAGTTGTAGATAACCTGGCCTCATATGCAGTTCACATTGCCGAAGACAATGCTCCAACTACTTGTTCTTTTTTGCTCCATAGAGATATGGCAGGACTTCCCTGTTATAGATTTTGTAACTAGTCGACTTTAAAAGTAAATATGTTCTCTTTTTCTAACTGGGTTTTGGTTAGAGAGGTTTTAATGAGGCATATTTGAAGGCTACTTTTAAGGAAGGAGTTCCGGCTCGATCCTATGAAACTGCCTTTCGGCTGCTTCTAGATTCCTTGATAGGTGTTTTGATTCTCTTTATTTAATTAATAAGTTTTAATGGGATGGAAAAGTGATGAGAGTGCTATAGGGGTACCGACCTAGTCGAGATGTCTTAGTACACCTACTGATTTCTATCACTACAATTTATTCAAAAAAAAATATATTTCTCTTTTAATTCATATTCTTAAAAATTGTCCTTTTACTACTTCTACTGATCGTATGAGAAATATCATTATTAATATATTCATATTATTACATCCATAGAAAAATGTAGTGTATATTGTCCATTAGTAGAATAAAATGTTCTTATCTTTAGTGATAAAATCATGCTATGCTCATATTTTGTGTAAAAAAAGATTTTTTAATTAGGAACTTTTTACTTCCGATTATTAGTGTAAATTCGTTAATATTATGTCTAATTAAAATCATATCAAAATATAAAATATACAGATTTGATCATAAAACTTGATACGAATCTAATAGTTGAAAGCGGAAGAAGGTATTATATATACATCTATTATTCCATACCCTATGGTTGTATTATGCCATTTTTTTTTTAGAGTACGAAAAGTGAGAAGCTTTTTTTTTTTTTTTTTTTTTTGGAAATGAATAAGTGATAAGTTTTGATCATTCATGTATAAATAAAATAATGGTATGCAAGCTTCACACCAATTAGAACATAACTCTCTCTCCTCTCACTTTTCTCTATCTTCAAACAGGTAATGAATCAACAATATTCCAATTCCCTTCCTCAATTTCTTCAATCCAAAACAATATGTGCTTCCACTCCAGACACTCCCAATTTTTCTCATCACTTTTCTAATCTTCATTTCAATGTTACTAAAAATAACAAGGAAGAGATCAATTTCTCATGACCCCACACCATATTATCAACTCCCAAATTTACCTCCTGGACCTTGGAAACTACCCATCATAGGACACCTTCATCACCTCCTAATCAAAGGCCAAGATCTTCCCCACCATCGCTTGAGAAACCTAGCAACAAATACGGACCGTTGATGCACCTAAAGCTCGGCGAGGTCTCCCACATCATCGCCTCTTCCCCAGAGACCGCGAAAGAGGCGATGAGAAACAATGATGTCAACTTTTCTCAAAGGTCGCTTGGCCTCCCCGAGGCCGATATGTTTGCCTCAATGGGGATAACATTTTTGCCCTCATGGCGACTATTGGAGACAGCTCCGGCGGATTTGCACTCATGAAACTGCTTAGCCCTAACCGCGTCAAGTCCTTCCGGTCCATCAGAGAAGAAGAAGTGTCCAATCTTGTGGGATTTCTTCATTCGAACCAAGGGTCTCCGATCAACCTTAGCGAGAAGATATTTGCGTTGACGTATTCGATAACATCTAGGGCGGCTTTCGGGAAGAAATGCAAGGAACAGAAGAGTTTACGGAGGCTACCAAGGAGGGGCTTAAGATCTCTGCCGGTTTCAATATTTCTCATGTGTTTCCTTCTCAAAATTGGCTTCGTTGGATGACAGGTTTAGGGCCAAAAGTTGAGAAGAATTTGAAGAAAACAGATGGGATTCTTCAAAGTATAGTTGATGCTTATAAAGAAGACAAGGCAAATAATGATGTAGCTGAGATCAGCCTGATAGATGTTCTTTTCAATCTTCAGAAAAAGGGTGACAAGGAGTTCTCTTTGGATACCGCAAACATTAAAGTCATTATCATGGTTAGTGTGTGTGTGTGTGTGTATTTCTTGTTCTAGTGAATTTTTTGAGGATCCATTTTTGTTGTCAAGTTAAACCTTTGTCATTGCACTAGTTATCTTCTTTATTATGGGCCTATTTGTGAGAGTTAATAGTTGATTTTAGTTAGTAGGAGAGAAGAATAAAAAATTGTAACTTCTTAATAAGTGCGTACAATCATATATCAGTGAAACTCTAATACAAGTTTTAGTATTATTTAGATTATATATTTTTTATTTATAAGTTACGTTTTTTGATTTTGACCTGCAGTTTTCATTTGTAGAACGTAGCTTTGGAATCAAATTAATTAAAAGCTAAATAGCAGCTTTCGGGAAGCTTATCGGACAGATAAATCACAATCCCATATGTAACATTATGTTACACTTAGTTTGAATTTAATTTGGAAACAATTAATTAAAATTAGGCTTGCCTTCATTCATATATTAATAGCTACTCACAAAGGCATCAATTAGAGTTTTTCTCAAAAGCAGTAAATTAACTGATTACTTCCTTGTGATTTTCAGCTATACCTATTTTTTTTTTTTTTTAATTGTAATAATATTTTCAGGACATATTCATGGCTGGGGGAGAGACATCATCCACAGTCATAGAATGGGCAATGCTAGAGATGCTGAAAAACCCGAAAATTATGGAAAAGGCACGAGCAGAAGTGAGGCGAGTGTTCGGAAGCAAAGGAAATGTCGAAGAAACAAAAGATCTCGACGAACTCAAATTCTTAGACTCGGTCATCAAAGAAACTCTTCGATTGCACCCTCCAGTCGTCTTGATTCCAAGAGAATCGAAAGAAAGTTGTGTGATCGACGGATACCAAATCCCCGCCAAAACGAAGTACATCGTCAACGCATGGGCGATAGGGAGGGATCCCAAGTATTGGACCGAACCGGAGAGATTCCAACCGGAGCGGTTTTTGGAGAGTACTAATTCGGTTGATTTCAACGGGAGTGATTTTCAGTTTATCCCATTTGGTGCCGGAAGGAGAATGTGTCTGGATTATGGTTTGCATTGGCCAGATGTTAAGCTTCCTCTTGGGCAGTTGCTATTCCAGTTTGATTGGAAATTGCCTAATGGAATCAGCCATGAGAATTTGGACATGGGTGAGAGTTTTGGCTTGACTGTGAGGAGAAAAGGGGATCTCTACTTGATTCCAATTCCTTATGATTTCAATTAAAATTTAGCATTATTATTTTTTAATAAATGAAACGGACTCTTTTACCATCTGTTCTGTTTGTGCAAGTTTCAAAATCATAAATATATTGAAATGATCAAAATGCTCCTCAAATGATGCAAGTTCAAATGATCATGAGAGTTAATTAGAAGCGGGTTGTTGGGAATTAGATGCCCTGATTTTATGTTATTCACGTATCCTAAAAATTGCAGAAGAAGATAAACTAATGAACACAAACACAAAAGATTTTGTCACGGTCCGTCTCAATGCAGTGAGACTGGTCCTCTTTTAATTACAGCAGTTAATTCACTATGACAATATTTAACAAAAAGAAACTCTCATATCCTCAAACTCTTGTGTTTTTTCCTCTAATAGCCTCTTTAATAATTAATCCTAATGATAGTGCATCTGTTTATAAAGAAAACTAAGACAACTGAAATTACAAGTTCAAAATCATAGAACTACCATTAACAAAACAATTGGCAATGAAATCCCTGAGGAAGATCTACATATTATCTTTGAATCAGAATTAAGAATTAGGTAAATATTATGTACAAGTACTAAAATTGAAAATGTTTTTTCTTTTCATAAACAAAAAGAATTATGTAATACAGCTAGCTATAAAATGCATAATGATTTCACAGCCAATCATGATATGAATGATACTCGACGATGGCAATTGCTTATATGAAAAAGTAGACATTTTATCATGTAAAAAACTTTTTTCTTTACATTTTCACGGACAAAGATTGCATGTGAAAATTTATAAAGATCTCGTTCCCTTAAAACGTTCTAAAATTAAAATAAAAAATAAGTTTTAAAAATGGGCATTCTCAATGCAAGGTTACTACAAAGGCTTTTCGAATACAACTCATGATCATGTATAGCATATGGCCGGACATGTCTCTTCCGACGTATATGGATATTTACAATATTGTAACACTAAATGAAAAGTCGTCATAATAATTAAAATAAAAACGTAATAAAAATCATAATATTAATCATGTATTTGTATTATGCGTTTTTCTTTATTATTATTACGACTTACTTATTTAAATGTACATTAGAAATATTATATATAGGTAGGGTCTCTCATTGAAATGATCGTTAGAAAATAATAAATTACTAGGTTGAATGTCGATCTCTAAACTTTTAAATTTATGCAACTTTTTTCCATATTTTTTTTTTTAAAAGCTGGTTGTGATCTTAATTGTTAAAAACGTTGTTCTAATAGTCGTTTTTGTTAATTTTTTGACAGAATCTGTTAGTTAATATCACTTTTAACTAAATTACTAACGAATTCCTTCTAAAACTAACATGACGATTGTTATAGCAATATTAATAATTTAGGGTTAATCAAATTTATAACAAAAGAATAGAAATATTCAAAGTAATATAAATTTAAAAATTTAGGATAAAACGAGCCAATTATGTATTAGACAAACGGACTAGTGAGTCAGTCCAATTATGGAGCCAACACAAGATAGTAGGTAGATCCTCCCTGACCGATTGAAAACCAACACGTCTTTGGATAAGCTGATAAGCATACCCACACACTAACTCGCTATCAAACCCCACAAAATTTCTTATTTAGTTTCTTTCTTTCGTCTTTTTCTTTGTCGTTTTTCTCTTATTGGAATTTGGAAGTTATTCTTTCACACACACACACACACACACACACACACACACACACACATATATATATATATCGTCTCGAAATGTTGGGAAAAGGTGGACCATGTGAATCTTAGAAGAAAACTTATAATAGAAAAGGTATATATATATATATATATATATGTATAATACATATTATATATAATATATTATATTTTCGTTGAGACTAGCTCAACATGTGGAATAAAGAGTTTAGGATCTTTCAAATTAATATAATGGCTACCAACAAGACTTATATCTAGATAATATATGTTTCCCTTACGTCGTGATTAATTATTGCTCTCATTAAAGTTGCATCTAAGATACAATTTAATTCTTACACTGGTTACACGAATTTATTTACCCTCGTTATATTATTATTACGACTTACTTATTTAAATGTTACATTAGAAAATTATATATAGGTATGGTCTCTCGTTGAAATGATCATTAGAAATGATAAATTACTAGGTCGAATGCCGATCTCTAAATTTTTAAATTCATACAACTTTCTTCCATGTTCTTTTTTTTTTTTAATAGCTGTAGTGGCCCTTAATTATTAAAAACATTGTTATGTTTGTCATTTCCGTTAATTTTTTGACGGAATCTGTTAGTTAGCATCACTTTTTAACCTAATTATTAACAAATTCCTTCCAAACACTAACGTAATGATTATTATAGCAATATTAATAATTTAGGGTCAATCAAATTTATAAAACAAAGAACAGAAATATTCAAAATAATATAATTAAAAAAGGAGACGTCTATTGACACCCCTCAATCTACTTTTCCCACCCCTTTTCTTACATTATCCATCAATTAAAATTTAAATATCCATATTTACTTATTGCACCCCTCTTATTATTCCACAATAATTCTCACAATTTAATTTTATTTTTTATCCTTCTGCACCCACCAACCAACAAATAACCTCATTTTTCTCACACTAGTAAAATTATGGATTTGACGATGGTTATTAACCGTCGTGTAAAGTTTACACGACGGTTAGATAACCGTCGTGTAATCCACCGTCGTTGAATGTTTTGAGATACCACGAAGGTTAATGAACCGTCGTGGTATCTCAATATTCCACGACGGTTCACACCGTCGTCGAATAGAGAAAAAATGGAGCAAATTTCGCTAAAATGAGAACTTTACAACACGACGGTTTTTAACAGAAACCGTCGTGTAAAGTCCAACATGAATTAAAAAATAATTTTGTATTTTTTGGTGATTTCCTACGGGTGGCCTAACCCGTGTATTATCAATACACGGCCCAGGATATGATTGACAAAATATTAGCTACATTATATCAAAGTAAAAAATCATCCATTACATTACCAATTTACAAATCATAAATAATGAATTGCATTACAAATTTTGTTCATTCTCCCCTAATCAATCCATATCATCCCAAGTATAATATTCTTTTCTTTCAAGTACGTCAATTCCATTCAACACTATGTCCCTCATAAAACCTACAACAAAATAATCACATTCAACACTTCCCTCTTGGTGAGGACAAGGACGATCCGAGATTTTTGTTTTATAGTCTCGTCTCCTTTTAATCCCTTCTCCGGCTATAAGCTTCCAATCCATTAGGGCCCTAGCAAGTTTGCAAAATTCAAAATAATTAAGATGCATACCATTAAGATTAAATCAAACAAAATTCCATTTTGACATTTCATCGAGCATGTGGTGGGCGGAAAAAAAATACGTAGAATATGTGTGTTCATAGATCTTAAAATGCCAAAAAATTGCACAAAAGATTCGTCTATAAAGAGCAACAATAAAAAAAATTGAACAACAATAAATACACAAATTACATTCCAAAAAAGTTATAAAATAATTGTGTTCGTATTTTGTTGGAAAACAAGATTTTGAGCAATATGGAAGTCACCTTGCCTTTCATTGATGCAAAATAGTTCACAGCCTTGATGGGAAGACAGGGTGGCAGTGAAGGTGGTGACGGCGGTGGCAAAAAAAAGAGAGAGAGGGGAGGGCAATGGGAGAATGACGGGGAGGGGATGGTGGCCTTGCGGGGGACGGTTGAATGAGGAAGAGGGGAGGGCGGGCGGCATCACCGGGAGAATAAGAGAAAGGGTAAGGCAGCGGCGCTATCGGCGGGCGGGCGAAGGAGATAATGGGTAGGAGAAATCTTTGAGTGGTCGAGAAGGAGAAAGATAAAAATGATGATAAATGATGAGGAAAGTGAATTTAAGTTAAGGTTTACCCGCGAATTTCAAAGCACAAATTTTCAAATTTTTAGAGTGATTTTCGGAAGACGACGGTTTCCGGAAACCGTCGTGTAATCTCGGAGATTACACGATGGTTTCTAGAATCCCAGAAACCGTCGTGTAATCTTCCGAAAATCACTCTAAAAATTTGAAATTTTTCAAGGGTTTACGCGCAAATTTCACAAAGTAAAAAGTTGAAATTTGATTTTCAGAAGATTACACGACGGTTTATGGAAACTATCGTGTAATCTTATGAAAATCGGAAGATTACACGACGGTTTCCAGAAACCGTCATGTAATCTCGATATTACACAACGGTTTATGGAAACCGTCGTGTAATCTTCCGAAAATTACTCTAAAAATTTGAAATTTGTCAAGGGTTTACGTGTGAATTTGACGAAGTAAAAATTTGAAATTTGATTTTCGGAAGATTACACGACGGTTTATAATCTTATGAAAATCGGAAGATTACACGACGATTTCCCTAAACCGTCGTGTAATCTTCCGAAAATCACTCTAAAATTTTGAAATTTTGTCAAGGGTTTACGCGCGAATTTCATGAAGTAAAATTTTGAATTTTATTTTCGGAAGATTACACGACGGTTTCCATAAACCATCGTGTAATCTTATGAAAATCGGAAGATTACACGACGGTTTCCATAAACCATTGTGTAATCTTATGAAAATCGGAAGATTACACGATGGTTTCCATAAACCGTCCTGTAATATTCGAGATTACACAACAGTTTCCATAAACCGTCGTGTAATCTTATGAAAATCGGAAGATTACACGACGGTTTCCAAAAACCGTCGTGTAATCTCGAGATTACACGACGGTTTCCAAAAATCATCGTGTAATCTCCGTCGTTTAAGCCAACTTTTGTAGTAATGTCATTTACTATTTTTTATTTTTTGAAGTCACAGTTTTATATTTATTTTTTATGTTTTTTTTTAATGTCGAAGACATATATACATATATGTAGATTAATGTTGTTGTTATATATATGCATTGTAAGTTAGTGTTCATAATTTTCTTGTGGAAATAGTTGTTATAAAAAATAGTTGTTTGGGAAAAGACAAAATTATAAGATATAAGAACAAGAAGAAAAAGACGAAATGATTGTTTAAAAAAAATAGGAGTTATTTATTTATTAGTGAGTATAAAAAGGATGAAGAGTAGAATTAAATTGTAGGGATTTTTTTTAATAATAATAGATATGTAACAAGTAATAATGAACATTTAGATTTTAATGATAGATAATTTAAGAAACGGGTGAAAAAAATAGATAAAGGGGTGTCAATAAATACTCCCATTTAAAAATTTATGATAAAACAAGTCAATTATATATTAGACAAACGGACTGATGAGTCAGTCATGGAGCCAACACAAGATAGTGGGTAGATCCTCCCTGACCGATCGAAAACCAACACGTCTTTGGATAAGCTAATAAGCATATATATATAATATATATATATATGTGTGTGTGTGTTCTTGGAGTCAAGCTGATTGAAGTGCAAATATTACCCGAAGTTTATATATTATACACTGCTTACTATAAGTTTTTTTTTTCTTTTTTCTTTAAGCATAAATAAAAGAACAACTAGTATCATGAGAAATTATAAGTTGATTATTATTCTAATTATGTTCACACTCACTGACAATATTATAAGCACCAAGTCTCCATTTGAAAACTCATCAAAGTTTTTATAAGTGTGTGTGTGTGTATTTATAGGAAATATTCTAAAGTGGATTTGTAAGATTAATGGAAGAAATAAAAATATAGAAGTGGAGATGCAATGAACTCGATCGGGTACATATAAAATGACCACATACATAACATTATTGTTATATCTAATATAATATTATATATTCTCCTTATCAAATGAAAAAAAATCTAGGGTCAAGCCAAAAAATGTTGCTTCTTTCGAGCATGCATTATTGCGAACTTTACACATAACATATGCCCTTAGTGTCAACAAAATACCAACTCCTTATCTTGGTTCATGCATATCATAAAGAGCTGACAAATAATTGTGATATTTTTGCTGACAAATTGTACTGATATTGATCAAATTATTCATCCCATACAAGATCACTTATTATTACGCCTCGCAGATTTTTCTTTATTTCTTTCTCTTTTTTGTCGTTTTCTTTATCCGTGGCTTCATTTTTGCATGAATGAAATTATACATATATTTGATCGAGAAAAACATGTGTGTGAATTTGGGACTGAATTTAACTAGTCATAATTTAGGACCGGACTTTGTTATAATCCTTTTTTTTTTCTGGCTTTGTACGTACATCTCAAATTTCAATTGATAAATGAGGATTTGAAATGTTCTATATTAAAATCAATTAACATCTCCTTCATTACAATAAAGTTAAGGTCATAGGGAATACCTTAAATTTCATAACTCCATATATTTATGCACACTATATATTAAAATTGATAATTTTGTTATTTTATAATACTAAAATTATCAACTTTAATATTAGAATGAGCAAAATTATAAAGATATACTCAAAACATGGCTTTCCACCTAATTTTCTCTTAAATTAACCGTAATGGCGGGTGACAAATAGATCTCATGGCCCGGCTGGTGGTGGTCGTGGTGTTTTCGGAACTCATAGATCAGGATTTGTTAAAGGATGTTTAGCTCATATTCTGGGAATTCTCATTGCTTATGAGGCAGAGTTCCTGGGAGTGATAAAAATATGCTTTTTATGCCCAAAAAAAATGAATGAATGATTGGAACTTTTTTTTTTTTTTTGGTTTGAATATGATTATATACTTATGTGGTGAATTTACTGATGAAGAGATCTTAGGATGATCCTTGGAAATTTAAAGCTTGTTGCTTTACTGCAATTCAATATATCGTTTCGGTAATACTTTCACGGTTTCTCACATATACAGAGAAGGCAATCATGTGACTGATAAATTATTAATAGTTGTTTGGGAAAAAAAAACAAAATTATAAGATATAAGAAGAATAATAAGAAGTAGTAGTAGTAGTAGTAATTTTTTAAAAAAGGAGTTTTTTATTTATTGATGAGTATAAAAAGGAGGAAAAAGTTGAATTAAATTGTAGGAATTTTGTTTTTAATAATAACAGGAGTGTAACTAGTAATAATGAACATCTAAATTTTTAATTGGTAAATAATTTAAGAAATGAGTGAGAAAAGTAGATAAATGAGTGTTAATAGATACCCCATTTAAAAATTTAGGATAAACAAGCTAATTATGTATTATACAAACGGACTGGCGAGTCAGTCCAACGGGTAGATCCTCCCTGACCGATCGAAAACCAACACGTCTTTGGATAAGCTGATACTATTAGTTTTCTTCTTTCGTCTTTTTCTTTCGTTTTTCTTGTTGTTGGAATTTGGAAGTTGTTTCTTCTTCATATATTATATGTATATAAATGTGAGGGATGTCTCTAACTGATCGGGACACTAAATAAAAGGTTTTTTTTTTTAATTTTTTGTTTTCCTTCTCTGTTTTGGGAGACTGACCAAAAACAGAGAATGGGAATGTTTTGGGTTTCTTCTTTGTTTCTATTCTGGGATTAGGAAACTTAGAGAAAGCTAGAGGTATGTCAATTGGGATTGGGTGAGAGAGGCAGAGAGAACGAGAGAAGCAGTGAGAGGCTGAGAGAGAAAAGAATTAAGTTTCTTGAGAGTACTCTTGTATCAGTTTTGTAATCACTGTGATTGAACATAGTAGACGGAAGATCATCATTGCAGGAGTAGGATCTCACATTGAGATTCCGAACCTGGGTAATTCTCTGTATGTCGTTATTCTCATTTATTTTTTTGATTACTTATTTGATTGATATTTTCTCTATAAACTGTTGAATTCCGCATTTGAGTTTTTTCAAAGTTATCATCACAAATTGGTATCAGAGCTTGGTTCAGGGCCTTTCTGTGTGACAAAGGGGCGTGTCTGAAATTTTTTTTTTTTTTTTTCCTTGCTGTTCATTGTGGAGATGGTTTCAAATTCCAAGGTTGATATTGAGAAGTTTGACGGGTCGAATGATTTTGGGTTATGGAAGATGAAGATGTTGGCACATCTAGGCAATATGGGTCTTGCGAAGGCACTTGAGGGGGCGTCAAAACTCCCAACAACTATGGATGATGAGAAGAAGCAAGAGGTGCTTGAGAAGCGTACAACACTTTGATTCTCAGTCTTAGTGATAAAGTGCTGCGAGAAATTGTGAAGATGAAGTCGGCGGCCGAAATTTGGTTAAAGCTTGAATCTTTGTACATGACGAAGAGTCTTTCGAACCGGTTGTATCTCAAGGCAAAGTTTTTCACCTCAAGATGACGGAGAGCAAGGATATACAGGCATATTGATGAGTTCAACAAGTTGATCATGGACTTGGAGAACATTGGAGTCGAGTATGATGATGAGGATAAGGCTTTGGTTTTGCTACACTCTTTGCCAAAGTCTTACGAGAATTTCGTGGACATTTTGCAACATGGCAGGGAGACGATCTCTTTGGAAGATGTTGTGGGTGCCTTGAGGTCTAAAGAACAGAAGCGCAAAAGTGAACTGGATGAGTCTAGCGGAGACAGTTTGGTAGTCCGAGGAAGATCAGACAAGAAGGAATTGATGGGAAAAAGAAGGGTAGGTCGAAGTCTCGGGATGGCAAGAAGGTGTTTAAATGCTTCCATTGCCATGAAGAGGGACATATCAAGAAAAATTGCCCAAAGAAGAAGAAAGGTGGGAAGGCACTAGAGAAAGATGGTGAAGCTGCGGTTGCTCATCAAGAAGACGAGGGCTATGAGAGTGCGGATGTCCTAGTTGTTACAACAAAGCACTCAGATAAGCATTGGATCATGGATTCGGGTTGTTCGTTCCATATGACGCCAAACCATGGGTGGTTCGAGAGCTATATGGAGATTATTGGTGGAGAAGTCTTATTAGGGAACAACAAACCGTGCAAAGTGATTGGAATTGGCTCGATTAGGATCAAGACTCATGATGGGATGGAGAGAATTTTATCTAATGTGAGGCATGTTCCAGATTTTCGAAGGAACCTTATTTCACTAGGGATGCTTGATCAACATGGTTTCAGCTGGAAGGGTGAGAAGAATGTCTTGAAGGTTTCGAAAGGGTCGCTTGTTATGATGAAGGGGGTTAGAGACAAGGGTCTATACATTCTTTAGGGAAGCACTGTGATTGGTGATGCGGCGGCAGTAACGGAACCAAAAGAAAGTTCTTTGGTAAGCCTATGGCATAAGTGGTTAGGTCATGTTAGTAAAAGAGGTTTGCAAGAATTGGAGAAGCAAGGGCTATTAATTTGGTGAGAAAAAACTGGGAGATTTGGAGTTTTGCGAGAATTGTGTCTATGGCAAGGCTACTCGGGTGAAGTTCAAAGATTGTCATATGTTACGAGGGAGACTTTGAGCTATGTTCACTCTGACTTGTGGGGCACATCACGAACAGAGACTCTAGGTGGAGGACGATACTTCATCACATTCATAGATGATTGTTCTCGGAAGGTTTGGGTCTACATTTTGAAAAACAAAAACGATGCTTTTGGGAAGTTCAAAGAGTGGAAGAAAATGGTAGAGGTTCAAACCGGAAAGAAGCTTAAGAAGTTAAGGACTGACAATGGGTTGAAATTTCTAGGCGATGATTTCAATCAATATCTCAAAGATAAAGGCGTCGTTAGGCACAAAACCATCCGGAAAACTCCACAACAAAATGGCCTAGCGGAAAGGATAATCGAACACTCTTAGAAAGAGTGAGATGTATGTTGATAGGAGCCAGTGTACCTAAAGGTTTTGGGGAGAAGCTGTTAACACAGCGGCCTACCTTGTGAATAGGTGTCCTTCGGCGGCATTGAATTTCAAGACACCGGAGGAAGTGTGGACCGGTCATCCGCCGAATCTTGAAAATTTGAAGGTGTTTGGGTGTGTTGCTTATGCGCACCAAAAGGAGGGGAAACTTGATCCAAGGGCCAAAAAGTGTATGTTCGTGGGATACCCAGAAGGTGTTAAAGGATACAAGCTCTGGTATAAGGATGGGAATGCATCAAAATGTTTCATTAGTCGGGATGTAGTTTTCAGAGAAACCGAGTATTACATGGCAATGGTGACTCAAGAGGGGTCCGGTGAAGATAGGTATGCTAGTGAACGGGCTGAGATTGAGGTGGAGCTGTTGGGAGGTAATGATATGGTACAAGATGATAAAGCTTTGACTAATGAGGAAGATCGCTTGGAGGTGGAGGAGCAAGATGGTAATCCGGATGATAGTCTTGGCTCTTATCAATTGGCAAGGGATAGGACCAGAAGAGCTCATAAAGCACCGATACGATATGGGTATGCGGACTTGGTATCCTATGCTTTGGTTACTGCAGTAGACATGGATGATTTGGAACCAAAGAGTTATGGGGAAGCAGTGGCGAGCAAGGATAGTAAATTCTGGAAGCAAGCCATGTGCGAGGAAATGGAGTCACTTGACAAGAACGAAACATGCGTACTTGTGGATAAACAAAAGAATCAGAAGATTGTTGGCTGTAAATGGGTCTTTAAGCGGAAAGAAGGCATTGAGGGATTGGAAAAGCCTAGGTATAAAGCGAGATTGGTTGCTAAGGGGTTCACGCAACGGGAAGGAGTGGATTTCAACGAGATTTACTCGCCAGTGGTGAAGCACACGTCCATTAGAGTGTTGCTAGCGCTCGTCAATCAGTTTGATTTAGAACTAGAGCAAATGGACGTAAAGACGGCATTCCTACATGGTAATCTTGAGGAGAAAATTCTTATGGCTCAACCGGAAGGATTCATCAAGAACGGAGATGAGGAAAAGGTATGTTTACTTAAAAAATCTCTCTATGGTTTAAAGCAATCTCCTAGGCAATGGTACCTTAGGTTTGATGATTTTTGATGAAGAACAAATTCGTACGGAGCGACTATGATAGTTGTGTTTATGTCAAGCGGGTTAGAGAAGGCTTGGGGGTGTTCCTACTTTTGTATGTAGATGACATGTTGATAGCATCAAAAGATAAAGGGGAAATCCAAAAGTTAAAGCGGCAGCTAGGGAGTGCTTTTGAGATGAAGGACTTGGGGCCGGCTAAGAAGATATTGGGGATGGAGATCGTTCGGGATAGAAGCAAGGTACATTGTTTGTGTCTCAATGTGGTTATCTCCGGAAAGTATTAGAAAAGTTCGGCATGTCGAAGTCAAAGGCGGTGCAAACACCATTGGCAGGTCATTTCAAGTTATCCACACAAATGTCTCCAAAGACTGATGAAGAAGGCAAGTGTGGAGAACATTCCTTATGCAAGTGCCGTTGGTAGTCTCATGTATGCAATGGTTTGCACAAGGCCGGATTTAGCCTATTCCGCCAGTCTTGTGAGTCGTTTTATGTCTAACCCGGGTAAAGAGCATTGGGAAGCGGTGAAGTGGGTACTTCGCTATGTGAAGGGGGCTTAGGACGTTGGTCTGCTCTACAAATGGATAGGGAATGATGGAGAGAAGCTTAGAGGATATGTGGATGCTGATTTGCAGGGGACTTAGATAAACGGAGATCTTTGACCGGATATATTCACTTTATTCGGGTGCACAGTGAGTTGGAAAGCACAACTACAACCAGTGGTTGCATTGTCTACAACAGAAGCTGAGTATATAGCTGCCACAGAAGGTGTTAAAGAAGCCATGTGGTTGAAGGGGTTGACTGGTGAGTTGGGAATTGTGCAAGATAAAGTGGAGGTTTTCTGTGACAATCAAAGCTCTATACATTTAACCAAAAATCAATGTTTCACGAGAGGACCAAGCACATAGATATCAAGCTTCATTTCATCCGGGATGTATCTCACGAGGGACCGTGTCGGTGGAGAAAATCCATACGGATGAGAATCCAGCAGATATGGTGACCAAGCCCGTGACGGGGATTAAGTTCAAACATTGTTTGCACTTGATCAATGTTGCGGCAAGTAACAACTAGAGCAGATAGTTGGTGGTCGTCTACTATGTGGCATTTCTTGTCTTTCGATTCAACTTAGATCCAAGGTGGAGATTTGTGAGGGATGTCTCTAACTTGATCGGGACACTAAATAAAAGGTTTTTTTTTTTATTTTTTTGTTTTCCTTCTCTGTTTTGGGAAACTGACCAAAAACAGAGATGGGAATGTTTTGGGTTTCTTCTTTGTTTCTTATTCTGGGATTAGGAAACTTAGAGAAAGCTAGAGATATGTCAATTGGGATTGGGTGAGAGAGGCAGAGAGAGAACGAGAGAAGCAGTGAGAGGAGAGAAAAAATAATTAAGTTTCTTGAGAGTACTCTTGTATCAGTTTTGTAATCACTGTGATTGAACATAGTAGACGGAAGATCATCATTGCAGGAGTAGGATCTCACATTGAGATTCCGAACCTGGGTAATTCTCTGTGTGTCGTTATTCTCATTTATTTTTTTGATTACTTATTTGATTGATATTTTCTCTATAAACTATTGAATTCCGCATTTGAGTTTTTTCAAAGTTATCATCACAATAAATATATATATATATATATATACACATACATATATCGTCTCGAAATGTTGGAAAATGTGGACCATTGTGAAACTCAGAAAGATCTAGATGCAAAGAATTTTAAGGCTCCAATGAGAGTATTTTGAAAATATTTTGTTTTAAATATGTGATAGAAATGAGAATGTTTTGAGAATAATTGTATTTTTAAAGAAATGGTTTGAGTACAAAAAATGAATAATAAATAAAATTGTATTTGGATATGTTTTTCAAAATATTTATTAAGTGTATAAGCATTAGAAAATGAAAACAGAAATGAGAAAATAACTTTATTTCATTTTCTCATTTTTAAAAAAAATTGAAATAATAGTTTATTTTTATTTTCTGATTTTACAGTAAACAAACATTATTTTAGAACTATTTTATCAAATTGAAAAGGAAGGACAACGATTCTCATGGGGAATCATAATATAGCAGTGATTGATGGGAAAGGAATGGTGGATATTAACTTTTTTTCCACGAAGAAAATGACTTTGAATAATGTCTTTCATATTCCCGATATTAGAAAGAATCTTGCATTTGCCAGTCTTATGTGTAAGAATGGGCTTAAGATTATACTTGAGGGCAACACATGTTTTGTTACTTTTGTATCTAAGAATAGGGCTTTTGTGGGAAAAGTTTATTCTAGTGAGGGCATGTATAAGCTAAGTATTATTGATAATAAAGATATGAATTTTATTTATATTGTTGACTTATGTTGCGGATTTTGTAACGTAAGTTTACATTATCGTTAACAAGTAATAAAGTAGTCATTGGCAACTTTATAGGAATTAAAGCCTCTACTCAAATTTATTTAAAAGAAAAAAAAAACAAAATAGAGAAAATTATAATCTAGCCTCAATAACAAACCAAACAAAAACCAAATTTATAAAATTAAACAACCTCTTCACAAAAGGCAAACAAAATCAAACTAAAATTGAATTCATCTATACATCTTGAAACCCTTTTCCTTTCAAACCTAAAATTTAATTTGTATACACTTTTCTTTTCCTGATCAATGATTAGGTTTCTTTGCATGTTATAGAGCTCTTCAAATTTATCTCAGAATCTTACTATCACAATCTTCACTTCTTTTTGCATGTCACAAATCTCTACTAAAAAACACAAAGTTAATATTATAGATATATATAATATATATATATATATATATATATATACTCCCTTTGAAATGAAAAAAAAAAAAAAAAAAAGTGCTTCCGGGCATTGCAAACTTTACACATATGCTTGCAGCATCACAATAATTGAAGAGGGTCCTCCAATAATACCAACTCTTTATGGTTCATCAATCAAGAAACTGATAAAATGTGATCCTTCTTTTTTCTTTTTTTTTTTTGTGTGTGTGTGTGTTGTGTGTCCTCTAGCTGCTTTTGGAATCAAACTGATTAAAGTGTAAATATTACCCGAAGTTTATATATTATACGCTGGTTACTAGAAGTTTTTTTTTTTTTTTTCTTTAACCAATAAATAAAGGAACAACTAGTATCATGAGAAATTATATGTAGATTATTATTTTAATTATGTTGACACCCATTGACAATACCAGCATCAAGTCTCCACTTAAAAACTCAAAGTTTTTATATGTACATTATATATATATATATATATATAGGAAATATTCTAAGGTGGATTTGTAAGATTAATGGAGAAATAAAAATATAGTAGTGGAGATGCTATGAACTCGATCGAACGGGTACAAAATAACCACATACATATAACATTATTGTTATATCTAATATAAGTATTATATATTCTCCTTATCAAATGAAAAAAATCTAGGGTCAAGCCAAAAATATTGTTTCTTTCAAGCATGCATTATTGCGAACTTTAACATATGCCCTCAGTGTCACAACAATAATACCAACTCCTTATCTTGGTTCATGCATATCATAAAGAGCTGACAAATTATTGTGATATTTTGCTGACAAATTGTAATGGGGTACTATCAATGTGGACTGATATTGATTGAATTATTGATCCCAGACAAGATAATGGCAAAACGAAAAGCAAGCCGCCTTCAATAAGGATCTTGTTTTTGCTTTTTCTTTTTCAATATAAAGATTGGTGATAGGAATCAATAGATATCTTTGATCAGGATCCACTTACTGTTACGCCTCGCAGATTTTTCTTTATTTCTCTCTTTTTTGTCGTTTTGCTTTTTGCATGGCTTCATTTGTGCATGAATGAAATTATACATATATTTTGATCGAGAAAAGCATGTGTGTGAATTTGGGACAGAATTTAACTAGTCATAATTGAGGACCGGACTTTGGCATAATCTTTTTTTTTTTTTTTTTGGCTTTACATACATCTCAAATTTCAATCAATAAATGAGGATTTGAAATGTTCTAGATTAAGATATATTAACATCTCCTTCAGTGCAATGGATTAAAGTTAGGGTTACAGGAAATACCTTAAATTTGACACCTCCGTATATTTATACCCATCATATATAACATTAAAGTTGATAATTTTGTCATTTCATTACATTAAAAATTATCAACTTTAATATTAGAGTAGACAAAAATTATAAAGAGATATCCAGAACATGGATTTCCACCTAATTTTCTCTTAAAGTTAACCCTAATGGCTGCCGACAAATAGATCTCATGGCCCGCCTGGTGGTGGTGGTGGTGTTTACGGAACTCATAGATCAGGATTTGTTAAAGGATGTTTAGCTCATCTTCTGGGAATTCTCTTTGCTTATGAGGCAGAGTTTCTGGGAGTGATAAAAATATGCTTGTTATGCCCAAAAAAAAAATGAATGAATGAATTATTGGAACTTTTTTTTTTTTTTTTGGTTTGACTATGATTACATACTTATGTGGTGAATTTACTGATGAAGAGATCTTAGGATGATCCTTGTAAATGTAAAGCTTGTTGCTCTACTGCAATTCAATATATCGTTTCGGTAATACTTTCACAGTTTCTCACATATACAGAGAAGGCAATCACGTGACTGATAAATTATTATTGGATACTAATGTGGTTCACTTGGGCTCGGATGCATTGTAGTGGACAAGTCCTGATTTTTGTTCCTGTTTACTTGGTTGTTACTTGGAAGGGTGTTTTTCGATTATTGAATGTCGGATTTTATCATGCAATCTTTTTCCTTCTTCTAGCCTTTTCCCATTGGATTTTAGGCTACGAGATTTTAATGGGACCTCTCTCTTAATTTTTGCTAAGAAAATCGATCAATCTGGTGTTTTTTTTTTTTTTAATTAGCATTTTTTCTTGTAGCCTTTTGACTAGATTGGAACTTTTCTCCTCTTTTTTTTTGGAATTTTTTAATTTTCATAATTTAATTAGATCATTTGAGTAAGGGAATCAGTGAGAACCGAGATGAAAATGGGTGCCAATATTTCGTTGGATGCTCTTCCTTTCTCATTATTTAAAAAAAAAAAAAAAAAAAGATAAATATGAGGTAAACATTTTGTTTGTCTTATATTTAAAATCCGCATCTTAGGTTATGTTTGATAGGAATGAGAGAAAATAATAAGGAATGATTCCTACATCATCTAGGTGAGAGAAATGAAAAAAAAAAATGTTCTTTCTCTTATGATGTTTGATTTAAAATCTTTTCAATAATTTCTCTAATTCATGAGAGATCAAAATTGGTTTTTTTGAAGTATTTAGAGTCACTCTTGAATCACTTCCTTTCTCTTTCTCTCATAAAATTAAATAATCATAAATGTCAAAATCCTCCCATTAATCCCTCATCACTCCGTCCATCCCCTTTTCTCTCTTATCAAACACATTCTTCAATTTAATGTTTGATATATGTAATTGGAACACATGGGATTACTTCTCAAGCGAAAAAATCTAGTCGCAATCAAGAATTATCTAGTAAAAAATGAATAACACGTTCCCGTGAATGCTAACTTTGATCTATATGTCACCCTCATAATAATTGAAAAGGTCCTACAATTTTTTTTCATTGGCATTTTGTCTTGTAGCCTTTTGACTAGATTGGAACATTTTTCCTTCTTTTTTTTTTTTTTTTTGAATTTTCATAATTTAATTAGATCATTTGAGTAAGGGAATTAGTGAGAACCGAGATGAAAAATGGGTGCCAATATTTCGCTGGATGCTCTTCCTTTCTCATTATTAAAAAAAAAAAGATAAATATGAGATAAACATTTTATTTGTCTTATATTTAAAATCCACATCTTAGGTTATGTTTGATAGGAATGAGAGAAAAAATAAGGAATAATATGTAGATCATCTAGGTGAGAGAAATGAGGGGGGAAAAACAAGAACAACAACAACGAGAGAGAGGTTGAGAAAATAATAAAGAATATGTAGATTATTTAGGTGAGAGAAATGAAATGAAAAAAATATATATATGTTCTTTCTCTTATGATGTTTGATTTAAAATCCTTCCAATGAGACATCAAAATTGGTTTGTTTTGAAGTATTTAGAGTCATTCTTTAATCACTTCCTTTTTCTTTTCTCTCATAAAATTAAATAATCATAAATGTCAAAATCCTCCCATTAATCTCCGTTCATCCACTTTTCTCTCTTATCAACACATTCTTCAATTTAGTGTTGGATATATGTAATTGAAATACATGTGATTACTTCTCAAGGTAATAATAGGGCTATAATAAAGAACATCTAAATTTTTAATTGATAGATAATTTAAAAAAATAGATGAAAAAAAATAGATAAAGGGGTGTCAATAGATGCTTCCATTTAAAAATTAGGATAAAACAAACCAATTATGTATTAGATAAATGGACTGGTGAGTCAGCCCAATTATGGAGCCAACACAGGATAGTGGGTAGATCCTCCCTAAACGATCGAAAACCAACACGTCTTTGGATAAGCTGATAAGCATTTATATACATACACACACACATACCAACTCACTATCAAACCCCACACAATTTCTTATCTAGTTTCTTTCTTTCGTCTTTTTTCTTTGTCGTTTTCCTTTTTTTTGGAATTTGGAAGTTGTTCTTCTTCATATATATATATATATATATATATATATATAAATACGCACACACACACATATATATCGTCTCGAATTGTTGGGAAAATGTGGACCATGTGAAGCCCAGAAGAAAACTAAAAATAGAAAAAAATAATAATAATAATACATATAATATATATATATATATATATTTTCGTTGAGACTAGCTCAACTTGTGGAATAAAGAGTTTAGGATCTTTCAAATTAATATAATGGCTACCAACAAGACTTATATCAAGATAAATATATGTTTCCTTTACGTCGTGATTTATAGTTTCTCTAATTAAATTTGCATCTAAGATACAATTTAATTCTTACACTGGTTACACGACGTAAAGGAAATTCCAAAACACTCTAAAATTAAAATAAAAATAAGTTTAAAAAACGGGCATTCTCAATGCAAGGTCTACCACAAAGGCTTTTCGAATACAACTCATGATCATGTGCAGCATATGGCCGGACATGTCTCTCTGACGAATATGGATATTTACAATATTGTAACACTAAATGAAAAAGTCGTCATAATAATTTTTTTTAAAAAAGTAATAAAAATCATAATATTAACATGTGTTTGTATTATGCGTTTTTCTTTATTATTATTATGAATTACTTATTTAAATGTTACATTAGAAATATTATATAGGTAGATTCTCTCATTGAAATGATAGTTAGAAAATGATAAATTACTTAGTTGAATGTCGATCTCTAAACTTTTAAATTTATGCAACTTTCTTCCATATTCTTTTTTTATTTTTTATAGCTGTTGTGACCCTTAATTATTAAAAATATTATTAGTAGTCATTTCTGTTAATTTTTTGACAGAATCTATTAGTTAAAATCACTTTTTAACTAAATTACTAACGGATTCCTTTCAAAACTAACATAACGATTATTATAGCAATGCTAATAATTTAGGGCCAATCAAATTTATAAAAATGAATAGAAATATTCAAAGTAATATAAATTTAAAAATTTAGGATAAAACGAGCCAATTATGTATTAGACAAACGGACTGGTCAGTCCAATTATGGAGCCAACACGAGATGGGGGGTAGATCCTCCCTGACCGACCGAAAACCAAAACACGTCTTTGGATAAGATGATAAGCATATATATATACACACACACGCATGCTAACTCACTATCAAACCCCACAGAATTTCTTATATAGTTTCTTTCTTTCGTCTTTTTCTTGTCGTTATTTTTCTTTTATTGGAATTTGGAAGTTGTTCTTCTTCACATATGTATATACATACATATATCGTCTCGAAATGTTGGGAGAATGTGGACCATGGGAAGCTCAGAAGAAAACTTATAATAGAAATATATATATATATATAATAATACACACACACACATATATATATATATATTATATTTTCGTTGAGACTAGCTCAACATGTGGAATAAAGAGTTTAGGTTCTTTTAATTAATACTAGTTTGAATACGTGCGTTGCACGTGTTAAGTCGTGATGAAAATTTTTATAAGTTTAATATGAAAAAATATTTTTTAGAGATTATAAAAATACATATTAATAAACAAAATTGAAGAGTTAAATTTCATAATGTAATCATAAAACACAATAATAACAAAATCAATCATTTTAATAAATAAGATAATAAAACAAAACTTATTTATTTTTATTTTTTTTCAAAACATATAGAATTGCATTTTGTTATCTCAAAACAGGTTTTAATCCCATTGTTGGCTATACAAATAAAACATTGCAATAAGAAAAAAAAATGATTGGAAAAAGAAAACTAAAAACATTTTGAAAATATGATAATGAAGTAAAAGGTAAATAAAAAAAGAGTCAATATGAATATTTTACACATATTTTAATTTATATATAGAGTCACATACACATATACATCTGTAAACAAAGTTAAAAAAATAAAATAGTTTATTTTTATAAACATTTTTAACTATAGAACAATATATTAACGGTAACATTTTATATCTAATTATTTAAAATTTTACAATAAAATAAATATAGATAAAATATTAATATATTTTTAAATCTGAGTTCTCATATGATAAGTTACATAGATATTATTCTAAGTAATATTGGATATACTCTTTTGGGTTGATGAGTGAGATTTGATCAAATTAATATACTGATTTCAACATTCAATTTTTACTGTTTGGAAGATGTTTTCTCTTTGATTTTATCTCTCCCTCCCTCCTTCCTTTCCCCTCGAGCAATAGGAAAAAAATATCTAAAAAAATCCCCCATCACACTCACCTCTATCTCTCTCTCTCTCTCTAAAAACCCAAACCCCGACAACTCCCCCACACTCACTAACTCTCTCTCCTCTCCCCCCCCCCCCCCCCCCCCCCCGTATGTCAGCTGCACAGCAGCCACTCACCCCCCCCCCCCCCCCCCCCCCCCCCCCCCCCCCCGCCCCAATCCTCTCCCATCCAACCCCCCCCCCCCCCACCCTCTCCCTCTCTCTCTCTCTCTTCTTCTCTCTCTAAAAAGACCCAAACCCCAACAACTCCCCCCACACTCACTCTCTCTCTCTCTCTCTCTCTCCTCCCTTCCCCGTATGTCAGCTGCACAGCAGCCAAAAAAAGCCTAACCCAAGTCTCTCTCTCTCTCTCCCCTTCCCTCTCCTCCCCGTGTCAGCTGCACAGCAGCCAAAAACAAAACAACACCCAAAACGGAGCGTTTTTGACTACGAAAGTGAATAGTAAAAATTTTTCTACTCTTTTAATATAGTTAGATAATGGCTACCAACAAGACTTATATCAAGATAAATATGTTTCCCTTACGTAGTGATTTTTAATTTCTCTCATTAAATTGCATCTAAGATACAATTTTAATTCTTACACTGGTTACACGAATTTATTTACCCTCATTATATTATTATTACGACTTACTTATTTAGACGTTGCATAAGAAATATTATATGGGTAGGGTCTGTCGTTGAAATGATCGTTAGAAATGATAAATTACTAGGTTGAATGTCGATCTCTAAATTTTTAAATTTAAAAACTTTCTTTGATGTTCTTTTTTTTTTAATAGCTTAGTGACCCTTAATTATAAAAAACGTTGTTATAATAGTCATTCCGTTAATTTTTTGACAGAATCTGTTAGTTAGCATCACCTTTAACCAAATTTGTAACGGATTCCTTCTAAAAACTAACATAATGATTAATATTTTAGGGTCAATCAAATTTATAAAAAAGAACAGAAATATTCAAAGTAATATAAATATAAAAAAATGGGCGTCTATTTACACCCCTCAATCTACTTTTCCCACCCCCTTTCTTAAATTATCTGTCAATTAAAATTTAAATATCCATTTTTACTTATTGCGCCCCTCTTATTATTCCACAATAATTCTAACAATTTTTTTTTATTGTAAATCCTTTTTCCACCCACCAACCAACAAATAACCCCATTTATTAAAAAAACAATCCTTCTCTCTCATTTATTATTTTTCTTATTTTTCGACTTCTTTTTTTTTTAAGAAATTCAATGATTTTTTTTTTTGAAAAAAGATTACATCAAACAAATATAATCACAGTTTATATATTATTCCTTTTGTTTTTTTAATGTTGAAGAAATATATCATATATGTAGATTAATGTTGTTTTATATATATGTATTGTCAAGCTAGTGTTCATAATTTTCTTGTGAAAATAGTTGTTACAAAAATAGTTGTTTGGGAAAAGACAAAATATAAGATATAAGAAGAAGAAGAAGTGATTTTAAAAAAATAGGAGTTATTATTTATTGGTGAGCATAAAAAGGATGAAGAGTAGAATTAAATTGTAGGGATTTTTTTCATAATAATAGGTATGCAACAAGTAATAATAAATATCTAAATTTTTAATTGGTCGATAATTTAAGAAACGGGTGAAAAAAGTAGATAAAGGGTGTCAATAAATACCCCTATTTAAAAATTTAGGATAAAACAAGTCAATTATGTATTAGACAAATGGACTAATAAGTCAGTCATGGAGACAACCCAAGATAGTGGGTAGATCCTCCCTGACCGATCGAAAACCAACACGTCTTTGGATAAGCTAATAAGCATATATATATATATATATATATATATATATATGATCTTGGAATCAAACTAATTGAAGTGTAAATATTACCCGAAGTTTATATATACACTGCTTACTAGAAGTTTTTTTTTTTTTTTTTCCTTTTTTCTTTAACCAATAAATAAAGGAACAACTGGTATCATGAGAAATTAAAAGTTGATTATTATTCTACTTATGTTAACCCTCACTGACAATACTCAGCACCAAGTCTCCACTTGAAAACTCAAAGTTTTTATATGTATATGCATATGTGTGTGTGTGTATATATATATATTTATTTATTTATAGGAAATATTCTAAAGTGGATTTGTAAGATTAATGGAAGAAATAAAATATAGAAGTGGAGATGCTATGAACTCGATCGGGTATATATACAAAATGACCACATACATATAACATTATTGCTTATCTAATATAAATATTATATATTCTCCTTATGAAATGAAAAAAATCTAGGGTAAAGCCAAAAAAATGTTGTTTCTTTCGAGCATGCATTATTGCGAACTTTACACATAACATATGCCCTCAGCGTCACAACAATAATACCAACTCCTTATCTTGGTTCATGCATATCGTAAGGAGCTGACAAATAATTGTGATATTTTTGCTGACAAATTGTAATGGGGTGCTATCAATATGGACTGATATTGATCGAATTATTGATCCCACACAAGATAATGGCAAACGAAAAGCAAGCCGCCTTCAATAAGGATCTTGTTTTTGCCTTTTTTTTTCATATAAAGACTGGTGACAGGTATCTTTGATCAGGATCCACTTACTGTTACGCCTCACAGATTTTTCTTTATTTCTTTCTCTTTTTTTTTTTCGTTTTCTTAATGCGTGGCTTCATTTGTGCATGAATGAAATATACATATATTTTGATCGATAAAAACATGTGTGAATTTGGGACTGAATTTAACTAGTCATAATTAGGACCGGACTTTTGTATAATCTTTTTTTTTTTTTTTTTTGGCTTTACATACATCTCAAATTTCAAAATGAATGAGGATTATGTTCTAGATTAAAATCTATTAACATCTCCTTCAGTACAATGGATTAAAGTTAGGGTTATAGGGAATACTTTAAATTTGACACCTCCGTATATTTATATCCATCATATATAACATTAAAGTTGATAATTTTGTCATGTCATAACATTAAAAATTATCAACTTTAATGTTCGAGTAGACAAAAATTATAAAGAGATACTCAAAACATGGCATCCACCTAATTTTCTCTAAAGTTAACCCTAATGGTGACCGACAAATAGATCTCATGGCCCGGCTGGTGGTGGTGGTGTTTACGGAACTAATAGATCAGGATTTGTTAAAGGATGTTTAGCTCATCTTCTAGGTTCAATCTTGCTTATGAGGCAGAGTTTCTGTGAGTGATAAAAATCTATTTATGCCCAAAAAAAATGAATAATGAATTATTGGAAAGTTTTTTTTTTTATTGGTTTGAATATGATTATATACTTATGTGGTGAATTTACTGTTTGAAGAGATCTTAGGATGATCCTTGTAAATTTAAAGCTTGTTGCTTTACTGCAATTCAATATCTTTTCTGTAATACTTTCACAGTTTCTCACATATACAGAGAAGGCAATCATGTGACTGATAAATTATTATTGGATACTAATGTGGTTCACTTGGGCTCGGATGCATTGTAGTGGACAAGTCCTGATTTTTGTTCCTGTTTAATTGGTTGTTACTTGGAAGGGTGCTTTCGATTATTGAATGTCGGATTTGATCATGTATTCTTTTCCTTCTTCTACCCTTTTCCCATTGGATTTTAGGCTACGAGATTTTAATGGGACCTCTCTCTTAATTTTTGTTAAGAAAATCGATCAATCTGGTGTTTTTTTTTTTTTCACCTTTTACGTTTTTTTTTTTTTTTTCCATTAGCATTTTTTCTTGTAGCCTTTTGACTAGATTGGAACTTTTTTCCTTCTTTTTTTGGAATTTTTTAATTTTCATTATTTAATTAGATCATTTGAGTAAGGGAATTAGTGAGAACCGAGATGAAAAATGGGTGCCAATATTTCGTTGGATGCTCTTCCTTTCTCATTATTATAAAAAATAAATAAATAAATATGAGATAAACAGTCTGTTTATCTTATATTTAAAATCCGCATCTTAGGTTATGTTTGATAGGAATGAGAGAAAAATAATAAGGAATATTACATAGATCATCTAGGGGAGAGAAAAAAAAAAAAAAAAAAAAAACAGAGGGAGAGGTTGAGAAAAAATAAAGAATATATATGTAGATCATTAGGTGAGAGAAATGAAAATAAAATGTTCTTTCTCTTATGATGTTTGATTTAAAATCCTTCCAATAATTCTCTAATATATGAGAGATCAAAATTGGTTTGTTTGAAGTATTTAGAGTCATTCTTTAATCACTTCCTTTCTTTTTTCTCTCATAAAATTAAATAATCATAAATGTCAAAATCCTCCCATTAATCCCTCATCACTCCGTCCATCCAACTTTTCTCTCTTATCAAACACATTCTTCAATTTAATGTTGGATATATGTAATTGAAATACATGGGATTACTCTCAAGGGAAAAAATCTAGTCGCAATCAAGAATTATCTAGTCAAAAGTGAATAATACGTTCCCGTGAATGCTAATTTTGATGTATATGTCACCCTCATAATAATTGAAAAGGTCCTACAAATTTCTTTATCTTTAACATTTATAAATAAACGACGGATTTTAGACCAGTTTTGAAAAATCCATCGGCCAAGTCCGGTCAAAAATGCGACACAGAAACATTAAAAATACAGATATCTTATATAAATATATATGGGAACAACGAACTAATGTGGTTAAGTTCAATTATATGGATCAAAAATAAGATATACAGATATCTAAACACAATACAAGTATTTATAACATTGAATAATATATAGTATGCAAAACCATTTAAACACACATCTCTTCAGACTCCCACTCTCGAAAAATAAAAATTAAAAAAAAATAATTAGAAGAAAATTATGAAATCCTTTCATCTTCTCTTCCTTCCTGATCTCTTCAAGCGAAAAAAGATGGACAAGATCTTTTCCTGATTTTCGCATTGATTTTCACTTCCTCCTCTACATATTGTTGATCCTGAAAACAACAAGGAAGAGAACAACATCTCAGCCAACCAAATTATCAACTCCAAATTTACCTCCCGGCCCTAGAGGTCTACCAATTATAGGAAACCTTCACCTTTTCTTACGCTCCGATCTTCCCCACCGTCGCCTGCGAGACTTGGCCAAGAAATATGGACCCTTGATGCACCTAAAGCTCGGTGAAGTTTCCCATATCGTCGTTTCTTCCCCGGAGGTTGCGAAGGAGATGTTGAGAACACATGATGTGAACTTTTCCCAAAGGCCTCTTCTCCTTGGAGGAAGCAAGTATAATTCCTTAGACATTGTTTTTCTCCCTATGGAGATTATTGGAGAGAGCTAAGGAGGATTTGCACACAAGAATTGTTGAGCCCTAAACGCGTGCAATCGTTTCGATCAATCAGGGAAGAAGAGGTGTCCAATCTGATCGTGACATTCGTTCGAACAAAGGGCTAGTTGTCAACCTCAGCGAGAAAATCTTTTCGTTGACATATTGCATCATAGCTAGGGCAGCTTTCGGCAAGAAATGCAAAGAGCAAGAAGAGTTCACCGCGCTTGTCAAGGAAGCTCTAGCGATCGCGGGGGGTTTTAGTGTGTGATGTTTCCGTCGCAAACTTGGCTCATTGGATTAGTGGGATTGGGGTTCAAATTAGAGAAATTACAAGAAAACGAACAGAATACTCGATAACATAATCGACGAACACAAAGCAGACAAGGCAAGAAGACTACTTGTGAAAAGGATGTGGCAGAAAGTTTGTTAGATGTTCTTTCCAATCTTCAGGGAAAATTCCGACGGATTTTCGTTGGAAACTAGAAATATCAAAGCCATTATCCTGGTTAGTTCGTAATTTTATTTATAATTTATTCGTATTTTCTTCTATTCTATTAGAAACATTTTGTTCTTAAATAAACTGAAGAGATCGATATATACATAACAGTGCATCCTGACTAGATTGACATCTTGAAACTATTTAATTGAAACACTGCACAATAATTTGTCACTTGTTGAGTCTTTATTGGATTATTTGCACCTTACTATTTGCAGTCTCTTTAAAAAGTTCTCAAGCTTATATTTTAAAATTTGAAAAAGAGAAACATTTTTATTTTTTCAGGACATTTTCATTGCGGGGGTGACTCGTCGTCTGCGGTGATGGAATGGGCAATATTAGAGATGCTCAAGAACCCTAGGGTGATGGAGAAAGCACAAAAGGAAGTGAGACAAGTGTTTGGGCAAAAAGGAAATGTCGACGAAACCGGTCTCCACGAGCTAGAGTTCTTACACTTAGTCATCAAAGAAACTTTGAGATTACGCACTCCGGGGCCTTTGCTTCCAAGAGAATCTAGAGAAAGCTGCGTGATTAACGATACCAAATACCTGCGAAAACAAAATTCATTGTCAACACATGGGCAATGGCAAGAGATCCCGAGTATTGGACTGAACCGGAGAGATTCTACCCCGAAAGGTTATATCGAGCTCGGTTGATTTCAAAGGACGGATTTTCAGTTCATCCCATTTGGCCGGGAGGAGGATGTTGCGGGCATGTCATTCGGGCTCGCGGATGTTAAGCTTCCTCTTGCTCAATTGTTGTTCCATTTTGACTGGAAATTGCCTGATGGGATCAACCATGAGATTTAGATATGAGTGAGAGTTTTGGTTTGTCTTTGAGAAGAAAAGGAGATCTCTACTGATTCCAATTCCTTATAATCATATGTAAATTCATGATGCAGTTCATGATACCTTCTTCTCAAGTTCCTAATTAGAGATTTTGTAGTTTTTTTTTTCTTTTTTTCTTTTAATGATAATTTTCTTATTTCTTAGATTAAGAGAGTTGCTCCTTTTAAGCACTTAGGGATATTTGGTTAATTTCTCTATCTGGTTTCTGTATTTTATTTTTAATAATAAATTTGAGTCGACGGTTTGATGTGAGATGTTGCGACTATTATAATCAAATGTTAACCTAGTTGGAATTTACTAATAATTTTTATGTCGTTTATTACCTCATCATTTAAAAAATTTTAAGTTTTGCTTAAATTGAAGAGACTCTTAACAAAAAGGAAATTAACATTACTTTTTTTTTTCCTTCTTATTATTCATCATCAATGGAAATATAATTTGTAGATATATAGATACATCTATATTAGTAAATAAAACAATCGGAAACTTATTACCGGGAAATTTAGGAAGCTAAATAGCAATCAAATCTACAGCTATACAATCTCAATATTTCAATCAAATAATCTTTTAATTCTAGAAATAATCACCGAATTCTAACACATCCCGTCAAGTTGGTGCACACGTTTCTTAAATACATTGAGAACAACTTTGAAAATTTCACATGTATGGCTCAAGTTCAGATGAGCTTCATAGCATATCAATTTTCAATAGCTTCACTTGCCATGCTCATGGTCACATGAGCTTCAGAGCTAATCAGCTAGTTTTAATTATACTTTTCAAATGGCACACTTCATGCATTCAATGAAATCAATATAATCAAGTATCAATGAGATCGAGGATCAAACATCAAAGGATCAAAAGAATCATGGGAAATCTACAGGAATTAGCAGTCCTTCCATATCTCTTGAATTCAGAATCATATATAAAACTAACATAATTTTAATATAGATATAACAGTTAAAAACAGAACGATCATATCCTACGTCATCCTAAAATACCCTTTTTAATTAAGCCAAGGACCGATGTATTTCTGAGAAAACTTTTGAATCACCATTACGTATGCCACTAACTCCATCCTTGAAACAAGACATATCAAATCAACCCTTTTCTTATCTTGTATTTGACGCATTTCCATCTAGCCTCTCTTTTTTTTCTTTTTCTTTTTCTTTTTTTTTTTCACCATCAAGACAAAGTGGTTTGGACATATAGAAACTTCCAAGATCGAAGTTCAAAAATGTTTCCATTTTCTTTAACAAATTATCACTCTCTTGTTTAGGTTCATTAAGCTAAATTCTTCCATGCTAGGAAATTTACAAATTTTATGGCTTCAATCAATGGGGAAATGATATCTCCAATTATTTAGACGAAAAGGACTATAATTTTTAACTTTAGGGGACATGACCTATATTTAAAGAGAGAGAGAGAGAGAGAATAAATACTACGCAAACTTCATCAGCCCTTGGTAATACACATCACTCCCTCTTCAGTTCTCCAATTGTTTCTAAAAGAAGTTATGAACCCATTTCAACTTCTCTTCCTTTCTTTCTTCAAGCAAAATAAATTACATCTTTTCCCATTTTTCCCATTATTTTGCACTTTCCTCCCCTTCATTTTGTTGATGATAATAACAAGGAAGAGATCAACATCTCAGCATACTAAAGTATTATTTTCAACTCCAAATTTACCTCCTGGCCCTCGAGGACTTCCCATCATAGGAAATCTTCACCTTTTCGTAGGTAATTCCGTTCTTCCCCATCGTCGTTTGGGAGACTTGGCCAAGAAATATGGACCCTTGATGCACCTAAAGCTCGGTGAAGTTTCCCATATCATCATTTCCTCCCCGGAGGCTGCCAAAGATATGTTCAAAACGCATGATTTAAACTTTTCTCAAAGGCCTCTTCTTCTTGGCGCAAGCAAGTATAGTTCTTTAGACATTGTCTTTTCTCCCTATGGAGATTATTGGAGAGAGCTAAGGAGAATTTGCACACAAGAACTGCTTAGTCCCAAGCGCGTGCAATCGTTTCGATCAATCAGAGAAGAAGAGGTGTCCAACTTGATCAGCGATCTTCGGTCAAACAAAGGGCTTGTCGTTAATCTTAGCAAGAAAATCTTTTCGTTGACGTATTCCATTACCGCAAGGGTAGCTTTCGGCAAGAAATGCAAAGAGCAAGAAGAGTTTACGGCGCTTGTCAAGGAAGCTCTAGAGATCGCCGGGGGTTTTAGTGTTTGTGATGTGTTTCCTTCCCAAACTTGGCTCCATTGGATAAGTGGTATGGGGTCCAAACTAGAGGAAAATTACAAGAAAATGGATGGCATACTTGAAAACATAATCAAGGACTATCAAGAAGACAAGGCTGCAAGGACTAGTAGAAAGGATGTAGCTGAGAGTTTGTTGGATGTTCTTTTCAATCTTCAAGGAAATGAAGGCAATGGCTTCTCATTGGAGACTCGACACATCAAAGCGATTATCCTGGTAAGTACGTTTATCATTAAGTTACTACTCACTAGCCCCATCGAGGCTAGCTTAGCGGTTGGGAAGAGAGGGTTTAAAGTATTAAGTTCCATATTCAAAACCTGAGAGATTTTTTTTTAAACGTAGAGTGAAAACTCATAGAAATTTATCCTTGAAAACTAAGAGTGAAAACTTATTTGTCGATTTGTCGCTAAAATGTAATCTCCATAGGTCATCTCTAGGATGAAAGATGAAAGGTTACTTCGTCTCCTAATTAAAAACTATTTTTTCATACATAGAAAATTAATCTCTAAAAAAAAATTTTTTTTTTTTAGAAGTTTCTAAAGACAATATTTTTGGGGAAAATTTTGCTTATTTGGGCTAAAGAAGATGTGATTCATTTTATTTTAGAGTTGGACTATATTCTTTATCTATTCAAAACTTTTTGAGCCTTATTTTGAAAGGCAAATACTATTTATCCGACTTACATGGAGTTGGGGTTAGATTCAAGTGAGCCTCACCAATAGGCTCCATCTCACATCCCAACTAAGATGAATCAGGATGTTTGATATTTTCTTATTTTGAATACACATTTTTTGCACTCTATTAATTTTTATTTGCCTCCCCTCCATGGTCTAATCATTGGATTTGAAATGAAATTAGGACATATTCATTGCTGGGAGTGACTCATCATCTGCAGTTGTAGAATGGGCTATGTTAGAGATGCTAAAGAACCCTAGAGCGATGGAGAAAGCGCACAAAGAGGTGAGACGAGTGTTCGGAGGAAAAGAAAACGTCGACGAAACAAATCTACATGAACTAGAATTGTTAAATTTAGTCATCAAAGAAACGCTAAGACTACGCCCTCCTGGCCCTTTGATTCCAAGAGAATCTAAAGAAAGTTGCGTGATTAACGGATACCAAATACCTGCAAAATCAAAAATCATTGTCAATGCATGGGCAATCACAAGAGATCCTGATTATTGGACTGAAGCGGAGAGATTCCACCCAGAAAGGTTTATTGAGAGGTCAGTTGATTTCAAGGGGACTGATTTTGAGTTCATCCCATTTGGTGCCGGGAGGAGAATGTGCGCCGGCACGTCGTTCGGGTTGGCAGATATTAGGCTTCCACTTGCTCAATTGTTGTTCCATTTTGACTGGAGACTGCCTGATGAAATCAACCATGAGAATTTAGATATGAGTGAGAGCTTTGGTTTTTCTGTAAGAAGAAAAGAGAATCTCTACCTGATTCCGATTCCTTGGAATCATGTTCCTATCACGTAAATCATTTTGTTAAATTCAAAAAACTAATTACACACATTTTTCTTTAATTTACTAGTATTGTTTCTTGAAAAATCATAACGATTTGTTTTTCCTCTTATACAAGACAGAATCGAACGCACAACCTCCCTCAAAGCCTCACTCCACCCGCGTTGTTCCACTAGGCCAACGATCTTCAGCCATTACTTTGTTTGCAAAAACATAAGCTTCCAAAAAAAAAAACGTAGACGAACTTATTTTTGTGTTGTTTAAGTGGTGGAAATTTTCGATCATATTGCTAGTAAGTAAAGAATGCATAAGTTTGCATTAAAAAAATTCAACATACGACATAAAAGTACTCACTCATAGACGTTTAATTAACTTCAAAAAAAAAAAAAAAAAACGTACCCTACAGGAAAATTCTTACTTTTTCAACCATCAGACATTCAAAAATTCTTCTATAAACATGAGCTTTGGAAATATTTACTTCTAGTAACTGTTGCTTGATGAAAGAACTAAAAAAAGAATAAAGGATGAACTTTTATGGCTAGTTACCATGTTAGTAGTGCACATTTTTAAACGTTATCACCAGTCAAAATCATAACAAAACGGAATATATCCAAAAACTGGCAGAATCTTGTGCATATTTGACGGATTAAAATACGTTGATTTTTACTCTGGATCAGGGCAGTGGTATAGCAGACCCACACACCAAGAGTGCATCATCAACTTTGGCATCCTCCTACCAAAGTTCATACATGGTCAATCAGGCCATTTATCTTCGCCACTCTGAGACATTCCACATAACAAAAATAACGAAAAATAAGAACCAGTGATCCCTTTGACCGAAGATTCCGGCAATCATTAGAGGCCAGCCACAACGGCCTTTATAACTTTGTGCCATGAAAGGATACGCATATTTCATGATAATAACAAAACTTCCCGTCCACAAAACAACCTGCAAGTAACGGATAAAGCATATAACATATTACAGATAACAGGGTAAAAAGCGGGTTTTCTCGAACTTCGAACATAACAGGGCAATCTTTAGAAGTAAAGGTGGTTGCTCAGCACTGCCCAACATCAGCTTCTGCAATGATCATTTGAATGTACAAAATTGGAACTCAAAGAGTAACATGCTTGCATGGTTGAATCGTCAGCACATACAGGCTCAAATTTAGGAAAATAAACTATGCGAATTCAGAAACAAGTCGGATATTTTTTAGCAATACATGTCTAAGTTATTCCAAAAATCGAGATACTTACACTATCATGCTCTACATATCATGGTGTACATGCTATTTTAAAGAGTCAATATATATTTTCTGTCGGCTGTCACAATAAGTTCTCTGTGCTATACGCTACATACATTTGGTGAAAGAAGGAGTACAAGAAAGCAGGTGAAATGACTCGTCGAGATCAGGCAAATTTCGCAATCAGCAAGGATTGCTCTCAAATGTGCCTAAGTTTGACTATTAAACTAGCGTTGATGGCTAATATTCACATGCTAAACAGTCGATAAGATTACCTCAAGCTGGCCCCGAAGATGTATGTACAGTTGGAAAGACAGGTCAAGCCCTTCTGCATTCCGACGACAGAAGTCCCATTCCTTCAGTGAGGTGACTTATGCGTTGATCATGGTCCCCACCATCTCTCCTTCCCTAATTGCAAGTCCTGATCATGTGTCATTCCACCATCCACATAACTCGAATTTATTTCATCCGTGTCCTCTCCTGGAAAAAATTGTTCCCACAAAGAATCACTAATGCCGGGAGTTTAGGAACTTCACCAAATAGATGTTCCCATCAGAGGCATCGGGAAACATAGCATCAGTATCAGTAAGCATCTCCGCATCCAAAACTGCCGACATAATCCCACGGATTCCGCATTAGTGGTTCCAGAATTAACAAAGTTCACATCAGGTAGCTCTTCAGTTCTTTAGGTGGAGCTCCTTGAGTCCCAACAAGGTCGGGCATAACCCTTTCATCCTGAGCAGCCTCAACATAATTGCCAACCACATGAGGGGAAGACCGAATCTCGGGAATGGCTTTCAATGGAGAAAGGGAAGGAAATCCAGACTCCCCTTGCGCAAAGGATTTGCCCAGAATTTTGCGTAACCTCTGAAAGGGACACTTCAGAAAACGACTATTGCCAGTCTCATTGTCTAATACATTGGTAGAAGAAACAACTGTCAATCAAGAAAGCATCAGGATTGTTCAATGATGGTTCCTCCCGCCTAGGAGATCCGTTCATCTTCAAAATCTGCTGAGCATTGCTCTTGCTGCCCCTCGTTCCATTGAAGGTTGGAACTTGATAATTTGTCCATCGGGAGCATTATTCCAATGCTCCGCTAGCTGATTTTTCATCATCTTGTCTTGGAAGTCTCCTTTTCTTATTGCCTCCAGTGATTTGCCTGCTACTTTCATTTTGCTGCTGTACAAACTGTGCTAAGAAGCCAGGTCTGTGCATAGCCTTTGCAAGGAATGACATCATTTGCTGCTTGCCGCTGCTCCATCACCTGAACCCGCTGGCCCCACATTTTGCAATTGGCTATCTGTAGCTTGCTGTTGCTGCCTCAACCTAACAAGTTCCTGCATAAGAACATTCTTGTCCCGTTTAAGTCTATCAACCTCCTCCTCCAGACCAAAATTTCCCACTTCTACGCATGCCGCAAACTTTCGAGCTTGGAGGTTGTGCTTGTTGACCATTTTGGGTATGTGTTGGTTTCCGCCTGTTTATAGTCTTCAAAAGGTGCTTTTGACCTCTTAGAAATCCCTCATTGGCAAATTCCCATCGATCTGGGTCAACCTTCTTAAAACCCTGAAATTAAAATGAGAGAAGTTGCCATCACAACAAAAATGATAGACAGAAAAATGACTTCATTTGATAACTACACGAGAACAGCATAAGCTTGATATTTTATTTCTTTCCCTCATCCAGCCACAAGCACAGCATCAATACGACAATCAACATTATCGAAAACAATAACAGTCTCCAAGAAAAAAAAAACACCAACTGGATTAAAGAGAGACTCTTTAAATTCTGTCAACAATTCTCTGTTTCCGAAAATTCACCGTAGTAGATGTGCTTCATATGCAAATCCAACCTAAGAAATGTTATGGTAACATAAACAAGCGACAAGAAACATCTTAATGGAGCTAACTGCAGTAAATACTTGGAATGATGTCATTCACATAGAATCATAATTGCTAAACATTTTTCTTTTATCAACCTTTTAGCTCCATCAAACATTAATCAAAGCTGTCTATGGCTTACTTAGAGTTCCACTAGAAAGATCAAACCAATAAATAGAAGGGCTGGACTACACATCCACTCACGGCGTATTTCTCCTGTTTGAACCAGGGTTGGAAACCAAACTTCTCCTCATGAAGGGATCTATATTCAATATGCAATCAAGGATTTCCCCTCCTTTGATTTCGCTCAGCTTGTACAGCAAATATTTTGTTTCAAACAGTAACCTACCTATAGACTCTTTTCAATAAGGAAAAAAAGCTTAAGGAAAAGGTAATTTCAAAGTCAATGTTAAGAATTCATATGGTAAAATATTCACAAGAGTATAAAGAAAAACCCCAAGTGAGTTCAAGGTCAAAGATATAACAAGCAAAAAAGAAATCTCCTAAGTCCATTTACTACATGAGTTCAAATTGAGAGATAAAGGTGCAAAACGTATAACCACCCAAGCGCACTAACTTATACAAGTTCAAAGTCAGGGATAAAGTTCAATATTCCCAAAAAGAAAGTAGCGAAGCCCACCAGTGCATTTTCCTATAAATTACGAGTCTCGAATAACGGTGCATATTATTAAATTTGTCAAGAAAAAAGAAAGGGGTATACCCAAGAACAAACAGGTTTACACCTCTCTATCAAGTTTAATGTTTGAGCCTATGCAATTCACCCTTATAAGTGAGATGCTGGGTTTAGAGCTTAACTTAACTCTGACGCCCTATCAACTTAAAGTCTTTGAAATGATAGAAAAGGAAAGAAACAAACCTTGGGACTGTGGTAGTAGACACCCATTCAAGATAACAAGGCGTCTTGGTAGTTTTTAATTAAACGACCGTACTAAGTATTTACCAAAACTGGATCATTACTTGAGTATCTGTGAATGAATTTTCATCTGTAAGAGTCGGCACAAACCTCGATTATAAAAATGGAAAACTTAAGTAAATAGGCAGTTTTAAACACTTACTTATAAAAATGACCGAACTTTTCGTATTTAGGAAAATGGCTGGTGGCAGTGAATGATCATAGTCAATCAGTGATTGATCATAATCACCCAGTGAAAAACACATATTAATACTAGTCTAAATGACCGTTATCCAAAAAGATCATTTTCCTAATTTTACAGAATTTTGGACTCTTTTTTTTAACAAAAAGGTTCTTAAAAAGAAAAAACCATTTACCCACATATCCATTATAAAAATCTTGTATCAAGTCATATAAACCATCATCCTTGAATCAAAATTTTAAATATATATATATATATATATAGAAAAAATTATCCAAGTTTTTGGCATCACAAAACCACAGTTCCTTAAAAGTTTGATGCAAGAGTACGGAAAACCAAGAATTGCCCAAGTGAATTAGCAGAGTTTCAACTCAAAATCAATTTTCCTCAACCCTAGAAAATCAATCGCAGATAGAACAGATACAAGATATCAAAAACTAGCTAAAACGATCAACTAGCCCTAGAGAATGACAACAATTTCAAATTTCCTCAACCTAGAAAATCAAACACAGAGAAAACCAGACAAAATATCCTCACACAAAAAAATCACTAAAAATGAAAATTATAGAAGAGAACAAAAGAATCGGAAAATTAGGAGGACGAACATAGGTATTGAGCTGGCGGACGAAGCTGGAGAAGTTGTTGTGCTTGAAGAACTTGGGAAGGAGGTCTCTGGCGAAGAGAGGGGCGTTCCAGACGACGAAGCTGTTTGTTGCAATCGCTCCACGACACGATTGAGTCGGTGGAGTGGTCGTCCACCATGTCGTACGTTTTGCTCAGAAACGGCGGCGGCGGAGCTGCTAAATGGCCGGAGTTCGTCATCGACGACGCGGTGTCGCGAGCTACCTCCATTTTCAGACACACAAAATTCACGAAGAATTCTAGAGAGAGAGAGGGGAGTGGGTTTTAGATAGAAGAGGGACAAAGAAGGGGAAACTGACCAGGAACAGTGTTCGCATTTATTCGTTCGCGGGTTTTTTTTTTTTTTTTTTTTTTTAAGCTTAATTGGATAATAGGTTGAAATTCGCCGTTTGGAGTTTTTATTTTGGAAAACTAGTTGAAACACATGTTCCAATGATACATTCTGATACATTATTTTAAATAAAAAAATTATTTAATAATAAATTCAAAACTTGAAATATATATTATGGGTGAGTTTGGTGTGTTCAAGTCCAAACTCAGGGTTCGTTTGGATCGCAGGTTCAGTTTGAGTTGAGTTGAGATTTTTAAGTTTGCATAGTAAATTTTGTTGACTTTTTCAGAAAAGATAAAAAACTTTTTCAGAAAAGACAAAAAACATGATGAGATTTGAGTTGTTAGTTTGAGTTGAGATGGTGAGGCAAACGGAGCATCAGATTTTCAAACTTTTTTTTGTCTTTTTCCCAAAAGTTTTTGCCTTTTTCCCAAAAAGTTTTTTGTCTTTTCTGAAAATTCAAAAAAATTTACTATTTAAACTTAAAAATCTCATCTTGAACTTGTGCACCAAACAGAGTAAAACATAATATTGTTAAAATATATTTTTCATTCTTCTCAACACCATCTTAAACTTAAAAATTACTATTTACTATTTATTTTTCATTCTTCTTAACACCAATTTATTTTATATTGTTATTTCAAAATTAATTTTTTCAATCACTTAATTTAATAGATTAAAACATAATATTGTTAAAATATATATATTTAAGATGTGTTAATGTGGATATACGAGAAAATCATTTAAATAGATAAATAAAAAATTATTTTAGTAGGCCAATAAAAAAAGTATTTATGAATGTTGTATTTAATAAAAAGATATAATGAAAGATAAACTAAAATTTTAAGAGGATATTCGAGAATAAAAGAGAAAATATAAGCATTAAAATTTGTTTTAAATTATCATAAAAATGTATTATAATAATTTTAATTTATATTAATTAAACTGATGATGTGTTTATTGCATCATTTCAAATTCAAAATATTCATTTTATTTAAAATCCAAATCCACTTTTTCAAAATTCACATTATATTCATTTTTCTCTTTCTCAAACATCCCTTCAATAAGTGAAAAAGTATGAAGTAAAATCTAAATTTTTGAAACAAATACATATAGAGATTATAGTAAAATTGCAAAAAAAAAATGTGGACAAAAATTTATTTTAATTATATACATTTTTAATTATCAAATAGTATGTTTTAGAAAGGAAAAAAAAAAAAAAAAAAGAATGATACCAATGATGTGATTTTTTAAAAAAAATTAAAAAAATAATTTTAGCATGTATGAAATAAAAGAATGAAAGAAAATATTCTTACACCAAGAACGTAAAAAGAAAAAGAAAAACAAACAAAACAAAACAAAAAAAAAAAAAAAAACAAAAACAAATGTTACCACTAGATAGAAAGGGGAAAAAAATGGAAATGGTCTTGAAAAAACCATGGGTTGACAAGTGTTTGAAAAAAAGAAGAGCAACATTGATTATTTTACATATGTTAGGATTAGAATAAATGAATGTTTAAAAAATGTTTGTTTGATTAAAATGTAAATAAAAAATGTTTGTTCACATTAATTTATTGGTGAATTTTTTTTTTTCTAGTAATGATTTTTATCCTTTTTCTTTAGATCCAATTGGATAAGCTTTTATATCATAAATAAATAAATGTTAGGAAATGTTTACTTATTAAAATGTAAATTGAAAATTAGTTTGTGTTTGGTTGATAACTCTACAAAATAGAGTTATTTTTACTATTTTTACGCATGAAAATTGGTTATGTTCTTGAGTATTTTAATAAATTTTAGGTTAGTTTAATTTAATTTTACATAATTTTAATTTAGATAGTTTATTTTGATTTTGCATAATTTTATATAATTAGTCTAATATTAATTTTAATATGTTGTTAATAATTTACCCCTCAAAATAATTAGGAGGAGTTTGGTGGAGTAATTTGAGTTGGGATTTTTAAGTTTTAATAGTAAATTTTTTTGAATTTTCAGAAAAAATAAAAAAAAATTGGGAAAAAAACAAAACTTTTGAAAAAAAGACAAAAAAAAAGTTTGAGTTGAATGGATTGAGTGTTACAGTTTTAATTTCTCGTTTATTATGTAATTAATTAAGTGAAATTGGAGACAATATGACTATTTAAAAGCTCAAAAAAGATTCAAAATTCAATTTACTCCAGAACTGACCAGAGCCATGCGCAGAAGAAGGAACTGTGCAAGAACTCGCTCTCCAAGCCGTCCAATCAACCATCCAAGGGTCCAGGCGCGGGTGTGTATTCCAACCAGACAGTCATGCGTGGAGAATCAGGCTCCCTCAGTCCACACTCAAGCTGTGCTAGATCCACTGCTGGCTTGTCTACAGAGTTTGAGTGAGCTCGCTTCCTGGCCCAGCCAGAAGTCGCCACGTGGACACACTACCAGGCAGTCCTCTTGCCTCGCACCAAGTATCCAAATGTGTTAGTAGTGGCAGGGCCACGCCAGAAGCTGCTGAAGCAAGAAAGGAAAATTAATAAAAAAATAAAAATAAAAAACAAAAAAGAGGAGTGGGGGGGCAGCTGGTGGGAGGCTTGAGACTCTGAGGCCAAAAAGAGTGAGGAAGGAGATGAGAAAACGAAGAAGAAGAAGAAAAATAGAAAAATATAAAAATATAAAAAAGCCAAAAAAAAATAGTAGTATAGTGTTTTTATGTTTACAATTTAGTTTTTAGTTTTAAGTTTAGGTTTCTACTTTCAATAAATTTCAAGGGAGATAACATTTGAAGAACAAAAGGAGCATATAGAAAATTAAGTGAAAAATTAAAGATTTGTGAAAACATCATTGGGGTTTCATTCTTTTCCTTGTCCCTTTTATTTTTTAGTTGGATGATGCTTGAACCCCTAATTTGCTTAATTTTGTGTTATTTTCATTTATGGTTATTGTGTAGTTTGTTGGTTCTAGAATTTGATATAGCTCTACGTGAACTATGTTTTAATGATTTGGTTATTTGTTAATGAAGTCTCTATTCAATTTATTTGTGTTTTTTTATGCTTAATGCTTCTAATTTGTTGGGAAATGAATTAATTTATTTGATTCATGAATTTTAATGCTCGGAGATATTAATTAATTTATTGGTTTGAGAAATACAATCATATTTGTTGTTGAGTTTGGGAGACCAATGATATTTTGATAATTATATAAGGGTGTGCTTAATGAATGTGTAGGTAAACAAGTTAGATAGGGATATCAATTTGGATACTTATGTATATTATCTTATTTGATACTTGGGAGAGGTAATGAGGTTATATTAGAGGCATTGATTAATGAATTTGATGAAATTTAATAATAATTGTTAAATCGGATAAGCATAAGAATAGTAGAGTAAAATCAATTCCCTAGAACCTTGCTTATGTCTTTTTATTCTTTCAGTTTTGTTTGGTCATTTTAGTTTAATTTATTTATTTTAATTTGTATTTTTGTTCTTTTTAAATCGGTCGTTCAAATATCCTAGTGTTAATAAATTTCGGTGATTAACTTAAAATTGACACAATCCTCGTGAGATCAACAACGTTACTTATCACTTTATTACTTGTTCGACTCATACACTGACGAGATTTCATGCAACATTGGTTCATCAATTGCAACGAGAATCCATAAATTTTTTAGTTTTTGCCATTGGTTGAGCTATAATTCCAACCTTGTGTCAGGCCCTACGAGCCAAGGGACAGTCTCAGGTAGACAGTTTCTATGGGGCCTTCAATATACAAAAGCCTACATAGCAGGCGGAGCTTGACTCATTCGAAAAACGAATGAATTGGCTAAGCCTTTGTAGGTGAAGAATTGGGGACAAAGTCGATTTCGACTAGCAGCACTTCTAGAGTCAAGTAGACTTCCTTGTGTTCCCAAGAGTATCCCCCTTTTTTTTTCATCTCGCTCTAAAAAAGAAACAAAATTTTGGACTAGAGTTATTTGATTTTCAAAACTAATTAAAATTTTGCTAACTTTCGGAAAAAAGACAAAAATGAGTTAGAAAAGTTTAATAAATGGTGTTCATCAAACAAAGGCTTAAAACGTATTAGGATTTTAATGGATAATATGGATTGTGTTTTGTTATTCACGGGGTTATGAGTGTTTTTACAATAAATATTATCTCATTTTTATTTAAAATAAGAAAGTTATGTATTTTAAAGTGTAAGTACAATTTTTAGGGTTCGTTTGGATCGCAGGTTCAGTTTGAGTTGAGTTGAGATTTTTAAAGTTTACATAGTAAATTTTGTTGACTTTTTCAGAAAAGACAAAAAACTTTTTCAGAAAAGACAAAAAAACATGATGAGATTTGAGTTGTTTAGTTTGAGGTTGAGATGGTGAGGCAAACGGAACATTAGAAAAGGAAAAAAAAAAAAGAAAGAAAGAAATAATAAGGTAAAGTTTAGTTGAGTTATTTGGGCTTTTTGGAGATTGGAGAACCAAACAGGATCTTAGTATACTTCATTCCTTTTTCTTTTTTTTTTTCTTTTTCCTGACAACTCATATGTTTTTTTTTTTTAAATTAACTATTCAATAACTAAAAAACAACATGTGTTTTCAGAAATTATGCAAACTGCCTAGTTCTCATTATGATAATAAGGAGTTCTTTTAAGAAAGGTTAACTACAAAAATCACGAGTTTATTTTTTACGTTCAGAAATTTATAAATAATAATAAAGAAACGTTTTTTTTTTCCCCCTGAGTTTCTGAGTAAATACTCTTCAAAACTGTGGGCAAATTTATTCCAACTTGTACTACAAGTTATTCTATCTACCTTGTGCTAAGGTTAGACCCGCCCTTCAGCCAAAATATAAACTTAAAAACTGTCTGCATATGGTGGTTTCTTTCGGTTTGAAATCGTTGAACATCAATTCTGTCATGATTCAACCTACGGATGGCGAGTTTTCAAGTGATGTTGTCGTTTCTAATGACATCAAAAAGGACATGAAGTTGATCGGACCAAGTGGAAATTCTTATCTTGTTCAAAGTCGAATTTAGAATAAGATATATGGCGTACTGCTCTCATTCAAGCTATGTTTGGCAAAGCAAGCAAAGAAAATACACAAAAATTCCACCCCAAGGTGTTTGAAGCCGTTTTTTTTTTTCATTGGCAAACTCCTTTGGATACTTCCTTCGTTAAGTTTTATCAAAGTATCCATTAGGGTAGGAAGCTCTTGAAAAAGGGTCTAAGGTGGGTATTGAAAACGAATTCAACTTTTCATCATTTAGCAAATTTGAATCGTTAATATACAGAAACTAATAAAACTATCTGTAATTTAGTGGCTTAACCCTTAAGAATAAGGAAAAACTTACGGTAAAAAGTAGAAACTGTATTTTTACCGTACTGGTAGATACTGTTATTTTGGTTGTTTAATTAAAGATTCAACTATATGATATGACAATCTTTATGTTAAAAATTTATAGTGTATCATGAAAAAATGATCCAGTCATAAATCATACCGTAGAAAAGTTAACCAAATAACTAAAAGAACAATATCTATCGATAAGTTAAAAAAAAATACAGTTTCAACCGTAAGTTTTTCTAAGAGATGGGCGAGACCAAATGGTGGAACAAATTGTGATCTACCAAAATCCTAAACAAAAGTAAGATCCACGGTCGGAGGGCATTTCCATGAAGCTTTACAAGTGAGAATTCAACTTGAAAGAAGGGGTTGTTCCAATTGCCCTCGCTGTTCAAATCTTGGGGAAGAAAAGATGACTCTGTGGCTATTTTGTAATCGTGCGGGACGGCTTCTTGGCGATTTCTTGACTTGTCATGGTCTCGATGAAGGGCGGTGCGTCGTACCTTCCTCCCAAAACTCACTTGGCATCCCCTAGTCTGGGAACGATTAAGTTTAATGTTGACGCGGCTGTTAACGAGGCCAAAAACTATATTGGTGATGGAGTTGTGGCAAGGGACGATCATGGGACTGTGTTGGGAGCAGCGGCAATTGGCGTGTCTTTGGTAACTTCTCACCTCGCGTAGGAGAATGTCTAGCCATTGGGAAAGTGCTTGTTTACCTGGCTTTTGGGAGCTTTTCTTTGGTCCTTCGAGACGGATGAGGTCAATATTGTGCACTCGGTCTACAATCCTAATAGCCACTCAATAGAGACTAATATCATTGAAGATATTCGTAATTTGATGAATCAAGCTAGTAGTGGTAGTGTTTGCTATGGTTCTCGAAAAGGGAACCCATAACTCACTTCTTAGCTAACTTTGCTTTGTTAATTCTCCTTCGTCGGTTTGGTTGGATGTTTTACCCAGATTTTTGGATTCTTTTATAAGAAACAATTTATTGAATCAGTAATAAATATGAATTTCTCTTTTAAAAAAAAAAAAAGATAAGTTAACTTTAGTTTGTGGTCTTTTTCTAATAGAATCTGTTCTTTCTGTAAATACTATTCATTCATTTAATAACATTATTAGTTTTCTTTTTCTTTTTCTTTTTTTCTTTTTTTCTTTTGAATTTAAGTACTTTCCAAGTTGCTTCTCGTGCAAATTTCCCCACATTATAAACGTCGAACATTCAAAAGATGGCCAGTTCCATAGACCTGCACCTTTTTTTTGGGGTCCAGCCCAGTCCCCACGTGACTGTGACTGAGTGTTGGCAATGGACAATATTTAACCTGGTAAAGCCGGTTTTGTGCAAGGGAAACCGCCGATTGTGAGAAAAGAGATGAGAATAATTTGAGGATTTAAAGGGCATGTGGGTAAAATCACACTTTAAAGTTGTTGGAAAGAGTACAAAAAGGCTGAATCTTTTGGATAGAAAGGTAAATTAATATGTTGAATAATTAAGGGTCTGTTTGGGATAACATTTAGACCTTGTTTGGCCATGAGTTTAGTAAACTGTACTTTTTTCATCATGTTTTTTGTCTTTTTCCCCAAAAAGTTGTTTGTCTTTTCTGAAAATTCAAAAAAATTCAAAAAAATTTACTATTTAAACTTACAAATCTTAACTCAAACTTACACACCAAACACCCCCTTAGAGATGATGTTTTAGAAGTTGAGTTGAAAATGTGTGTTTGAGGAGAAAACTTTTGAAAAAATTATGTGATATAGAAAATAGTATAAAGATCTAAATTGTGTTCAGAAAAAAAATATAAAATGGATCTTGTCTTGTTCGTCTCGTCATTACGAGTATTTTGACATAAAAATTATCTTATTCTGATTTAAAATAAGAAAGTTACGAACTTTAAAAAAAAAAAATTTTAAATGGAAGAGAGAGAAAATTTGATGTAGAGTTTGAAATTTAAAATCCAATTGGCAAAATAACATTTGGAAATAGTTCCCCAAACATATCCTAAATAATGAACACTAAAGGAATAAAAATTGGGTAATGAGTTATAACAAAACAACTAGAGGTAATAAATTTTGAAAAAATAAATATTGTGTGAGGAGTCGTAAAATAACAGCTAGAGGTAATAAATTTTGAAAGCATAAAAATTGAGTGAGCAATCGTAAAATAACAACTAGAAGTAATAAAATTTTGGAAAGGGAGAGAGTATTCAGTTTTGCACGAGATATTAAATTTAATACTTGATAATTGAGTTATCAGAGATTTTTTGTTTTGACACAACAAAAATGTGAATAGTTTTGCAAGATTAATTACCACATAAACATTGAAAATTTTTCACGGAAACATATGAGAATTTTAGAGAATTTAATGCAAATTTTTCGGAATATAAGATTTTAATTTGTGGCCGAAATATGTTGAAATTGAGTACTAATTTTCATAAACGTAATGTATATTCCATTTAAATTAATTAGTGTCTAAAAAATCAATGGAAACTGGAGTAATAATCTAGAGTTTATTATGAATATAAAACTAAAAATGTGATTAAAATACCGTATTGTATTCATTTGATTATAAAGAGAAAAAAAAAAAAAAAAGTAATGCTGAGTTAAAAATGGATGTTATGAATGTGATATGAATGCAATATCAAAGTAAAAAAAGATGGTTTGTAATAAATAATGTCCGACTCTCATTAGTACAATATGAATAAAATAGAGGAAAATAAAATGGTCCGTCATGCCAAGTAATTAGTAGACAGGATAAGATCAAAAAAAAGAGCAAGAAATAAAAGAGGATCAACAAGAAGTTATAGTCATTGTATTGACGTACCATTCAAGGACATTCCCTGCAAAAGAATTATCAATATATTACTGTACTAGTGAGATATAATGCAGTATAAAAAAAATCAAAATTACTTAAAAGTTTTCTTGGAATATTCTAGGTAGAGTATATATAAAAAATAAAAAATAAATAAAAAAACTTTATGGTATAGTTTTGTAACTTTGTGCATGCTTGTTCATATTATTATTTTGGTCGAATTTAACCTCATTGGAGTTAGCTTAGCAAGTACAAAGCAAGAAGTTTGAATACAAAACTCTCAAATCCGAAACTTAGAAAAAAAATAAAATAAAATCTTTCTTGTTGAATGAGTATAAATTATATTTTTTTAAGTTTAGTATTTTCACCACCAATTTGGAGCGTTAATTGATACGTCAAATGATTGGTCATCTAATTTGACAACTAATTCCTATAGAGGTGGGTGCTTGACTTTTTGATACCAAAACAAATATTGCTTTTAGTTTAATTGAATCTTTTTTAGTAAATTAATTTAAAATGAATTTTAAATTCAGTTGGAAGTTTCGTCAACATTTCTCACGTCAGGCCAGAGAGAACTTTATAAAAATGAAGAAATGATTGTTAATATTTTCCTTCTTGATTAACTGCAGTCATACTCTATGACCTCAAAATGAAATATGAATATACTATTATAAATAATATATATATATATATATATATGTGCACATTTAAACCATGATCTAAACTGCCTAAAAATTTCTGGTCTAAAAAGTATGTATGATTCTTTTTGACCACAAAAATGCTTTCTATAGAATGTTTGAAAACAAAGTATGGATTTTTCTTTTCTTTTTCTTTTTTTATTATACAAAATACAAAGTTACCAAATTATTTAAATTTAGAACTGTAAATAAAGAAGGGATTAGACTGGTTAGTCCGTCACCCACCGTTTTAACTTGTGGGTTGATGTGGACCATTTCAATTTGGCTTGGCATCCTGGCCAAGTTGGACAAGGTTTTTTATTTAATTTTTTAAAAATATCAAATATAAATATGTCATTGTTACATACACATATAAAATTGATCTGACGTGGCCTATGATTCGCCAAATACAAGTATGGAATGGGTCTTTCTTTCATTCATGCATGTTAGACCGACCCGTATTTGTCCTTTCAATAGTGCTGGACGATCAATATTTGTAGCTATATTGAAATCAAGTATATAGAATATTTTAGAAATGCTGAGTTAAAAATGGATAATATAGATGCGATAGCAAAGTATAAAAAATGACGGTTTATAATAAATAATGCACGACTCTCATTAGTATAATATAAATAAAATAGAGGAAAATAAAATAGTCCGCCATGTCGAGTAACTAGTAGATATGATAACATCAAGAAAAGAGCAAGAAATAAAAGAGGACCAACGAGAAATTATAGTCATTGTATTGACATACCATTCAAGGGCATTCCCTGCAAAAGAATTATCAATATATTACTGTACTAGTGAGATATAATGCAGTATAAAATTAAATTGAAACTGAAAAATAGTAGGAAAAAAAAAACTAGAGAAATAGAAATAGTAATGCAATATGATAGCAACCAAAAAAAAAAAAAACGACATACTGGAAACAAAATGAAAGAAACTTAAGCAATGCAAACAATAGTAAATAATTTGAAAGAACAACAACTAGGAAAATAACGAAAATAACAAAAAAAAAAAAAAAAAAGGAAAGCATCAAGACCGGAAGTTTCGGTGTCAAGTTTTCTCTATTATATTTTGGCCCTGAATATCCTTGAAAGCCTCAACCGTTGGATCACCTTTTTCCATTTAAAAAAAAAAAAAAAACCATTTTCAAACATTGAATGGCTAAGGTTGAATGGGGGACATGACCCCCATTACTAGACTGGGGGACTACAGCCAACCCCTTAAAAGATACCTCACGTTTGGGGAAAAGAAATGTCTGAATGACAATTTCATTCTATTTTTCTCATTTTTCAAGGGAAAGAAGAGTATAACGTATTATATGGTTATTCCAGCTTTGTAAAAAAATAATTCTACTGCATAAGATCTTTGAATTTTTATTTATTAAGGAGAAACTAAAATATTAATTAGGTTTCAGATTTGAGAGCTGCTACTCAAATCTCCCTTTCTAACTGACTGAGTTTACTCTAACAAGAATTTTGCAAACATTATCTTGGGAGGGAGTGCGTAACAATTAATAAAAACTAATATGTTAGAGTTTTAAAATAAGATGGGAGAAAAAAAAATTGTCGAGAATTCTATTTTAAACTGTTAAATTTTTATCAATTTTTACCATTTTTGTATGTATGTGTATATACTAATTTAATGAGATAATAATCGATTCTCATGCACAACCAACAAAGTTACCCTACCGCTAAACTTCTTACTTAGATAACATCTGTAAAGTCTTCAAATTGCGACTAGAAATTTTAAAGAGTGAACTACTACTTTTTTTTTAAAGGATATTTTATAGTAAGAACTAGAAAAAATGCAATACCAATAAGAGTTTTGTTCTTATCTGTCAGTTTGTATAAAAATTTGTCTATTCTATCAATCTTTCTTTTATTTGACGTAATTTTGATCATATTAAACAATAAAAAACATACATTACAAACATGAAAAACATACTTACAAACATGAGGTCCTATCATAAAAAGACTCAATTTGTATTAAAAAAAAAACATTCATCTTTTTTTTTCTTTTTTTGCTTAAAAATCAAAATTGCTTAAAAGTTTTCTTGGAATATTCTAGGTAGAATATATATATATATATATATATATATAAATCCTTATGGTATAGTTTTGTAATTTTGTGCATGCTTGTTTACATTTGAGATGATTTTGGTCGAATTTAACCTCATTGGAGTTAGCTTAGCAAGTACGAAACGAGAAGTGTGAATAGAAAACTCTCAAATCCGAAACTTAAAAAAAAAAAAAATTCTCACTTGTTGAATGAGTATAAATTATATTTTTTAATTTTAGTATTTTCACCACCAAGTTGGAGCGTTAATTGATATGTCAAATGATTGGTCATCTAATTTTGCAACTAATTCCTACAGAGCTGTGTGCTTGACTTTTTGATACCGAAAAAAATATTTGAATTGAATTTTTTGCTTGCCTCTTTTTTTTTTTAATTAATTTAAAATGAATTTTAAAAGTCAACGTTTCTTACGTCAAGCCAGAGAGAACTTTTTACATAGAAATGAAGAAATGATTGTTAATATTTTCCTTCTTGATTAACTGCAGTCATACTCTATGACCTCAAAGGGAAATATGAATATACTATTATAAATAATATATATATATATATATATATGCACATTTAAACCATGATATAAACCGCCTAAAAAATTTTGGTCTAAAAAGTATGTATGATTCTTTTTGACCACGAAAATGCTTTACATAGAATGTTTGAAAACATAGTATGGATTTTTCTTTTTCTTTTTTTATCCTACAAAATACAAAGTTACGAAATTGTTTAAATTTAGAATTACAAATATAAAAGGGATTAGACGGGCGAGTCCGCAACCCACCTTTTTAACTTGTGGGTTGATGTGGAACGATTCAACCTGGCTTGGCATCCTGAGCCAAGTTGGGCGAGGTATTTTGTTTAATTTTTAAAAAAAATATCAAATATAAATATGTCATTGTTACATACACATATAAAATTGATCTGACCTGGCCTATGACTCGCTGAATACAAGTATGGAATGGCTCTTTCTTTTCATTCATGCATGTTAGACCGACCCGTATTTGTCCTTTCAATAGTGTTGGACGACCGATATTTATAGCTATATTAAAATCAAGTATATAGAATATTTTAAAAATACCGAGTTAAATATGGATAATATGAATGACATACCAAAGTAAAAAGTGACGGTTTGTAATAAATAATGCACGACTCTCATTCGTATAATATAAATAAAACAGAGGAAAATAAAATAGTCCGTCATGTCGAGTAACTGGTAGATATGATAATATCAAGAAAAGAGCAAGAAATAAAAAAGGACCAACAAGAAATTATAGTCATTGTATATTGACATACCATTCAAGGACATTCCCAGCAAAAGAATTATCAATATATTATTGTACTAGTGAGATATGATACAGTATAAAATTAAATTGAAACTGAAAAATAGTAGGAAAAAAAAACTAGAGAAATAGAAATAGTAATGCAATATGATAGCAACAAAAAAAAAACGACATACTGGAAACAAAATGAAAGAAACTTAAGCAATGCAAACAATAGTAAATAATTTGAAAGAACAACAACTAGGAAAATAACGAAAATAACAAAAAAAAAAAAAAAAAAAGGAAAGCATCAAGACCGGAAGTTTCGGTGTCAAGTTTTCTCTATTATATTTTGGCCCTGAATATCCTTGAAAGCCTCAACCGTTGGATCACCTTTTTCCATTTAAAAAAAAAAAAAAAAAACCATTTTCAAACATTGAATGGCTAAGGTTGAATGGGGGACATGACCCCCATTACTAGACTGGGGGACTACAGCCAACCCCTTAAAAGATACCTCACGTTTGGGGAAAAGAAATGTCTGAATGACAATTTCATTCTATTTTTCTCATTTTTCAAGGGAAAGAAGAGTATAACGTATTATATGGTGATTCCAGCTTTGTAAAAAAATAATTCTACTGCATAAGATCTTTGAATTTTTATTTATTAAGGAGAAACTAAAATATTAATTAGGTTTCAGATTTGAGAGTTGCTACTCAAATCTCCCTTTCTAACTGACTGAGTTTACTCTAACAAGAATTTTGCAAACATTATCTTGGGAGGGAGTGCGTAACAATTAATAAAAACTAATATGTTAGAGTTTTAAAATAAGATGGGAGAAAAAAAAATTGTCGAGAATTCTATTTTAAACTGTTAAATTTTTATCAATTTTTACCATTTTTGTATGTATGTGTATATACTAATTTAATGAGATAATAATCGATTCTCATGCACAACCAACAAAGTTACCCTACCGCTAAACTTCTTACTTAGATAACATCTGTAAAGTCTTCAAATTGCAACAAGAAATTTTAAAGAGTAAACCACTCTTTTTTTTAAAGGATATTTTTATAGTAAGTACTTGAAAAAAATGCAATACCGATAAAAGTTTCGTTCTTATCCGTCAATTTGTATAAAAATTTGTCTATTCTATAAATCTTTCTTTTATTTGATGTAATTTTGATCATATTAAACAATAAAAAACATACATTACAAACATGAGGTCCTATCATAAAAAGACTCAATTTGTATTTAAAAAAAAAAAAAAAGCATTCATCCTTTTTTTTTCTTTTTTGCTAAAAAATAAAAATTGCTTAAAAGTTTTCTTGGAATATTCTAGGTAGAATATATATATATATATATATATATATATATAAATCCTTATGGGATAGTTTTGTAATTTTGTGCATGCTTGTTTATATTTGAGATGATTTTGGTCAAATTTAACCCCATTGGAGTTAGCTTAGCAAGTACAAAGCAAGAAGTTTGAATAGAAAACTCTCATATCCGAAACTTAAAAAAAATAAATAAAATAAATTTCTTTTTGTTGAATGAGTATAAATTATTTTTCTTAATTTTAGTATTTTCACCACCAATTTGGAGCGTCAATTGATATGTCAAATGATTGGTCATGTAATTTGGCAACTAATTCCTATAGAGCTGTGTGCTTGACTTTTTGATGCCGGAAAAAAAATATTTGAATTGAATCTTTTTGCTTGCCTCTTTTTTTTTATTATTAAATTAATTCAAAATGAATTTTAAAAGTCAACGTTTCTTACGTCAAACCAGAGAGAACTTTTCATATAGCAATGAAGAAATGATTGTTAATATTTTCCTTCTTGATTAACTGCAGTCATACTCTATGACCTCAAAGGGAAATATTAATATACTATTATAATAATATATATATATATGCACATTTAAACCATGATATAAACCGCCTAAAATATTGTGGTCTAAAAAGTATGTGTGATTCTTTTTGACCACAAAAATGCTTTACATAGAATGTTTGAAAACATAGCATGGATTTTTCTTTTTCTTTTTCTTTTTTTATCCTACAAAATACAAAGTTACGAAGTTGTTTAAATTTAGAATTACAAATATAAAAGGGACTAGACTGGTTAGTCCGTAACCCACCTTTTTAACTGGTGGGTTGATGTGGACCGATTCAACCTGGCTTGGCATCCTGAGCCAAGTTGGGCGAGGTATTTTGTTTAATTTTTTTAAAAAAATATCAAATATAAATATGTCATTGTTACATACATATATAAAATTGATGTGGCCTGGCCTATGACCTGCAGAATACAAGTATGGGATGAGTCTTTCTTTCATTCATGATGTCAGACCGACCCGTATTTGTCCTTTCAATAGTGTTGGATGACTCATATTTGTAATTATATTAGAATCAGGTATATAGAATATTTTATATATACTTTTAAAGTTTATAGTATATTTTTTTTTAAATTGATAAATTATAACATATGTTTCTGATATAATACATAGATTTCCTTAGATTTTTTTAAAAATTTTGAATTTATGATTTTAACAATAAATTTATGTGCATAATTATATGTTAAAGAAATAGAAGAGAAAGGAGAAGAGGTTTTTTTTTTTTTTTTTGATATTATATGATCATAAATTTAATTATACTATTTATTATTATATTTAAAATTTTATATTATAATTTACTATTTTTCTATTCAAACTTGCTATTTAATTTGCTCTTTCTTTCTTAGTTTGATGTTTTCAAACTTGAAGTCTACTTTTGCCTTGGATGCTTTTTCTTTTCTTTCTCTCTCTCTCTCTCTCTCTCTTTTTTTTTTTTTTTCTTTTGCTCAAATTTTGCTTAGGTACTTGGTAATAATGTGCTCGTCACCTTCCATGAAAAAACATCTACTAGAAAGGTCATTTTGTAACAACTTGACTTTTGGCCAAAAAGGGTGGAACGAACGTCTTAAATGTCTCATCACAATGTTGGCGGATGATAGTTGATTCGACAATTATTTAAGAGAATTTTGTAGTAGCCAGGATAAATAAAATTATGTCACTTTTACGTAATTCTTAAATCATCAAATTTTATGAAATTTGCATATCCATTTTTTCGATACCTAACTTTTTTTTTTCCCAACTTCATGTTTCCAATTTTGTTGCTTGGCAATTGAATATTTTATTAGGGCTTTTGAGACATATTAAAATGAAAATGAATAGACACATTTAAGTGAGATGGAGAGTATTTGGCAGATGATGGAAGATGTAAATATGAGAATTCTAGAAAATGAAATAACAACACTTCGGGGGAAAAAAAAAATCAAGCTTGGTGAAAATATAAATAATTTTTTAATTTTTTATTATTATAACAATAGCCATAGACGTAATTTAACCATAATTTCACATTTAATATCATCACAAAATATAGAGTTCAAATTCTCCATTTTTAATTTTCTTTTCAAAGAAAAATGTTTCAATTTGCAATTATCAATAGAAAGTTTATTAATACACCAAAACGTGGATAGTGACAATTAAAAAAAAAAGAGAGAGAGTTCTACCATAAGAATTGAAATATATATATATATATATATATATATTAAACCATTAGTTTTGGTTAAACTAGCTAAAAAATGGGACCTTTTTTGCATAGATACCCCTAAAACTTTTCATATTTGGCAATTTAGCCTCTAAATTTTTTTCTTGGTACTAAACTTTTAATTTTAACAATATCTATCCTTCTTACTCAAATCCATTAATATTTCTACGATTTTTTAACACATAACTTGCACATTATAGTATAAGAAGGGTACTCCGAAATTATAAGAGGAATTTGTCTTAAAATTAAATTAAAAAAATGATCAACAATACCCTTTTTGTTCTATAATGTGCAAGTTAAGTTCAAAAAATAATCCAAATTTTAATGGATTCGAGTAAGAAGAGCTGATAGTGCCAATAATCATAAATTCAAATGGTTAATTGTCAAGAAAATAGTTTAAGGACTAAACTGTCAAATTTAAAAGGTTCATGACGGTGTTTGTATAAAATAACAATAAAATAAAATAAACTTAGGGTCCCATGGACATTTTTTTACTTTATTCTCATTCCTAAGTGCATGTCAATGTGTAATATCTTTATATATAATGTAGACACTAGATTAACGTATCCACATGTGTGAAACCAAATAACAAAGAATTTTCCTTCTCCTAATTGAATCTGTAGCCAATGCAAGCCAATAGGAGTGAAGTGTGAAATGATTTCAAGTCGGTCAAATCAAATCTAAGCACAATTAAGAATTAAATAAATACGATCTTGAAAAGGAAGGCAACAAGTTGATCTATGATTAACAAACAACTGATATTTTAATCGAAAAATAAATTATTCAGTAGATCGAGTTTATCACGTCATTCTATTTATATGATACATCTGTTTGGTAAATAATTGATATTTAAGTAAGTTGTTAATGCCGGTTTTTTTAAAATTTCGAATCATCCTTCTCTCTCATGAAAATTTTTATCCCAGTTAAGTGACGAGAATAGAGCTAACAACTACAAATCATCTAAATATAACTTATTTATTGGATTAACTTCATGAATACCCCTGAACTATGTATGTACCATCCTTTATTTTGTCCTCTAAATTTTTAAAACTGTTTAAAATACCTTCTTATGAACATAAAAACATTCAAAATGCCTACTTTTCAGTTTATACACCTAACGGATTTGCTGACATGACATTAATTGTAACTTCAAAATACCTTTCGAACTATTGACATAACTCTTTTTAACGGAAAAAAAAAAAAAAAAAAAAGAGAACTTATGCATATACATATATATATATATATAGATGAAAACAAATATGTAAAGTTCTACTTATTGGTTTAATATACGTAAATGGATACAACTTGACATGATTTATAATAAACAGAAAATTTTAATTAAATATTACTTAGAAACTTGAAAAATAATAGCATAAATAAATGGCTTGATAATCTTTTTACAGTTTTAATTAGGATTTATAACATAAATTTTGCATATACTAAAGACAATTTTTCTAAATCATTTATTATTAAACCATGTGGAACATATCATGTTAACCATTGCTTTAGTATTGGTAGATTTACACGAAATGAGTGTTTTGACCACATTTAAAAAATCGACGCAAATGTAATTATATGATTAATTCGGTTGACTTACTAATTTTTCATTGCCAATAAATTCTTATGCCGTTTAGGAGAATCCGTGGTCCCATTTATATTTATTGCTCTCGTATTGATGTACGGTCCACTTGACATTCTTATCATCTTTTTTTTTTTTTTTTTTTTTTTTGCTCTGAACATTTTCTTTTGTAGTTTGTTTGTGTTTGCTATCAAGGGTTGTCTACCTAGGGTTTCAAAATACAAGCTTTCAAATATTTAGTATTTAAACAATAATAGCATAAATCATTGAAATGGTTATAAAATATTAGAAACCTTGGTTTTTTGAAAGCATGTTTGTTATTAATGATTGGAATAGTTATAATATTTATCGCATTATAAAAGAATGTGTGTGTATGTTTTCCTTTCTTTTCTTTTTTTTTTTTATTTTTCTTTTTCTTTTGTGTCTATCTGAACATGCTATTTCTTTTTAGTTAATGGGAGGCCAAATCTCATTCTTACAAATTCAATCTACATGACCTAAAAGAAACATACACAAATAAATACAATGTAATTAACTATTTCAAGCAAAAAAGAAAAAGAGAATTTAACTCTCCCTTATTCACTTTCAATTAGAAGCCGAAGTTTATAATCGTTATTTTAATAACATATCGTTTGTTGTAAATTTCTAATGTGAAAACTTAGAAGTCGGATAATTAAAAATTATTCGACAATTCAATAATTCAAACTGCCATTGTCACCCATATGAGCGATTTAAGTATTGAAGTTAGGCAAGAGCGTTGACATAAAATTAGATTTTGGAGTGGGTGAAGATAGATAGGAGAGAAAATAGTTAAGAGTCTGTTTTCAACGAAACAAGTATTTTTAATAAGACAATTTTGTGTAAAATATAGAGAAAAAAATATACTATTTTAGTTTTGTACATATAATATATTTTAGCCATTGCATTTTCAGTCGATTTAATAACATTATCTATAGAGTGTGTTCTAATATGATTTTGATTTATTTTAGCAAATATAGTTTTGATTTGGAAATATTATGCATATATATAGGCGCACTCACATATTTTGTTTTTTGTATCAAAGGTAAGAAAACAAGCAGGTAGTATACTAACAACGTTTCCACTTTAACACTCCCTATGATATAAAAGAAAGAAAATAAGATATTATTTAGTAGTTACAAAGGAAAGAAAATCATGAATTTGTAAAATTACTACACAATTTATTTATTTATATTATTTTACTTTAAAAATACGGATAAAAAAGTAATTTAAATCAATTTTGCAGGATCCCACTATAAATTTCTTTTTCACATATTTCTATTTAATTATCACTCATCCTACTTCTTTCGGTAATCTTTTTTACCCTACCAAACATAACATAAGCTTTTTCCAAGTACTCCCTTGTCGCCATGTTTTCATCATTTCGAACATGAAATAAAATCTCAATCTCATATATCTATATACATATATATTAGGAAATACAGTATTGATTTGAAGATCGTATGGTTTTTTTTTTTTTTTTTTGGTGTGTTAAAGATGTAGAACTTTTGATTTCCATGAAAGTAGTTTTGATAAAAACTCCTTTTATTTTTCTGCTAACGAAAAAACATTCTTATAAATCCAATTGCAGTCTTACTCGGGAACCTCGAACACCAAAGTGTAGTGTGTGCGTGTGAATATATTGCTCAAAAAATTAAAATAAAAAAAAAAAAAGGATGTGAACACGTATAATTATATATGCAAATGGGTCAATAAAATCGTTGGCCAGTCTAATAAATGAGCAAAAGAAAACAAAAAAATATTTTTTCACAAAAAAGAAAAGAAAATTCAACGTTGACCAACGTAGGAGGAGAGCTGTAGAGGGAAGGAAGGAGCTCATAAGGAGGAGAATAAGCAAGCAGCATCCAGGAACTTGATCATCCCACCCTCTCTCTCTCCTCACTTTCTCTCTCTAGGGATCTCGTCAATAACACGTTGGTAAATCCTGATGTCCATTCCGTACAGAGACTGAGAAAGGATAACGCTATATAGAGAAATAATCAAACCGTGCTCTTCCGCTAACCTACGCGTTCTCTTAGACTGGTTTTTGTTGGTTTAAAACATTCGGACAAGACTAGTTCACTGAACATAAAAAAACCTCATCATCTGAACTTTTTCGGTGTCTCTCAGCATTTTTGAGGTGATTTTCTCATCTGGGTTATTCTCTTTTTTCTTTTTTTCTTTCTCTTTATCTGTACTTTTTGGTTTCTCTGAGCATTTTTTAGGTGATTTTCTCATCTGGGTACTTTTCATTTTTGTGTTTTTCTCTTTCTTAATATTTACTTTTTGGTTTGTCTGAGCATTTTTTGAGGTGATTTACTCATCTGGGTTCTTTTCCTTTTCCTTTTTGTTTCTCTTAATCTGTACTTTTTGGTTTCTCTGAGCATTTTTGTATGTCTTTTTCTCGTCTGGGGACTTTTCCTTTTCTGTTTATTTTTCATAATCTTTGCCTTTTGGTTTGTCTGAGCATTTTTTTGGTGATATCGTTATCTGGGTACTTTTTCCCTTTTTTCCTTCTTTTTTTCTTTTATGGGATTTGGATTCCTTGTTTTTGCTCTTGCCATCTGTTGTCCTGTTCTTCTTCTATTGTTCTTTTGTTTATTTTTTTGTTTTGTTTTTTTAATTTAGGTTTGATCTATGAGTTGGGTTTTGAATTATGTCGGCGGATAGTTGTTTTTTAATTTCACTTTTAGTTTGTTTCCCTTTTTGGGATTTTTCTTGCTTATTTCTTAGTTAAGATTTCTGTTTCTTCAGCACCAAATGTGAAAATTTGATCAAATCATTATGGAGAAAAATCCTCAATCAACTTAGTAGGAAAATAAGGTAGAGATAGATTTTTTTTTTTTTTTTTTTTAAGTAAGATATAGATCTGGATGAATATTAGATATGGGCTGAAAAATCTTTTCTTTTTGTTTTTCTATAACCAGCTCAATCAAACTCATCAATTTAGGAGCTTCCAAATTAGCTTAGTTTCAAACTCATCCATTTTAGGTCATTTCTTCAAAATTTCAGTATTTGAAGGTTTTGGTCTCCGAAATTTAATGTGTTCTTGGTTTTGGTTTTCCTTCCTCTACTCTTCTACGTTAGGTTTTATAACCTGCACAGTTTCCATCTTCCGTTTAATCAAGAAGTGACATCAAAAATGCCGGTATCGGCCCGATTCTTATGCTAATTGCATTTCTAAGACTTAAGTTGTTGATCCTACATTTTGAAAGAGGGCTTTAATCATTGAGGATTAACTCACTATGTTTATCCTATCTTGTTTTTACTCGCAATGATCAGGTTCTCTCCAATGAGCCTTATCATTTTGTTGGTTTTTATAATGTCATTTTACTGTTTCCTCGTTTACCATGAACTTTGGACTTTGGCACTGTATCTTTATTTATTTATTTATTTTTTGGTCTAATCTTTAATTGTCCGCAGTCGGGATTCCGATCTCCTCTATATCACTGACTCGTCCCTTCTTTTTCTCTCTCCTCTTCTTCTGTTTTTGCATATCTCGCCCTAAGTAGAAACTAATCGTAACCTTGGGATTCTTGATTGTCATGGCATTTTCAAAATTCACCTCCAATCTTGTAATGATCGGAATGCTTCTCGGTTCTCATTATTTGAATTCTGCTCATGTCCTTTGATACTGAAGTCACAATTTATTATGCTTCTGGTACTAAGAGGTACATGTTCAATGATTTTGTTTCTAGCAGGTCTTTGAAAACGGTTTCAATTTGAAGAATTTCATTTATAGGCTCTTGAGTAAGGAAGGGCCGCCAAAGTGTTATCCAGTCATGACTTGTTTCTCTCATTTATTCAGTCGGAGGGAGCACTTTGCGAGAAAACATGGTTTCGATGTGGATGATGGTAAGTTGCATCATCCTTTTGAAGGGATAGAAATAAAACAATGATACGTATTTGTTCAAAGTTTAATTCATGCTTTTGAGATTATTTGCATATAAGGTCATATGCTTGAAATTCGATACTTTGCATAGAACCCAATTTAATTTGGCATCACAAGAATTTTATAACATTTTCTTCTTTCCCATTAACAGAAATTTCTGGAATTCATGATGTGAAACTTTACACTTACAAAGAACTAAGGGTTGCGACCGAAGATTTTAGTCCAGCCAATAAAATCGGGGAAGGTGGTTTCGGTTCTGTGTATAAGGTGACTTCCGCTTTCCTATTTTATCACGTGTTCTGGATTTTCCCCTTCTTTCGCAAAGCGAAAATTCCTAATACTGTATCATTGATTGTCAGGGACGGCTTAAAGATGGGAAGATTGCTGCTATAAAGGTTCTTTCACCTGAATCAAGGCAAGGGGTGAAAGAGTTTTTGACAGAGATTGAAGTGATATCAAGGATCGAGCACGAAAATTTAGTTGAGCTCTATGGCTGCTGTGTCGAAGGAAATAACAGAATTTTGGTCTACAACTACCTCGAGAATAATAGTCTGGCACAGACTCTTCTTGGTAATTTTATAATTTTGCTCTTTTGGAAAATTTTCTGTTTTATAGCTCCCTCAGGATACTGTTGCGTTGCCATGGGGGCGGGGTAGCCCCGACTTCCATAGGTCCTTGGTTCAACCTCCAAATGAGAATTGGGTATATCTCTAGGCTATTTTAGTAGCAGTATCTTTTTTTGACAATCTTCTTTGGATGTATTATTCTCTGTTTAGAGCTCTTCATTTCTCACATTATATAGTCATCAAATGGAATTTAATGTTCAAAAACTGTTTTATCTTTAGGTGGAAGTCAACGTTATAGTAATATCCAATTTAGTTGGCGAACACGGTATAATATCTGCGTCGGGGTTGCACGCGGCCTTGCATTTCTTCATGAGGAAGTACGACCTCACATTGTTCACAGAGATATTAAGGCTAGCAATATTCTTCTTGGCAAAGACCTTAGCCCAAAAATTGCAGATTTTGGTCTAGCGAAACTCATCCCGTCGAATATGACTCACGTCAGTACACGTGTGGCAGGAACAATGTAAGTTCTAACATTCATGTTTTCCCCTTCAACTTTGTATTCTCTTTGACCATATCTTTTTCTGTCCAAAATGATTAAGAAATTCATAACCTATATTTGTTTCTACTTTTTGTTGTTTTAGTGGTTATCTGGCACCAGAATATGCGATTAGAGGGCAACTTACAAGGAAAGCAGATATTTACAGTTTCGGGGTTCTCCTTGTTGAAATAGTCAGCGGAAGATGCAACACAAATACACGACTACCTATTGGAGAAAAATATCTTCTTGAAAGGGTACGGATTTCCTGTGTCTGAACCTTTGTAGTCAGATTTTTTTTGGATGCTTAAACAGGAAAAGAAAACGTTATTTCGTGGCCGTTTAGAATGTTGCTTGATTTTCATTTGTGATCATTTACTTTATTACATGCAATCCTTCACTCGACCATTGGTGACATATCCGGTTCTTCTATCTTAGACTTGGGATCTCTATGAACGAAGAGAGCTGGTCGGACTCATTGACACAGCGTTAGATGGGGAATTTGACGTCGAGGAGGCTTGCAGATTTCTAAAAGTCGGTCTTCTTTGCACACAAGACAGTCCGAAGCTGAGGCCTTCCATGTCGACCGTGGTCAAGATGCTAACCGGTGAGGTGGAAGTTGACAACTGGGAGATAACAAAGCCAGGTTTGATAACAGATTTCATGGACCTCAAAGTGAAAGGCCCTCCGAAGACCACCAAGCCTCAAGCCATGGATGTTACATCTTCTTACAATCTGCCTTCTTCCTCGGACCAATTAGACACTACAACTTTGTATTCTGAAAGCTCTGTCGGGGCTACCTTCACTTCGACGTACAATCAAAGCATCGAGATGCGAGAGTTTTCTCCTTGATTGATTTTATTGGTTTTTTTTTTTTTTTTTTTTTTTTCTCCTTGTGGAGTCGACTACCTACCATGTGTATATGGAAGAACTATAATTATTTCTCTATTTTGCCCCTTTTTTTGTGTGCTTTTTTGTTTTTTTGTTTTTTGTTCAGTAGCCCTTTGCCAAAGGTATTCTTGTAAATGGGGCGCGGCAGCTTTAGTATAAAGTGCTTAGAACTAAGGTACGCTTGTAAATGGACACAGCCTTGGTAAGTTGTAGAATGGTTTGGTAACATTCTTGGAGTTGCAATGATTTTGTTTTAATTTTTTATTCTTTAACTCGGAATAGGGAAATTCGAACCCTGGACCTGAAAGGTTAAATCTGCAGTCACAAAACTACGTATCATTTTGATGATGCTGATTCTCAAAAAACAGGACTTAACCAAAAAGAGCTGAAATTACACTAGGGTAGATAACAAAAATGTGCATCTCTATCTCGTGCAATGCTAACATCTTGTCGTTGCTTGGAGCATCGACAATTGAACAAGAGGGATAGAGAGAGGAGAGAAAAGGGAATCATTTAGGGTTTGGAAAATGCAAGTTCAAAATCATTGGAAAAACTCTCTAAACAAGAAAACAAAAATTGGTATTAGTATTGGAACAAAGTACATCTTTTCTACTTCTATACAAGTTTTTGCTCTAGTATTTTCTCCAAAGTAGCTCTATTGAAAAATTATATCAAGTCCTCTTCAAGTCACCAGGGAATTGCTAGAGTCCCCCAATAGGCTACTGCCTTGATAGATTGCCCGAGTCACCTGGTGAATGACTAGTCACGCTTCGGAGTCGCTATATCGGATCAAATATTTTCCGTATTCTCTGTGGATCCGGTCAGATTTGCTGGAATTTATCTTCTTTATGGTTCAATAAGGGGTAACAATCTCCAAAAAACTCCAATTCCACCAATTGTCCACCATAGTCGAGTCAAGACAATGGCAATCAGTTCTTTGAGGCAAGGAAACATAAAACATCATTTCATCTGAGGCTAGTGTTTTCATAAAGGGCAAATGAAATAACTTTATATATATATATATATATATATATATATATAAAGTAAAGGATTGGGTGGGCTTTATCAATCAAGTACTTTAACTCCTTAAAACTTTGCTTTGGAACAAAAACAAGGGAAGGTTACTTGGATTTATCAAAAAGACAGTTTTTTATTTGGAATTTATTAACATTCTCCAAAAAAAAAAAAAAAAAAATACTCATTGTTCCTGAATTTTTAACTTTGTGTAAATTTGATCCTTGAACTTTTTTTAGTAACTGGAATGCCCTCAAACTTTTAAAATGTTGTTACAATAGTTATTTCCGTCAATTTTTAGACGGAATTTGTTAGTAATTTGATCAAAAAATATTGTTAACTAACGGATTTCGTCCAAAAATTAACGTAAGAACTATTGTAGCAATATTTTATTAGTTTAGGGGCATTCCAACTATGAAAAAAAGTTCAGATACCAAAATTACATAAAGTTAAAAGTTTTTGGACTAACCTAGCAATTTATCCAATATAATAAAATAAAGTAGAGTCTTTGCTTTTATTTTTTAGTCAATAAAAACATGAAACTAAAAGTTACGACTTTTCGGTAATTTTTTACGAACTACATTTTTAAAGTTTTCTAATAAATAATCAAAATGTTAAATGAAGTTTATAAATTCTAACTTAAACTCTGATATAAATTTTAAAGTTCATTTAAAATATATATTTTTTTAGAAATCATATTTTCTGACTTTGATAAGAAGTTCTTTTAGAGACTTCAAGTTTTTCAAACAAATTATTCAAATACTTTCAAAACCAACTTTTGAATCCATAAGCCAAAAGCAATTTCTAAAAGTTTTTTTCAAACAGGTCCTTAATAATCCCGCAAGTACTGAACCCATTAAAATAACAAGTTGTATTATATAATGAAAAGTGTCCTATTTTCCTCTAACGTTTCAAATTCAAATAAACTTTAAAAAGGTCTCCACTGAGATTGAAAAATAAGGAAGTGAGAAGTATCACATTGCATGCCACTTCTTAAACAAAATCCTTAAAATTCTTTGTAGATAAAAGGAGAAACAAGTAAAAAACATATTTACAAAAAGTTAAAAGAAATAAATAATATATTTATGAAACTCTTAAAATAGGTAATACATTCACGAGTTATAAGTATGTTTTTTCATTAGGAGTAAATAAATTATTTAGTAATAAGAGGTAAATAATTTATTTATTAGTAAATGTTCTATTTGCTTTAAAAGTTTTTGTAAATGTGCCAAACAAAAAAAGTACAATGGGAAATCGTATTATTTGTTGTCTTTAGTTGTGCAGCTTGTGCCTATGTGGTATAAAGTGATTTCACCATGTATGTTGCATTTGGACCTTTTTTAAGGATAAAAATGAAATAATAATAATAATGAATGAATGAATGAAGTGAAAGAAAGTAGAAAGAAAGTAGAGAGATCTTTTAAACTTCAAAATTCAACCTCTTATAACTGATTCTCGTGCATTATATACTGAGGCAAAGTCAGGAAATTTTTTCACTGAAGACGATATAAAAAAAGATTAATTTTTTCTTAAATAATGACATAATTATATATAGAGTGAAAATTTTCTTGTAAAAATAGGCGAACAATTAAATTATACTAAAATTTTAACAGTAAAAATTGACATATCAAAATTTGAGTGGAGGTGTAGTTGGAATTTTTCTTATAAAATTATGATATCACTAAACTATTAGAAAAATCTAGGTTAAAAATAAATTTCTCAAAATGTAAGTAAAGGCGCTTGTCCTTATCCATTTATAAGTGGCTCCATCACTGATTCTACTTGTTGATATTTTTCATCCTAAAAATAACGGATGCTATCAATTTAGGGTAAATTTTTGAAAAAGAAATAAACTTATTTTGAGGGAGTAGATTGTAAATTTTTATTGAAAAAAGGTGCAATTTGCCAAACAAAATAAGTTTAAAGGGACAATCATGTAAATTAACACCCCCTCACTCCAACTTTTTTTTTTTTTTTTTTTTTAAATAATTTTTTGTCGTTTTAGTCGTGGCTATGTGGTGTTCTTTTTCGTAGCTACTAGCACATGTCTAGTCTACGTGGGACGACTTGTCTAAGGCTAAATTTTTGGTTTCGTCTTTACGTGGTCTTGGCTATTCAAACATGGCATATGACCTTTTCTTTCATTTTCTCTCATTTATCTTCTCTCTTGTATATTGGATCTTGGAGCTAACCTTTTTCTTTTTTGTTAATTTTTTACTTAATGTCACCAAATCATGTTATTTGAACACCGAGTCAGCTCTGCAAAAGAATAAGAATAATTTAATGTTTAATTATATATAAATAATTTAAGATAAATAAAAGTACAGTTAAAATGAATTATATCGTGTTTGTAATTTCACGTCTGACTCAATTATAAATTATAAAATATATAAATAAATAAAATAGAAAAAAAAAAAACCGTGTCAACAATATATCATTTTAACGAGCTTGTTTGATGAAAAAAAAAGAGTTGGAGAAATAGCAATAAGAGTGAGAGGATCATAAAAGAATTTTAAAGATTATACTTGTTTGGTGAGAGTGAAAATAGTAGTAAAAAATAAATTAGAAAATGAGTTTGAATCCTAATAATAATTAGAGTGCTTTGCATATATAATCTAATAATGATTCCACACTTGACTCTATAATAAGGAGTAGAGTTCGAATTCTCTCATCTCTAAGTTAATTGTTCGTTCAACTCAATGGTTAATAACCACTTTTCAAAAAAAAAAAATTAACAGTATTTATTCCAACAAAAAATGTCTGAAAAAGATATAGATCAGAGCATTAAATTCACTTTCTTTAAAAAAAAAAAAAAAAAAAGAGTAGTAAATTCGTACCAAATATAAGAAGAAAAAAATCCAAATTTTGTTTTTCCATACAAGCACAATATCAACTATTTGAATATCCATAATTAAAACAAAATCCACAACAAAATACATACAACACAAAAATTTCCCATAAAGATATTAATGGTTAATGGTTAATAGTTGGTTTGGCTAATTTGATTTAAACTCATTTTTTAAAACTTTTTTCTACATTATTTTCTCTCTCAAAAAATATTCAAACATACTATTTAAAAAATGTGTTTAACCCATTAATCCAAACATGGCTAAAAGAAAAAAAAATGAGAGCACTAAATTCACTTTCTTTAAAAGGAGAGTAATAAATTCATATCAAACATAATAACAAAAAATTCCAAAATTTTTCTTTTCCATTGCAAGCACAAATCAACTTTTTTTTTTTTTTTTTAAAGGAAAATCTGGCAATTTTATTTCAAACCAATGATATCAGTTTTAACAAACGAGTCCAGAAATTTGGACAATACATCAAGCTAGACACAAGAACAAGAATTAAACACCGTTAACCTAGCAAGAAAGTAGGCTATTTAATTTCCTTCCCGAGATCCATAGCAAATTGAACCACTTCCTACTTGCAAACAAGAATCGCGAATGTCATCAATGACATTTGCTTCAATAGAACGTTGAATCGGAGAGTAAACTACTTTATAAACATTCAGAGCATCTGTTTTGACTATCCACTTCGAGAATCAACGGGATAGAGCTAACCATGCACCTTTTCTAACCGCCAAGCATTTGCCTACGTGAGGAGAGAAAAGTCCAACCATCCGCCAAGTAACTACCCCTCGATCATCTCTTGCCACAACTCTAATACCGATAAAACCAAGAGCATCAATGATTGCAATGTCCACATTAAGCTTAACAGATCCATGCTCCGGATCTTTCCATTTATGCTTAGAAACCACTTATTTTGGTTTAGCAATTTTATCTAAACCATTACAGATCAAGAAATCCCCAAACAGTCTCCTAGCTCGAACCACAACCTCCTTTAGTTCATCAAATCTACCCTCAAAGATGCGCATATTGCGATCGCTCTAAATAGCCGAGAGGATCATACAAAAGGCATCAAAATCATCCCTATGGCAATGAGTTATAGCATGAAGACAGAAGGCACTAACCGGCCCACCCTTAAAACGTTCCTAAGAAAGATATTAGTTTTGTGTGTGAGTGTTATACAACACAAAAATTTTCCAGAAAGATATTAATATACGGCAAGGTTTCTCTTCCCATATCAACAAAAAAATATGAAAAATATGAAAAAAAAGAAAAAAAGAAAAAAAAAGAAAAAGATGCGATCTGACCTAAACAGTTCACTCTTTAACTCGTCTGCTATATATAGCACATTTCGCCTCACTCTTCCATTAGACACCAACTCCATCTCTCTCTCTCTCTCTCTCTATCTAAAAAACCTCTCTCCTTGTCTCTCCTACTTCCCAAAACCCTAACCTCAATAACTTTCCTCCGATGTGATTACTGGTTTTTTGATCAGATCATCATCGTCGTCGTAGTCTCTGTTGCAGTGATATCGGACATGGCCTCAGCCTGCGTCAACAACATCGGAGTCTCGCCGGAGACTTTCACGGCGACCTACCCTTCCTACGGCTGGCTCAGCCCCCGTCTCTCCTTCAGCCGCGAGCTCCCCTCCGAAAAACCGGCCGCCGAAGACTCCGCCGCCGTAAACGACGACGACAACAACAACAACGATAACTCATCGGAGGAGCCGCCACCGCCGCTAGATCCGGCGGATTTCGAGTTCCGCCTCGAAGATCGAGATCCCGTCGCCATGCTCCCCGCCGACAAGCTCTTCTACGACGGAAAGCTCGTCCCCCTCCACCTCTCCTCGCTGAAGCCTTACTCCTCCTCCGACTATGCTTCGGTCAACGATCAGGATTCATCGGAGCCTCGCCGGAGAACCGAAATCGCCGGCGGATCCGACCCCTACCTGTTCTCTCCCAAGGCGCCGCGGTGCTCCAGCCGGTGGAGGGAGCTTTTTAGGCTAAAGAGGCTCTACAACACTAGCAATGGCTCGAATACCAAGGCGGAGAGAGAGAGTCACAAAACGTCGTCGTTTTCGTGTTCGTCTTCGTCGTCTTCCTCGTCTGTGAAGCTTTTTCTTCACCGGAGCTCGAAATGGTCGTCGTCTTCATCGTCGTCGGCGTCGTCATCCTCGTCAGACTCGCTGCCGCTGCTGAAGGACTCCGACTGTGAGTCTGTTTCTCTCTCCTCCTCCCGCCTCTCTCTCTCCTCCTCCTCCTCCTCCGGCGGTCACGAGCACGATGATTTCCCCCGCCACTCGCTCGACTCCGACAAGCCGAGCACCGTCATTCCGATCTCGCTTCACCGGAACCCTAACAATCCGCCGCCGCCGCGTATGAGAGTTGTGAAGCAGAGATCGTCAGTGGATCATCCGCCGGTGGCGAGGGCGGGGCGCAGTCCGATCCGGCGGCCGACGGGGGAATCGTCTGGGTCGACGAGCAGGGGAGTTTCGGTGGACAGCCCGAGGATGAACTCGTCGGGGAAGATCGTGTTCCAGAGTCTAGAGAGAAGCTCGAGCAGTCCGAGCAGCTTCAATGGCGGTCCAAGGTTCAAGCACCGAGGCATGGAGAGGTCGTACTCGGCCAATGTCAGGATAACTCCGGTTCTCAATGTCCCGGTCTGCTCACTCCGAGTCTCTTCTAAGTCCGGCTCGGTATTCGGATTCGGACAGCTCTTCTCTTCGCCGCAGAAGAGATCGGAAGTGAACAACAATAGCGGCGGAGTAGGAAGAATCCGAGTCCACGACGGCCATGGCCGGAACCGTACCGAACGGAACTAATTTGAAAAAAAAAACGCCGACCGAACCGAACGAGTACAACTATCAAACCGATCAATCCAAACCGAACCAAACCGAGAATGTGTTGAAGGGTAACATTTTAAACACGGATTTTTTCTCTTTTTGCTCAAAAAAAATTCGACATTGTTAATTTTCAGTAGGGGAAATTCGCATTTCGGATTAGTTATGGTTAGTTTTGTAGATGTAAATACTTCGTGGATTCTGATGTTTTTTTTTCTTGTTTGTTTTTATCAAAAATTGTTGTTTCATTTTGTTGGAACATTCTGTGGCCTAACTGTTTTTTAACTTGAGCTGAAAAGATAACGTTGTTAGATTAGACCTTTTTTTTTTCTTTTTCTTTTTGTTACTGTTTGGGACTAGTTCTTCATCTTCTTTGATATCACTTATCAGTATCAAGATGATCTTCTTTTCATTCCGTTGTGTTTGATTTCCCGGAAAGTTTGATGGAAAAAAAAAAAGAAAAAATAAATAAAACGAACGTCGTTTGAGCAACACGCGCTTCAGAAAAGCTCCTTTGGTGGGCCATTTGATGTTTCAGCATGTTGTTTTCAGCTTCAGCTTGAGCTTATCTAATCTGTCGCTATCCATGAATTGTAATGTACTATATAATGATAATTTTTTTTAATATTTTTTTGTATTTTTATCCTTTTTCTTTTTTTATTATTTATTTTTTCTATTGATGATTTGTTGTTATGTGTGAAGTTTGGGAAATGATGCCAAGATTCAAACAGTTGATCAGAGGAGACAGCTATGCTGCCTTTTTAGGTGTTTTTTTTTTTTTTTGGGTTTTTGATTTACATTTTTGTTAACAAATTTTTCTATGGGGATTTAATTAAATTATAATATAATAAAATATATATATTTGGATGGGACTTTGATCTGCCCTTAAGACTGGACTGGTCGGTGGTGGACCAGGTGGTGTATAATTATCAAGGGGGTTTAAACAAATGCAAAGAAAAGTCTCGGGACTAAATAATTCATTAAGTAAATGTACTTATGTGGTACTGAATTGAATGACCATTTATTGTTTGAGTATCTAGTGTGTTAACTTTTCGTTGTTTTTCTTTCCTTTCCTTTTTCCTGTCCTTTTTTTTTTTTTTTTGACATAAAGATAAAAACTCACCACTCTTGTAAGTGAGGTCGACCACAAGATTTTAGAAAGAGGACACTAGTGGATTTTTAAGTGAATTTTGTTCAATTATTATTTTTAAATAATTATTAATTGAAAGGGAATTTATGAGTTTATAATATACTTTTTATTTATATTATTTGTAGAAATTATTTTTTAAGTAATGTTAAAAAGACAACCCATAATTGTTTAAAGTAGAGTTGGTAATTTAGATCATGATATGACAACACAATATGAACTCAACAAGAAAAATCACGGTTAGGGTTGGAAAAAAAAGGGTATAGGTTGGTTTTGGATTGAAATTGCATGACACGATAGAAAAATAGGTTGGGTTTAGGTAAATCCAATGGATGCGAAATCAACCCATAATAATCAGTTGAAATTTTTTTACAATTCCAGTTAACTTGGTGGTGGTCTTTTGAATGTACTAATTATGCATTTATATAGTTTTGTGTTTTAAATTGACTTTTGTGATGAACTAGTTATGAATTTATATGATTTTGTTTTTTTTATATTGATATGATGTGATGGTATAGTGTTGAATTTGCTTAATATGGATCTTCATTGTATGTTAAAAAATATATATTTTAATTTTTTTTCCTTATTTCTAGCGGGTTGACGGATCGCAGATCAATGGGTCGTGTTGTGCTAATTAAGCCAAAATAGTGTGTTGATGGGTTGGTCGGATTGGGTTGGGTCAACCCATCAACCCAACTAGTCGGGTTAGTGTTGAGATTTTTTGACCTAGCAGGTCATGAGTCGGGTTCGTATTAGAGTTTTGACAATCCGTGTTGGCTTCAATCCGACACGAACCCGACCTGTTAATATGAATTGCAAGTCCTAGTTCAAATAATTTATTTGATCATTAATAAATTAATCTAATAATTAAAACTCATGTCTCATTAATGTGGCGTTGTTGGGCTAAACTGATGGTGTTTTTTCTTCTTTTTTTTTGATCGGTTCTACAAAACACATCACAATGTGAAATTTGCTTAATCCTTAAACATTTGACTCTTTTGTTACAAAAGAATATGATCATTTCACTAATAATTTGTTTAGACTTTAAAATAGCATTTAGTAGTTTTTTTTCTAGAACATTTAGTAGTTATTTGTTTTTGTGAAAATTGGGTCTAAACTCCTCTTTTATTATTTTTTTCCCCTTAGAAGTTGTTTCTTTTCTTGGTCATTCTTTTTAAGCATGAAAGACGGGAAAAAATTACAGTAAAATAGGTTCAGATAAAGTTATTTATTTATTTATTGATAAATAGATAAAGTTATTTATTTAATACTTGTAACATGATAATAATTGAACTTTTAAAATTTCTAAAGTGCAAAGCTAGAGTGGGTTTAGTGAAAATATAATTTCTTCAATAAATGTAAGTTTAGGAGATGTATTATAATTTAGCTGTTAAAATTTTTAATAAGGATTCTCATAAATTATACTTAAAAGTATCAATCTCTATTAATAGAACAAAAGTACAATTTTTATGATAAAAATTTAGATTTTTTTTTTTGGTTGAACTTAATAATGTCTTTTCCCTTCTTAGTCATGAAAAACGTGTATGTAGTATTATTTATCAAAAACACTTCAAAAGAAGGGTACGTATAAAAGAAAATGCGTATGAAAACCAGAGGCAATGGGGTGACACTAAACGATGTCGTTTTTCATTATGTTTTTATTTCGTTCATATCACTTTTATTTTATTTATTTTTTATTTTATTTAATTTTTGATATGGACAAAAGTGCCTTCCCTTAACGACCATAGTCACGGCGGAGCGTTGTGGTTGCAGAATCTGGTGTGGAGTTGTCATTCTCTCTTCTCCATGTCAATTAGAGATGTCTCTTCACCCTTTTTTCTTTGTCAGTCTCATCCCTTTATCTTTTCTTTCTCAAAATTCTCGTTACATACATCCCCCCCCCCCCCCCCCCCCCCCCCCAAATAATAATAATATCCGTCTTATGATTTTCAATACTAATAGGATTTTCTGTGACACATTATCTTTTTTTTTTTTTTTTTTTCATCTTAAATGAATGAAATATGATTTTAAATAGTTTATATTAAAAATAACATTTAAATAATATAAGATAAAAAAATAAATGTTATGAATTTTTTAAAAGTGAAAATTCAAATTTAGATTTATAGTTTCACTCTAATATTTAGTCACCAAATAAATATTATGTTGTATGTAATAATAAATACTCCAATGGTTTATCCTGATGCAACCTAAAATTATATATATATACACACACACAATAGAATTTGATATAAACAGTGGGTTTTTTTTTTTTTTTTTTTTTTTTTTTTTTTTTTTTTTTAACTTTATCGTAAAATTTTCATATTAAGGAGTTATCTATTATAAAGATAGGAAAAGTCTTATATCCGACGACTCTACAGTTTGTCACATGTAATAATATAATTTATTTGTAATATTAATTCATCAATGTGTAATATTTTTGTTGATACTTGTCATTTCTAATAAATTTTCAAAATATCATATTACAGATAAAGTCATATATATAGGTCAATTGGGGGACATTTGGAGACCGATTTTTGGAGATAGAGTTTTAAAGGTTGGGTTAGAAATTTGTGTTATAATATATAAAATAGTGAAAATTTTGAACTATGTTTTGAAAAATAAATGTAAACTGGAACTTGTTTGCTCGTCTTATCGTTGTGAGCATTTTGATATATTTTGATATAGGAATCATCTCATTTCGATTTGAAATGAGAAAGTTATGAACTTTTAAAGTTTAAGTTTATTATATATATTTGAAAATGTGAATAGTAAAAAGTAATTTTGAATTAAAAAAGAAAAAGACAAAAAAAAAACATATTTATGCTCCTTTTGGTAAAACATCTTAAACTCAAATTTTTCATCCCAGTTTTTTATCTTTTTCTGAAAAGTCAACAAAAATTATAACTAGTTTTTAAAAAGTCAACCAACTCAAACTTAAAAATTTCAACTCAAACCGTTTCACCAAATAGAGTCTTAGAAATGAAGTTGGAGATGTGTCCCAAACAGATCCTAATAATTACGTGAGTTTAAAAATTATATTTTATTAAAATTATACTATCATTGAATTAGAGACTTCTTCTAGTAAAGATATCTTACAAATAAATTAACGATGCATGTATGGATTATAATCATATCAAATGAAAAGGGGCGTAAAATTGATAGATATCCTAACAAAAGTCTATGGATTTTCATTTAGGTACTTTTTCTACTTTATCATAGAGTTCTAGGTAATAAAAAATTGCTATATCCGGACTTTAGGAGTACGATTCCTTCTCCTAACCACAAAAATAGGCCACTTCTTTTTTTAATTGTACCTAATTTTTTCATAGAAAATATCAGAATTTTTTTTGGTTGAAAAAAATATGAGAATTATACAATTCAATAGTGTTGTCCCCGGATTTTGAGATTTTTATTGAATTATGTAGGTTTGACCAGCTGGTCTTCGTTTACAGACCTTCTTGGGACCCCATTTATATATATATATATATATATATATATATATATTTGGCCTTTGTTGGGGTAGACGTGAAATGGGTCTCACTCCCCAACAACTTTCCCAATGTGTGTATAATGATTCAATGTTATTGTCCCCTGTCATTTTGCAGGTTGCACCCCATCCATCCCATGCACTAGCCCTGTGTGTTACTATTGACAAGAACATCCAGTTGTGTGGATATTAACTCAACAATTTTTTTTTGTTTTGTTTATTTTGTTAATCAAATCATTATCTACGCTCTCGTCAACCGTCTGCACAGATTCAAAACACATACCCTCATTATATATAAAGGTTGATTAAGGAGATAGACAATGAGTTTTTATACATGCACTCTATCATTTAAAACTTATAAATAACACCGATGGTGATGATATAATATTATAAGTGTAATTTCTAGGTCTTTTTTAATCTCGATACTAGAGTTGATATTTTCTATGAGCTTTTGTGTTTGTGAAATTGAGTAACTCCAGGATGATCCTGATAAGAAAATGAGTCAGACTCTAATATTGTTTAACCTATGGTCCTATTAGATTCTCAAATAAATAATGGGCAGAAAACGTGACCTGAGGAGATCACCGATCTTCTTTTTGTTGAGTAAAAAAATATAACATTCATCGGTCCATGTCAAATTCATATTAATATGTGTGAACATTTACACCACTAGCGATCAACTCAATCATTTATGAACACTTTCAAATATCACTTGTGAACTCAAGAAACAACTTTTAGGAGGCAAGGCAAATATCAAAACATGATTTATCTTCTTTTCTATTACCACAAATCCTTAAAGTTGGCGGGCTGTATTTCTTTTCTTTTTTTTTTTTCTTTTTTTTAGGTGAAAAAAAGGTAAATTTTTCTCCCTTTTTTTTTAACTTATCTTCTGGGAAAGAGTAATTAAACAGGAAGTAAAGTACTATTAGGTTAAAAAAAAAAATCTCTCTTAACGTGATATCAAGCGTAAGAGACAAACAAGCCGAAAAGGAAAAACAAAAAAATTAATAATAAATGAATGCAAAACCTGTCGACCGTTGCAGCATCTAATAAATAAAGTAAATAAATTCAGAGAAAATAAATAAATATATAATGAATAAGAAGGGGGAAAAAAAAGGAAAAAAAAGGAAAAAGAGTAGTAGTAGTAAAGGGAAGACTGAAAAAGGCTGAGAAAATGAGGAGAAATGCAGAGAAAGAACGTGGTTATAGACAGCTGTGGGGGATCTCTCTGTATAGATTCTGCACCTCCCCAATCCCTTTCTTTTCATATGCCCTTTTGTTTTCTTTATTAATCATGCTTTCTCTCTCTCCTCTCCCTCTCTCTCTCTCTCTCTAAATTATACTATATATACACATGTCTAATAAATAATGTCCTTCTTGGAGACAAAATTTTAATATCATTTCACTCAGTAGGGGAGTACTTGGGTCGAAGTATGATTAGTTTTTTTTTTTTTTTTTCGATAATAAGATGTTTACATAATTGATTTTTTTTGAAGAGAGTATAATTATCATTAATACTCTTTTATTATTATTATTATTATTATTATTATAAGATATTTTACGACGTGACATCTTATTTTGTATTATAGATAAAAATTGTATTATTTTGTGAGTATTTATATTAAATATTTACGGTACACAATATAGATATGATCTTATTAATAGATTATGCCAGTCAAAAAAGATTCCATTACTAAAGTAGCAATTTTTACTGGTAAGGAAAATTAATAGATTCTACCATAGAAAATTCTCTTTTTTTATTAGTAAAAATTGATACCTAAATTGTGTAGTTTGTCAATCTAAGATTTAACAAACAATTTTGATTGGCTAATAAATTTGTGAGAATTATGTGATGGGTATGAAAAAATATTCAATCTTTAAAATGAGATTCTAAATCCTTTGACCAAATAAAAATCAAATCAGATTGAAAAAGAATAAAATAACATAACGGAATTTATTTAATATCTAACCGTTCATAAATGAACTCTACTAACTGATAAATATAGTATTCACAAGGGTACATTTTAATAGGGAAAAAAAAGAGAGTAAGAGTTTTGTGTTATTTACTCTTCTCATGCTAAGCACCATTAGACTATTAAACTCTCGTAAAGTTTTATTAATTCAGATGTAACGCAGCTTCAAAAACAAACAATATCGGTCCAAAATTCCAATCATAAAGTAGCGGAAAAAAATAATTATAGTACAAATTACTTAAACAGCTAGGAAGGGTAGGAGGGATTTTGGGGAAAAAAACAAAAGAAAAATATAAAAACAAAATATAAAAAAAAAAAAAAAAAAAAAAACAAAGGTGGGGAAGCTATGAGAGAGAGGTTAGGGGCTGGGTTGGCGGGCTGCGCTGGGGTTAGGAGAGAGGAGATTCCAAAATTTGTCGTGAAGTTGGTCAAAGGGTCAAAACGTGAGCTTTGCAAAATTCTTTATAAATATAAAAAATATATATATTAAAATTCCATTTTCTTTTTGAAAAAAAAAATCGAAATAAAATAATGACAGCATAGGGACTACAGTGTGGGGGACATGTGAATTGTGAAGTGCGTTTGAGGGTCATATCATCGTGTCTGCCAAACTCACTTAATCTCTATCTCAATCTTCTTTTTCCCTTTCCTTTTCACTTGGCATCTTCTCATTTGGGAATGACAATTACCTAACAATGGAATTCAATTCCATCAAATTATATATCAATACCTCATGAAATGATGGATCCTTATCCCCTTCATTCTCTTTACATCTTCTCATTTCGTTATGAAAATACCTAAGTAATGAGATTTAACTCCGTCAAATTGAATATCATTATCTTACAAAATAATAGATCCTATGACTTAAATAGTGGGGCTTACATAGGACTTATCTGGTGTGATATACTAAGGTTTAACCTGATAAGATTGTATCTCATTTTTTAAAATACCGAGAAATACTATTGGATTAAATTCCACAATTTGTAAAAGATAGACTCTATATTATGAGACTCGCTCTTTATTAGTTGATGGCTCATCTTTTATCAAGTGCTTAGCACTAGTGGTGCTCTCTAACATCAGGGTGGTATGGCCCAGTTGATGGTGTTGGAAGGGTCTCATTGGCCGGTTATGTTGGCTGCACATGTGGTGCACGCACAATGGTTCGACGTTGCTTTTCCCCTTATAATTGGGTTCCCGATCTTTCTTGTTGTTTTAAACGTTGATGGTCGTCTCTCTGCTAAAATCTTTTTTGTTTTGTTTGTAATTATTTTTCCTTTCGTTTTTTTTGTTGTCCTTTTTTCACGAAACACCATTTTTTAAGGGTTTTAAGGACTGTTTGTTTCGTACATCCATTATTAAAATGGGTGAAAAATAGCAAAAGAGTGGGTTTTCTAACTCTTTTTTATTTTTGTTTTTATTTTTATCATTTCTCTTATTTTGAAAAAGGATAAGCACCTCATTCTCAAATTTATATTTACAGTACCCTTTTGAAATCCTTTTAAATTTTTTTATAATGCACTATTCTCAATATCATTTTTTCTCATCTTGAAAATAAGACGACTTTCCAAATAAATTTCATACTCCTTTTGTTTTAAGAGGGAATATATTTTTACACATCCAAACACTATTGCATGATGAGATTGGTTTGCAAAGGTCAAATTATTAACAGTTTTAATCATGCATGACTCATTCGACAAGTATACGTGATTGAAATTGTTAAAAAAAAAAAAATTGTATCTAGATAATGGAAGTGACAAAGTCGCTACTTATGCTAAAATATTCAGAGAAATAAGGGTATGTAGTAGGTAAAATAAGATGACTTATATTCTTTGATAACTTATCACCAATTCCCCATTAAAAAAAAAAAAAGAGAAAATGGAAAAAGTGAAATGTAAAAAGGATCTATTTGCGACTATGGGATTAGCTGTCCTACCCATAGAGGACAAAAATCTCAAGGGGAAAGCATCTCAATAGCACCAATTTAGCGATTATTGTATCAATATGACACAAAACATTAACATTAGACTAAAATTACATTAAATTAAATTAAATTAAACTAAAATTTATATCATGTTTTCAAGAATGAAAAATTTGTGTCATGTTTATTAATAGATTAAAAAATAATGGTTATTTAGGTAATTTTCTCAGAGCTCCTCTCTCACTCTCAATTCCATGCAATTCTTGTCCAGCCCACCAAACAGTTGACATGATGGGCTGGGCCTGGAAAGGCTTACGAATTTTGTTTGGGCTTACCTTAAATGGGCCGTTGGCACATTCTGCAATTCTTGATATGGGCTGGGCTAACTACTCTTTCAAGTGCAATTAATCAGCAAAGTTCGGAGGAAATCGTGGGAGTAGCTCTTTTAGTGCTCATGGTTAGGATTTTTGCTTCGGTATTTAGATTTTCGTCTTGTTGACCACTTTTTGTTTAACATTATAAGAGCTCAAAATACTTAAACCATCAAAGATTGTGCAATATTTTAGAGACGTGTTTAGAGATATGTTCTTTTTAGGGTATTTCTCGAAAACCTATCAATTTTTAATAGCAAATTTTTGCACTTATTTGCTTAATAGCCTTAGGGTTAATAGCACTTGTATTTTATTTATAAAAAAAAAACCAGTTCCATGTAATATTTAACGTTCGCTAGTTAAAAAGGATCATTTTGTATCGTTTTTAAGAATGTAAGGGATGTTAATTAAGGAAAAGAGAAGTATCACAACTTCATAATTTGTATATAGATTGAGACCAACGGAGCAATTTTGCCATAAAAAAATAAACCAGTTTAAAGGACTGTCGTCCGATGGATAAACGAAAGTGATGAAGTTGCTTTTACTTTTTCTTTTCTTTTTTCGTTAATAGTGATTTCACCGGCACAACCGGTCTCCTGTAATCGCCACCACAACCGTTATCCAGTGTTAAAATCCACAAATGCAAAATTTTTTTAAAAAAATCCAACTAAATTACCTACCTTTTCCCACCCGTCATTAATGAGCTTGCAAAGAGCCTAGGGTTCTCTCTCTCTCTGTCTCTCTCTCTTAACCAGAAGAATAAGATCAGCATTTTTGATAATCCAAATTGTGGCCATGAACTCCACAAAGATTGTTGTTATGGGAAGTGGAAGTAAGATTTCTCATACATTATCATTAATCTTCGTACGGGATCAAAATCAGTAGAACTTTTTCTATTTTAAATTGTTAATTTTGGTGTTTAATTTGCGAAATCACTGATTAGTTTCAGGAGCAGCTTGTGCTTCGATTTTGGCTAGAAATGGAGTTTTTGTCACCTTGTTCGAATCCGCCAGAGGCCCTGGTGGCCGCATGTCCCAGCGGAGGTTCTCTCTCCTTCTATATATATATATGTGTGTGTGTGTGTTAAATCTATTGTTATTAACTCACCAAATTTAATTAAATAATCGAAAACATAAATAAATAAAATAACACAATTAATTTTTATTAGGTTGGATCACACTACTCCTTGAGTAATGCCCATTTATCGAACAACACTAAAGTAATAACAATTATAACCATCAATCAGACTAATACAAATAAAGACAAATTTTTTTTATTTTGTCGCCGCCGTCTAGAATCTACTTGGGAGATTACAACCACCCTAACAATATATATATATATATATATATATATATATTATGATGAAATGAGGAGAATTTCTTAATTCCAATGTTTTAATTACCAGATAAGTAGGTTTTGGTGTTCCAGGAGGGGGAAAAAAAGATACTAGTTTTTATTTTTATTTTTTATTTACTATTTTTTAGAGAAAAGAAAAAAAAAAAAAAAAAAAAAAAAAAAGAAGCAAAAAATGATGGGTTTCGGTCTTGTGTTTGCTACACTTGGTTACTTAGAATTGATGGGGTACAAATGATAACATGATGTGTTTCTTTGTGCAGCATTAATAGAGATATTCAACTTGAAAACAGACAGGTGTTAAATATGACTTATCATGCCTCTTTTTCTTTTGGACATGTACGATTTTTGCAACTCATTGTAAGTGTTCAAAATAAAAGAAACAACAGTGCTTGTTCGTTTTACGGCATGAAAACATAGGACAAGAAATTTATATACATAGCTTTGCATCCTTCTTGTTTCTGGAAAGGCGGCAGGAGCTACATCTAAGTATTCGAACATATCGTAACACCTAGAATTCATTCCTCGACTTGATCGAGTTAGTTTGAACCAAAATAATTTTCCCGATTTCTTAGGTCTAGAAAAGATTGTCGAATAACAATGAACACTCCCCGAAAAGCATAGGAGAATCTGTGCAACAGAAACATTAATCCCTAATACAACGATTGTGATTTGCACGTTGGACAATACCACTTTCCCTTGAATCTTGTCTCCGGTGTTAGGCCAACGCATGCGTAATGAAACCATTCACCTCCTTGGCACTGTCAAGGAAAATAAACATGGCAGCGCAATCAAATAGATTATGGAAAAAAACTGCTACGTAGCAACAACACATGAAATGTTAATGAAAACTAACGATCTCAAATAATGATGGGAAAGGGTTATTAAAACCCTTAAAGCTTATGAAGTTCTAAGTTTCTTGATTGAGTCATAAATTTTTAGCAATAATTCCCATGGAAAGCTAAAGCAACAGGTATTGGCTGCAAGGACATGTTTGATGTGATAAGCCAAGCTTGCTACAACAATTACCCATGAATCAGAATTTTCATGTTTCATCACTTGCTTTTTACGCTATACACTTAATACATATCCAACAACTTTCTAAAGCAACCCAACCAAAATGGACCAACCGACTCTTGTGCTATATGTGCATATTATTTCAGACCTTAACCGACCGACTCTTGTGCTATATGTACATATTATTTCAGACCTCCTATAGAAGCCTTTTTTAAAATTTCAAACAGCCAGGATCCCAAGTGTTATCTCAAGCGCATCAGTAAGAGCTTTGACGCACTCTATATAATCATGCCATATAAATTTATGTGTGTACTTGTTATTAAATTATATGTTTATGCAGGACACGATCCCTATCCCCATCTATAAAACAAAGTGAAATTGCATTACACCAGCCAGAAGGAAGACAAAAATACACAAGCAGTCGAGCGATAAAGACTCACATTTTCATTGTCGCAGGCAATCATGTCTCCAAAAGACACCTGAAAAATCAATATAATTACTCTGGGACAACTTATTTGAAGTAACAGAAAGTAGGGCAGACAATGATTTTAAAAGAGAGATTTTGTTTAAAAAGAAAAGGAGAGTGGATCATGAGTCAGAACCTGATGGCAGACACAGTAAGTAGGTTCATTAGGATCAATGGGTTGATCTGCATCAACAGACGTACCAAAATCCTTCTTATGGCTTCCTGGGGGAGGCATGAGCTCAAAATCCCTATCCCTATCCCTATCACGCTCCCGATCCCGATCCCAATCCCTGTCCCTGTATTCAGGCCTCCTTGGTTGAGGTGTTCCATAAACAAACTTGTGTTTCTCACTTTTGACGACTATGGGCATTGAAGGAAGAATAGCTGGTTCATCAGGTGATATTTTTCCTTCTGATTAAAATAGGGAAAAAGGAAAGAAAACAAACATTAGTAGTATATTCTAAAGTTGGTCCATATTAAACTGATTAGTGAAATCAAAATCTAAACCACCGTTCTAATACAACAAGAATTTCAAAGCAAACTGCCTGGTTGAGGACAGACTGAGCAGCTGCTTACGTATGTATCAGGAGTCCATTAAATTAAGTCGAGTAGGGACTATGCATAGCAACTTTATATCTTCAGAATCCAGTAAACTTTATTTGTGGCTTCTCAAAAACGCTTATTTTAAGAAAACTTGACACTTATACCAGAGCTGTAATTAGATGTTATAAACCTCCATCCAACATTTCTTTTACTTAATTGAAAGTCTAAATATCATTTTCATCCCATTAAAAGTTCCAAAAATGTTACTTCAAAAACTAACTGAAAAGCTATAGCTTTTACTTCTCTTCTTTACAGCTTTTCAAGCACAAGCAAACACAATGCCAAACAGGTAGTTTCTTCGATCTAGTTTCAGCAGCCTTATGGCTTGAAATAAGATTATAATTTCCTTATATAATTGCATCACAAGCAATATCAGAAGTAGAAAACAAGTAAAGTTACAAAAAGACATATACCTTGCTTTAGATCTTCTGCAAAGTGGGTCAGATCCTCATCAAGTCGTTTTACATGACTCTCTATCTGAGAAAACAAAATACGAAAAGAAACTATTCTAACTTGTCATAATATGCCTTTTGAAAGTTGATAGCATTTGAAGCTGAAAGGAAAAGAACAGACACATAATGGCTCTTGATCATATTGCATAATCAGCAAACTTTATGAATTATCACATAAGGTGTTAGTCTCAACCCAAATTTCTCCTTCAGAAGACAATTTTTTCTACAAGCCAAAATCACCCTCATAACAAGACGAACATCCACAGTTTTGTGATGCCTTAGAAAAGATGCTTGATAATCAGAATCCTACGGAAACCTAGTGGAATACAGACCTTTCACCTAGTTAAGAAATTCAGTAGACTTGAAGATTAAACAAATATTACTTGCAGGTTCTTTCTTTTATCCTAAATTCCTTATCTATAAAAGAAAGACATGTATTTATATTTCAAATTTTTAGCTTCAAATTATGATGGCAACAAAGGTTTTTAGCCACAATTTTACAACATTAGAGTTACTTACAGATCTCCATTAACACTGTTCTAATCTTTCTTTAGTACTGCAGAGTTACAATAAGATTTAAGATAACAAACATTCCCACTATTCAAAAAGGAAAACAAAAATGATAAAACCTCCACTGAAGAAGTATTAATCTCGAATACAAACTTAAATTGTCATTAAGTCCCACCAAGGCATCTCAAAGATTCTTTGATAAAAACTTATACAAAGTATATCCTACAACTAAAACGTAATCCCATACTAACGAAGATAATGAAAAAGTCTATCGGGTCAAAAACCTATGATAAGAAGTATAATGTTACGGATACTAACTCTAATCCTAATTTTTGAATACCACTGTAAGTTGTCATTTATTTATCTGACAGGTGCTAAAAAAAAATACTATTATTCATCCCGACTCTTCATTTAGATGGTCCGGGATTAAAAGGGCAGGTGGGCCCCAACTTGAGTCTAAAAAAAAAATTGCCAAATTACCAGGTCATAAGCTTGTTGTGCCAACAAAACCTTCTCGGTGCAGAGATTCAAAGCATTATCCTGATTAGATTCAATGTCCTTTCGCATTTTCTCAATCCCAGATTCCACTTCTTTGTTGTTGTTGTAATTGTTGGCGTTCCCTTTCTTCGACAATCCCAAGCAGTACTTCGTCTGCTGCCTCGTCTGGTTTATCATCGCTTCACTCCCATCCCAAAACAAAAAATGTTGTTCAATTATTCAAACTAATTCAAAATCAAAAGAAAAAGAAAAAGAAAATTAGGAGTTTCCTACACTGAGAGCGCTCGTCCAGTTCCCGAATCGTGGTAAGGAGCCTCTGCAGCTCAGCCGGCAATGTGCTCGCATCTTTCAGAATCAAGAATTCAAAGAAAAATGAAATCAAATTCACCAGAAATTCTCCCAAAAAAAAAAAAGTAGGGAATTTTAGTAATTCAAAGAGTGAATTGGAAAATTTGATTGGGGAATTGCGAAGCGAAGAGGATTACATTCCAAGTAGTCATCGACGAAAACTCCGGTTCGCGCGATCGCCATTGATGCTTTGCTTGGCTTTGCTTTGCTTTCTAGGGCCTTTCTGCGACATCAGTCCATCAACTGTTGCAATTTTGTAAGGACAAATTTTATTTTATAAATACCCCTCAACTCTAGTCCTCTTTTAACTTTTGACCCTCCTGTTGGAAATGTGGCGTACACACCCCATCAATTATTTATTAAATAAGAGGATACCAAAAAATCCCTAAAAATTATAGAACTAAGGGCCTGTTTGGAAACTTAGTCCAAACTAACATTTTTAAAATTTTTTTTATATTTTTTCTCAAAAGTTTTTATCTTTTTCTCAAAATTTTTTTATCTTTTCTAAAAAATCAACACAATTTACTATTTAAACTTAAAAATCTTAATTCAAACTTACACACCAAACATGTCCTAATTTTAAAAATTTTTTTGGGGTACTTTCCGCCAAATAAAACTCCGAACCAGTTCTTTGTCTTCTTTACCAAATCTAAAATATCAATTCCAATCCGAAGAAAGTCAATGCAAATTTCTCGAAGTTAAGGTCCGTGATTTTCTTCTTTTCTACTTTAACATCCCCCACCCTTCTTTTTGAGTGTTGATAATTATTATAATTTTCAGTTTCTATAGTCAGACATAGTAAAATTCTCTCTGTGTTTGGCAATCGAGAAAGCTTAATTAACCGAGAAAATTAATGGGGGAGGCATAAAAGGATGATTTTTTTTTTAATTTTATTATCATTTTTATTTAATTTCATCAAGTTCCGTTATTGTATATAAATTGTATTTTTTTTTTGTAAGAGTAATAAAGAAGAAAAATGTCTTCAAATAAAAAAACCCATAAAGAGGAAGGTGAGTGTGTGTGTGTGTATACATAATATATATATATATATATATATATATATATATATTATATAAGTAGGGTAGTGGTAAGCAACGCTGAAGGATATTATTAGTTACTTTCCACTTCCACTTTTTTTTTTTAAAAAAAGGGCAACAATTTTGCAGTCAATTTGCAATCTTTCCATATTTCTATTCGAAGAGATCAATTACATTAATTTACCCATCATATTTGTTGCCTTATTTGTTTCAATTCAATTTCTAAAAGGCTCTTTTTTTTTTTTCAAATGGTCAAATGGGTTTTCCATCTATCCATTGAAATGTATCCTTTTGTTAATTTATTATTATTTATTTTTCTTGTCTGGTCTGATCTGATTTTAGACAGAAGAAAGGACTAGTGTGAAGAAGGAAATGGCTGATGTAGGCAAAGATTTAATCGATTTAGTCTTCTCTTGGTCTATCAATGATGTTATGAACAACGACTTGTATCAAAACCAGGTATTTATGACGTGCCCATCACTAGAAGATGATGGGAAACAAGCAGAGGAAAAAGTACCTATTATTCCGTTGACTTTTGGGGAGTTTGTAAAGAAGACGTTTGATTGTGTTAGAGGCAGCTATATTTTTGTACGGTGAATTTGCATACACACTTACCAACATCTGCTATTTCGCTAAAAGATGTTAAGAATATGTTTGCAGCTGTCGATTCTCTCAAATCACTTCGACCACTGTTGCATGATGTTCCAAATGACGACTTGAAGGAAGCCTACGGTAGAGGCAGTTGCTTTACAAGATTCAACGTTGCAAGAGTAGACAGCTTTTTTTGTCTCGAATCACTTCCTTTCACGTTCAATGTTCCGTATTCTCCCTCTGGAAGGCTGACAATAGAATTCTGCTTGGAAAAGGCATGCCTCATTTTCTGTACTGCTTCAGGTTCTGCTAAATTACACATTATAGACATGCCTCCTTTGAAACTACTGATCATAGATGAAGCTGCTCAGCTTAAAGAATGTGAATCAGCTATTCCTTTACAACTTCCCGTCATGCTATACTTGTAGGAGATGAGCGGCAACTTCCTGCTATGGTTAGGAGCCAGCTATTTGAGCTTTACAATTCTCTCTCTCGCTCTCTCATTTTTCTCTCTCTGAGTTTGAGAATTGTTTATAACATCCTTGTTTTTAATTATCATATCATTATAGATTTCTGAAGAAGCGTATTTTGGAAGAAGTTTGTTTGAGAGGTTATCATTTCTGGAACAAAGAAATACCTTCTCAACCTTCAGTACAGGATGCATCCATCCATAAGCTTGTTTCCAAATAAGGAGTTCTACGACAACCAGATTTTGGACCGTCAGAATGTTAACACCAGAAGTTATAATAGGTGTTTCCTTCGCGGAAAAATTTTCAAATCGTACTCTTTCATTGATGTCTCACATGGAAAGGAGCAATTCGAGGACTAGCGTAGTCGAGAAAACATAGTCGAGGTTGTTGTGGTCTCTGAGATAATTGCAAGCCTTCAAAAAAGGTATGTGTAAGTCATGCAAAACTGGTTAGAACTTAAATTTTGTCACAGTCTTCTACCGGAAACGGTCTTAAAATGTGTGAATAGGGAGTAATGGTTTTTTCTTTTTTCTCTTAAAAGAATATACTCTCACTAGGAGGAAGGTCAGAGTTGGTGTGATATCACCATACAAGGCACAAGTTCATGCGATTGCAAAGAAAATTAGAGAATATACTTAACATGCTCAAAGTGACTTCTTTGTAAGCGTTCGCACAGTTGATGGATTTCAAGGTGGAGAGGAGGATGTAATAATCATCTCTACTGTCAGGTGTAATACGATTGGTTCAGTGAGTTTTCTTTCCAGTCGCCAAAGAGGAAATGTGGCGTTAACTGGGGCAAGGTTACATGCTTGCATACTCGTATATTCGGCAAATTGTATCGCATGTTCTAGTTATGGGTTACCTAATACTATGATATGACGGTGCAGGTATTGCCTTTGGATTGTGGGAAGTGGCGCAACGTTAAACAACAGTGGCACTTTTTGGAAGAATTTAGTTGCTGATGCTAAGGAGCGTGGGTGTTTCCATAACGCTTTCGAGGATTAGAGCTTGGCACATGCTATTACATTTGCTTTGGTTGAGCTTAACCAAGTCTCCACTTTAATTAATCTACATTCACTTCTGTTTAGGGACTCAAGATGGAAGGTATACTTGTCTTTTTAATAACTTGATATAAATGCGTGATATTAGTTACACTTAGTGAAAATTTGTAATTGTTGTTTCTATATTTTAGTTCCCTTTTTATTTTTTATTTTTTTATTTTTTTGGGTTAGCTATTATCAAACTCAACAAAATGTGCATATATTTTTCCTTTGCATAGTGAACCAATAAAAAAACTAGAATTTCTTGGTTCCAAATCTGTACAACTAAGCTCTGTTATAAATTTCTACCGTAGGTATGCCTCACCGATGCTTTCTGGAGATCAGTGGCAAGACTTAAAGGCAATGCATTCTGCAAGAGAGTGCTTAATCTGTTGGAGAAACTTGCAAATGGCTGGCGTCAACCACACACCAGAGGCAACCGTGTTGTCCATGGTGGCATTTCCTGTCTATTAGTACAGTACTACATGATTAACACACAGTTATTCTTTGTTTGGACCGTTAATATTCTAAAAGAAAATTCGCATTATATCCAGGTTTTAAAGGTTTGGGATATTTTGCCCCAATTCGATGTACCGGAACTGTCTAACCGGCTTGATATTTTATATGGAAGTTACTCAGTGGATAAGATGAATCGCTGCATGTACAAATGCTATGATGGGTAGGCGTTTCTTTGAAGTATTTGATTCATTCCAATTTCAGGAAGCATTACTTGTTTGTTACTGCAGGTCTTGCCCTCCACCAAATGTTATCTCATTCATGTAATTGAATTTCTGCAGCGATTCGCTTGTTCCAATGAGATGGCCAGTACACTACAGTTAGGGAGAAACTGATCCTGGGAAGTTATTATCTAAATCAGTACCCTCTTCCAGTCCAAAGGGCGAGTCAGAAACATCATCAACTAATTTCCGGTAAGTGATACTAATGTTGTAGTAAGGTATGGTTACTTCAATTTGAGATTTAGGAGAGAAAAACTCATGTTGGCTACGACGGTAACAAACCATTAGCTTTTCCTGACTTCTAGTCATGTGCCTTATGTCTGCTGTTTCACAATTTTCTTACTTCCCAAAGAGTCGTAAGTTTTTGGTGGGGCTAGTGTAGGACTCGAGCCAGTGCCACTAAGTGGGGGGTTTGAGATTTCTAAATCAAAGAAAAATAAAAAAGATGAGGAAAAATAAAATAAAATATTAACTTAAAGTTTGTAAAGGAATTTGGTTATTCCAACAACAAGATGCTGGGTGGAGTCAAGTTGTGCTGAAGCTGATTCTGCATAGTTGTCAAAATCTGTCGCTTCATTCAGTCCAAACGATGAGCGAGAAATGTCATCAACAGCTCATATGTGAGTGAAAATGTTGTGAAATGACTTGAAGTTGAAAGAAATAAAAGAAATAAAATCATGAGCATAGTTTTGTTTCATCACGAATTTACGGTCTAACCAAATTTCTACAGGAGTTTGATCGTTCCAAGTTGTGCTGAAGATGATCCTATCGAGTTATTGTGCAAAGCATTTGCTTTACTCAGTCTACAGGATGGAGTAATATTGAGGTATCAACTACTCAGAGGTGAGTGCTATGTTCAAATTTCGGCAATATAAATTTAAATTCTCATGCTCTATGAATTTCCAAGTTGAGACAACGGAGATCCCCATTGACTCGAGTCACGGTGAAGCTAATACTTCTAACATACTGTCAAGATTAATGGACTCACTTGGTCTAAGGAATGAACCAGAAAAATCAAACAGCAAAGAATGGTGGATGGGATTCAAATTAGTAGAGGAAGAAATGAATATGTTCCATGCCACGAGATGACTTCAAATTAGTAGGACGGAGAAGACGCCATTCCGTTCAATCTCAACTGTGTGTATATTTCAGTATAGGTGAGTACCCTTTGCTTCACAAATCATGAAACTATATTTCAGTATTGGAATAAACTTTCGATTCTCGAATGAACTTGAAATCCACGTTTAAGTCTCTCAAAGAACCGTCCAAAGTTGAAAACTCCTCGCATCAGTTCACGCAATCTGTTAATGTGATTTTTTTTTTTTTGGCTTATTATGACGAAATAAAAGAGTAGTATGGGATTCCAATCTTAGTCCTTGTAATGCAAATCCCATGTTTTTTTTTTCATTTATTTATTTTCCTATGCAGGTACCTAATTTGATGCTTGGTAAAATCACTTGATCAACTTTCTCACAAAGCACACACACACATATATATATACACATACACACACATATATAGATTGTAAATGACCAATGTTTTCTTTTTCCCCTGCCAATTTTGTTTATTATTTTTTGAATTTTTTGAGTTGTTAACGCTCTATATGATTGGACTCGCTTTATATTTGGCTCAGTAGTGCATACTTTAAGAGCGCATTTGTTCCTATGAAAGGAAAGGAAAGGAAAAGAGTGATTTTTTTTTTTTTTTGGTCACACCTTAGAGCATTTCTTATGGAGTGCTAAATTGATGTATGGAAAGTTTTGATATTTGAGAGTAAAATGTGCTATTCAAGAGAGTATTACTTTTGAGGTAAAATTTGTCATTCAGTAAGCTTGAGGGCAGTTTACCAAACCATACAGGAATATAATGGAAAAAAGGTAATGGAATTAAAAAGAGGATCATTGAGTTTTTTTTTTTTTTTTTTCCAGTGTTTATTTACTTATTAGAGGTGTACTGAGAAACAATACTCTTCCCTTTTTTGTGTTTACTAAACATAGCAATGTTCATCTTATCAATGTAATTACTTAAATGCTTTTTTATACAATCAAATAATCATTGGCAAATGCGACTTCATTATTAGTAAATTTAGTATTTATTTCATTTGACTAGAATTTTTTAGGATCCGTTTAGAACAATGTTTGGAGTTGGAGTTTCGCAATTGAAATTGAAATTTGTATTTGGTTGAAATATGTGTTTTGTAGATTGAATTTTTTTTTCTAATTTTTAAAATACGATACTTTTGAAAAATTAAAGGAAGATAAGTTGTTGTTGTTGTTGTTTTTTTTTTTTTTTTTTTAATGATAAATAAAGCAAGATAAGTTGTTGTATCTTCTTATTTCCAACCAATTATAAGTAAATCCATAACAAAATGATAAAAAATAAATTAAACAGAACAAAAAAGAAAGAAATAAAATTGAGAGGAAGTTGTTGCAAGTCCTGGCCTCTTGTTCTCAATTTCAACTTTGTTTTAATTATTATTATTAATATTTTTACTCTTTTGTTTTGAGTTTACTCTTGAGTAATTTTTGTAAGAAATATTTATTATTTGTTGGAAAATTTTGATAAATAGCAATCTACTCTGTTTTTGTTTTTGTTTTTTTGTTTTGTTTTGTTTTGTTTTTGTTTTTGGTTAACCAAGGATAACATGACATTTAGAATAAAAAATGTCTGATCTTGTCTAGTGTTATCTTGATGCAATTTACAAATTAGAATCAATACATTATTAGTTTTTAAAATAAACAGTTAATAATTTACCCTACAAGAAATATTAGGATCACTCTTTTTGTCACTCTCTCAGTCATTCTCTAGCTTATTCATTTGCCACTTCTCTTCCCATTTTTCTAAAAGAAATAAACAAAACTCTAACCCACATTGTAATGGGAATAAAAATTGAAAGAAAAAAGTGAAAAAAAAAAAAGGTAAAGTGGGTATTTGGTGGAGGAGGGGAAAAAAAAAACAGTTTAGACTTTTTTTTTTTAAATGTATTAAGGAGTATAAAATGCAACAGTCCGAATGTTAAAATTAAATTGATGGTTGGTTTAAGAAAGAAAGTAAGGAGAGCTGACGTTTATAATTTGAAAGAATGACAATCTCTATAATAAAAAATAAAAAAAGATTTTTTTTTTTTTACAGTTATTCTTGGAAAATGAGAAAACAAGTGACAAAAGAAAATCCTAGAAAGTGACAGAGAGAGTGATAAAAAGAGTGAATCTACGTCTCACTTTATCCTAATGCCATGTTTGATTAAAGGGATGGAAAATAGAAAAGAAATAAGAATAAAATACATAGGTGAGAAAAATGAAAAGGAATGAAGGGAGAAGGGAGTTGTACTTCATGTTGTTCGATAAAAGAGAAAGAAAATAGAAAATAAAATGTCAAATCTAATATTTTTTTTTTATTATTATACTCTTATATAAAGTAAAAAAACTAATAAGGGATTAAGATTAAAATAATTATTTTAAATCACTTTTTTGTCAAACTTTTACCTTGCTATTTTCTTTCTAAAGTTGAAAGGGTTAAATTATATAGTAGGTATCATGAATTTACAATTTTCGTTCTTTCCCATTTTTTATCATATCAAATAGTCGAGATTCTATTTTCCTTTCTAAAATATTTCATCCAACTTCCTTCGTCTCCCTTTTCCACCCTATCAAATATAGTAATAAGCTTGCATTTGGTTCACCGGTTAAAACTAAACTTTTTTTTATTGGAATTGTTTGATTTTTCAAAAATTAATTAAATTTTTTGTTGATTTAAAAAAAAAGATAAAAATGAGTTAGAAAAGTTTACTTTAAAATAGTGTTTCAAATAAAGGTTAAATACATGATTACATAATTCATATTACTTCATCTGAAAGTTAAAAGAAAATTAAAAAGAAAACAAATAGCCGTTTATCTTCAGCCCCCAAGCCAAAAAAGAAAAAGAAAAAGAAAGGCCGTTTATATTCTCTCAAATAAGTAACAAGTAATAAATGGCAAAAAAGAAAAGAATACCAAGAAGCCCGTCTATTGATGTTACCAAAGTATAACTACACGGGTTTCTTCTACCAAATATTTTCCTTCCAATTCCCAACACTTATTGAACACGTTTTATTCTTTTTTATTTAAATTTTTTTTTCAGTCAAGAAAAAGTACAAAATCTTTTGAAAAATAGAGTTCTATTCACATTACTTCTTCCAGGAAACTCTCTTCTTAGGTTTGTTTCCTTTCTATTGTCTTCTTCTTATCAAAAGTGTTGACCTGTCATGACCTCTCTCTTTCTTTCTCTTTCAACTTTTTTCTCCAACAAGATAGCTTTTTTTTGTGAATATATGATGTACACACACATTACACACGCACTACGTATATATATACACACACACAAATATATGTACAGATATATATATATATATATATATATATATAGACATACTAATTGTACTTTCATGAGACGATGTAAGCTAGGTGGTGGTCCTTTACAAAAAACGAAGGAAAAAGAAATGTACTGCGTGTCCAAGGCAAGAAAAGAATTGGTTCTTTTCCTGATATTGACTTTTTATATGAAATTGACCTGAGGTCAGCTTGTAGTTGGTCCGGGGAATCAAATTATGAGTTCCCATTTAAACTTCTTGTGCAAGGAAACCCCTTAAGGGATTTTCCAAAGCATTGTTCTGTTTCTGCATAGTAAAATTGTACTACTACTACTGCTACTTGAATTTTATATATATTATATAATATATTGTAGATATAACTATATAGGTATAAGATTCTAATACCCAATTTTGCTTTCTTTTCATTGATAATTTTTTCTGTGTATTTATTTTAATTCTGTCACAGTACTCAATCAGAGAAGTGGCCTTTTGAGATCAAAATATGCAGACAAGCACAGAGAAGAAGGAAAGAGTTGTTTTGGGAAGAAGTTTAATTGATTTGGTCTTCTCTTGGTCTATTAAGGATGTTCTCAACAAAGATCTCTATAAAAACAAGGTACTTAAATCACTCTTATACACACACACACACACACACACATGCATGTTTAGCTCATGTCTGCATGTATAAATTGATTCTCTGTCATATATATATATATATATTTGCTTTTACATTTGAGAGTTGGGTTTTTTTGAAATCAAGAAGATTCCTTTCTTTTGCTTTAGTAATATTAGTTTTACAATTACAAATTATATAATGATTCTTCACAAAATACATGGAAAACATAATGTGGTGAAATTTGAAATTAGTAGTCAAATGTTGAAAAAAAAATTGAAATGTTAAATGAAGTCACATAATTAAGGTTTATGGTTTGATTACGGTCTTCATTGATCAAATTACTTGAAACATCTTTTTTTTTTTTAAATTTATTTTTGGGGTTCTTGTTTAATAGTCCATGAAGCAATCAATGTGTTGGTCTGCAGGTTAAGCAGATTCCCAGAACATTTCCATCAACCGCAGAATATTTTAAGTCGTTCATTGCCCCTCTTTTGGAGGAAATGCACGCCGACTTGTCATCAGGCCTGACAACACTGTCTCATTCGCTCTGTTGCGAAATAAGGCTTGTCAAGCGGTTGTAAAGATTACAAACTTCCCAAAGACTTGTTCTACAAGCTAGTGTTGAAGGCGAACGAAAGGAAGAATGACACCAAGGCATATGAACCCGAATGCGGAGACCTCATTGCCATAACAAGTGTTAAACCGAAATGCATCGGTGATTTGGAAAGATCCTACGTGATTGCCACGGTTCAAGGGGTGAAAGATGATCTAATACTCTCGGTACTCTCGTCGAAGCCCATCCGGTTTGAAGAGAACGTGGACAAGAACAGGAAGGAGACTCTTTTCGCTGTTTATCTCATCAATATGACGACCAATATTCGAATATGGCAAGCGCTAACTTCTGATCCGAAAGAGCGGAACATGAAGCTCATTGAGAAAGTTCTGCAGACTAAATTTGATGTAAGCTATTGATTATGCCATAACTCTTTGTATCTGATTTTAGCCGTTCATACGCATAACAATGTCGTGTTTGATTCTTGCAGGATGAAGAAAAATGTACTATCTGCGACCGTGAACAGAACCGCAGCATTGCAAATTCAGTTGAGGAGGGCAGAGTCAGATCTTCGGATTTGAATGAATCCCAAAAAGATGCGGTTTTAAGCTGTATCAGAACAAGAGAATGTCCTCATTCGAGTACTGTCAAACTGATATGGGGACCTCCGGGGACTGGGAAAACAAAGACGGTTGGTTTTCTTTTACATTCCCTGCTTAGGATGAAATGCAGAACACTCACATGTGCTCCAACAAACGTAGCTGTATTGGAGGTGACAGAGAGGCTCATGAAAAGAGTTACCGAGTCGGCTATAAATGACACATACGGATTAGGTGACATAGTTTTGTTTGGCAATGGGGAACGGATGAAGATTGATGATCATGAAGACCTTTATGATGTATTTCTTGATCATCGTATCGACATTCTAAACCATTGTTTTGCTTCTAAAACTGGGTGGAGAGATAGTTTGCTTTCTTTGATTTCTTTGCTCAGTGATCCTCGAGAACAGTATCATTTGTACCAGAAAGAACAGGTAGATGATCTCGATGACGATGACGGCAATGATGATAAGGAGAAACATATTCTAAATTCAGAAAGTGGAGACTCAAGAAGAAACCAAGATATTGGGGGTACTAGTGACAAAATCTTCGAAGAGAAGAAAATCAAGAAAGCGTTGAAACAGGTTATTTTCCAAACATTGAAAGAAAACAGGAAGAAGCAGAAAAATCAGAAGGATAAGAAGAAAGAAGAGGATAGAGAGGGTGTTTCTCTGAAGAAGGAAAAAAAACGCGATAACCCTTTGGCTTTCGAGGAGTTTGTAAAGAAGAGGTTTGATTGCATTGCCAAACAGTTATGTTTTTGCCTTGAGAATTTGTATACACACCTACCAACCTCTCTTCTTTCCCTACAAGTGGTGAAGACGATGTTAGAAGCCATCGGTTCTCTCAAGTCGTTTCAAGTATTGCTAAATGCGGTTGCAAATGAAGTATTGAAGGAATTTTTGAACGAAGATCATGTAAAAAGAGAAGGTATCTTGGGAAAATTAAATGGTGCTAGAATGCAAGTCCTTTTGCTATTAAAATTGCTTCCTTCGACTTTTCCCGTTCCTTTCACTGATACTAGATATGCTGAGACGAACGAGATAAGAGAATTCTGCTTGGCAAATGCGCGCTTGATTTTCTGTACCATCTCGAGTTCTGCCAAACTGCACAACAAAGTCATGGTTCCCTTTGAACTATTAGTCATCGATGAGGCAGCGCAGCTTAAAGAATGCGAATCAGCGATCCCTTTACAACTCCCTGGAGTTCGCCATGCTATACTAATAGGAGACGAACGACAACTTCCTGCAATGGTTAAAAGCAAGGTTTTTGAATACTGTAACATTTCTTTGATTTCTTATGTGTATTATGTGTAGCATTCACTCGTGTGACGTCCATAAAATCTAACCACTTGTCAGGTTTCGGAAGAAGCTGATTTCGGAAGAAGTTTGTTCGAGAGGTTGGCTTCGCTCGGCCACAAGAAACTCCTTCTTAATGTCCAGCACAGGATGCATCCATCAATAAGCTCATTCCCAAATAGGGAATTTTACGAAAATCAGATTTTAGACGGTCCGAATGTTAAGCAGCGGAGTTATAGTAAATGTTTCCTTCAAGGAAAGATGTACGGCACCTACTCTTTCATAAATGTAGCACATGGAAAAGAGGCAGTTGATAACAAGCATAGTACGATGAACATGGTTGAGGTCGCTGTGGTCTCGGAGATAGTTGCGAGTCTTTTCAAAGGTAGTTTTCTTGTAACCAAACTACTTCAACATATTAAGACATTTCGATTAATTTTTTTTTTAAATACATTTTTATGGTCTTAAAGAAGTTATGTCCGCAAAGACGAAGGTTAGAGTAGGTGTGATATCACCATACAAGGCACAAGTTAACGCGATAAGTGAGAGAGTTGGGAAAAAATATAGTTCAGATGCTCAAAGTGACTTCTCCGTCACTGTTCGATCGGTTGATGGGTTCCAAGGCGGCGAGGAAGACGTGATTATCATTTCCACAGTCAGGAGTAATGGGAGTGGATCAGTGGGGTTTCTTTCGAATCGTCAAAGAGCGAACGTGGTGCTAACTCGTGCAAGGTAACACTTTCTTTACTATGCACTCATGAATTATGAGGTTGAAACATGCTCTTCGAGCTTTTTGGTGTAGTTTTCTAGAGTTCTTTTTTCACGGACATAAATGAAAATGTCCAGGCATTGCCTTTGGATTGTGGGGAATGGAACAACGTTAAGTAACAGCTTCTCGGTGTGGAAGAAACTAGTGATCGATGCGAAGGACCGTGGGTGTTTCCACAATGCCGACGAGGACAAGAACTTGGCTCGGGCCCTTGCTGCTGCCTTGGTTGAGGTTAAGCAAATCCATGATTTACCAAATCTTACTTCAATTCTGTTTAGAGAGGCAAAATGGAAGGTATGCTCATCTTTACAATCCATTATATATACATATATTTTATATATATATATATATATATATATATTTTCCAACTTGGGTTGGAGGGATTCAAACACTAGACCTTGATGTTAAGTGTGGATTTACGGTTCAGCCAGCAACCACAAAAAAAATTAATATACTAATTCCAAGTTTCTATTTCAAGTGAAAACAAACTTCTTATTGCATAATTATATTCTCTAAGAACATCCAAGTATATTTCTTTTTTTTTTTTTTTCTTTCTGACTTAGAATTTGTATCTTGTATTCAATGTAGGTATGCTTTGATGATTCCTTCTGGAGTTCAATGGCAAGAGTTCCAGACTACGAGTTTTGCAAGGAAGTTCTCTCTCTTTTGGAGAAGCTTTCGTGCGGTTGGCGTCAACCACAAAAGGAGAGCAGCCCTTTTGTCAATGGTGGAACTTCTTCGCAGTTGGTAGAGCATTACAAGGTTAAGCTTATGTACCTTGTTTGGTCCGTTGATCTTCTCAGGGAAAACTCACATCACATTCAGGTTTTAAAGGTTTGGGCTGTTTTGGCTCTGTCCGATTTACGGAAACTATCAAAACAACTCCCCGCTTTGTATGAAAGCTATGCATCTGAGAAGATGAGCCGCTGCAAGTACAAAAAAAAAGAGGGGTATGCACTTCTTTCACAAGTTTAAATCATTTTTTTTTTTTTTTTTTTTTTTCTCTTGTGTCGTCCACTTCGGTTCAACTTTTTATATCTGCGATTTGATCTTCGAGTTAACCTGATGATGTCAAATTTCAACAGGAATTTGGTTGTTCCAATGAGATGGCCCGTGGATTCAAGTTCTGATGAAGCCGAATCCGAAGCCGCAGCAGAAGTAGATCCTGTTAACTTCTTGTCTAAGCCATTGGCTTCACTCAGTTTGTGGGATGAACCACAAACATCATCAACAACTAACAGGTGAGTGCTTGACTTTAAATTTTGCATCATCATGAATGTGAAAATGATAATAATGAGGTTAAATTTGCTGAATGGCAGATTCAGAAGTTTCTCAAAATTCTAAACAAGTAGATCCAGTGTTACTAGTCCGACATGGCGAAAATTCTCAAATTCTCAATTCATATATATATATATTCGTCCTTTTTCTTCATCCATTAATGAAGTTCTGGATGTTGTTTTGGGACAACAAACTCTGACGTGAAAATGAAGGTTTTAATGAATCGATTTAATTACTTCTGCCATGGCAATACGGAATACTATGTTACTGGGAGTGCTTTGTATTTGGAAAAAATTAAATAAATATACGTCATCAGTTGTCAAACTTGTGCATTTCATAGAAGAAAATTTGTTCTCACATCTTAAAAAAGGGAACCAAAAAGAAAAAAAAAAAAAAGGTAGATTGTATGTGTTGCAAGAAGTGGTAGATTAAATATATTTGGACAATTTTAATGTTTAAATTTTTTTAAAATGTGGAAATTATGAAAAAAAAAAAATTACAAAAATTTTATTGATTCTTTAACAAATACATATAGTATGTACAAATAATATTTAGACTTCTAGTTGTGCGATGAAATAGAGAAAAGTATAATATGTGTTATTATAAGATAAAAAGAAAACGGTTTTTTTTTTTCCTCTGAAAAAAAAAAAAGAGGTTGATTAAAAATACTTGAGAGGTACTGATTATTGAAAGCAATTTTTTTTTTTTTTTTTGGAACTCTATTAATGATAATGACGCCCAAACTTTGGTATTGTTGAAAGAGCAAACTTGACTCTATGGTCTAACCTATTTTAGGGGTCTTAAGCAAAATTTTTAAAGGAGATCTTTTTTAATGGATTTTTTTTTTTTTTTGGCTGCATTGAAGTGGAAAAATTAGCATGTCATTTGAAAATGGAAAATAACAAAACAACCTGTTACAACTAATGGGCAAAACATATTAAGACGGAGGGTACTAATGTGTGATCTTAAGAAAATCTTAGAGAGAATAGACTTTTGTTCCAAGAATGAGAAGATGTAGGGCTACTTTAGTTGGTGGGTGGGTGAAGGGAAGGGATTTAAATAGAAACTCTCAAGATTAAAACCTAGAAGTATTTTCATTTTTTTTTTTTAATATTACCTTAAAAAAACGTTAATTTCTAATTAAAAATAGATCAATAGAAAGAGAGACCTTTCAGTTTTCACTTTTTTTTTTTTTTGGGAACGTTGTAATTTCCTTATTTGCAAAAAATAAAATAAAATAAATCTCATCAGCAAACTTTTTTTTTTTTTTTTTTCCCTTTACAAAGTAAGCACAACACAAAAGGAACAAATAATAAGTGAATAGAAAAAAAAATTTCTGAAAATACTGAAATATGGTATTTCTCATTTAATTTTCCAAATCTGATTATAGCAAAAATAGAGGTCGGTTAAAGGGAGATTTTTGGGGACTTGCTCAAAATTGGGCCTTGAGCCATGGGGTTTCAACACTAATTGATAATTCCATGTACACTAATACTATCCTCTGCTTTTAGTTGTCTAGATCCCAATCCATGGTCAAAGCCTTCTCTTTTTAATTTATTTTCCTTTTTAGATTTAGATTTTGAGACGGGGAGATTCAAGATTTTTAATTTTGACTATAGCTATCTCAAACCTGTTATCACATGGTAATGGATAAAAACTATAAAATGTCACGGAACAAGTATTTGAACTATTAATTTGTCCTACCTAGTCCTTTAGTCTAAAACACAGTTCAAGAATAGATTATAGGAATCACTTGAAGATTAAAAATACATCATACTCCTGGTTGATTTTATCATTTTCGCATGTAAAACCTTTTTTTTTTTTTTTTTTTTTTCAATTTGAAAGCTCGAAATCCTCAAAATGCATGTGATCTTAACGTAGTAATTACGGTTAATTTTTTGACAATGTTTTGAACGGAAGAACTCTTATGAGACAGATATAAAATGACTAATTTTGTGACGTTTTAAAATTTAGGAATTAAAATGACGTTAGACCTATACATAGTTCATTAACCAAAAACGAAATTGCTCATTGAAATTATCTACCAATTATTATAATAGAGTACATCACTTTAGACAAATACCACAAAATCGTATCTTGGATTGATTTTTGTCACAAAACTCTCGCAAGAAATATCATAGCATGACATCATAAATATTTATTTATTTATTTTAAAACATCAATTATAATTATTAATTGATATCAATGACTCCACCGACGGGTTACCTGTTGATTATCAATTGGTAATCAGTTGGTTAACGACTGCCTGCGGGTAACCACTTGATTACCAATTGGTAACTTGTTGATTATGGGCAGGTAACCAGTTCATTACCAACTAGTAACCACCACGGTCGACGGGTAACCAATACGTTATCGATCGCAGGTAGGTAACCAATTGGTTGGTTACCAGTGGAAAACTTCCAATTCCATCAGATTTTTTGGATTCCGTCAACCGAAAATTAATCTAAAACAATCCACATAACACATAACAATATCCAAAAATTTCACACAGTATCCACAAAAATAAGAATAATATCCACACAAAAAAAAAAAAACTCAAATCACCCATCGAGATTCATCGGAGACCGGCGACGACAGTGCAGAGAGAGAGGGACGGTGCAGTGGGGAGGTAGGAGCAATGGTGGTAGAGAGAGATTGCGAGGTACACCGACCACAAGATTCGGTGGATCTCCTCCAATCTCCTTTGTCCTCAGTTCGTCATCCTGAGCTTCCCAACAGCAACCTCACATGAGTAGCCGGAGGTACCTAGCCACAGCTCGCTGGTGAAGGAGATCCGATCTCCTCCACGTGGCCAAGACTCACCGGCAAAGGAGATCCAAGATCATTGTTTTTTTCTAAGCAATGAGATTCAACTTCATCGAATTGAATATCAATACCTCACAAAATGATGGATCCTGAGACTCAAATAGTGAGGCTCACGTAGGGCTTATCTTGTGTGATATACTAGGGTTTAACCTGATAGGATTATATCTCATTTTTTAAAATACTGAGAAACACTATCAGATTGTGTTCCATAATTAGTAAAAGATGGACTCCATATTATGAGACTCGCTCTTTATTAGTGTGAGGGCTCATCTTTTATCAAGTGCTTAGCACTAGTGATTAAAAATAGGTGAAAAATAGCAAAAGAGTGGGTTTTTTAACTTTTTCCATCATTCTTCTCATTTTGAAAAAAGGATAAGCACCTCATTCTCAAATTTATATATACAGTACCTTTTTGAAATCCTTTTAATTTTTTTTCATAATGCACTATTCCTGGCATCATTTCTTCTCATCTTGAAAATAAGATGACTTTCCAAATAAATTTCATACTCTTATTGTTTTTAATAGAGAAAATATTTTTACACATCCAAACACCATTGGATGATGAGATTGGTTTGTAAAGGTCGATTGGTTTGTAAAGGTCAAATTTTAACAGTTTTAATCAGGCATGACTCATTCCACAAGTATACGTGATTAAAATTGTTTAAAAAATTATGTCTAGATGACGGAAGTAACAAAGTTGCTACTTATGCTAAAATATTCAAAGAAATAAGGGGATGTAGTAGGTAAAATAACATAACTTATATTCTTTGATAACTTATCTCCAATTCCCCATTAAAAAAATGAGAAAATGGAAAAAGTGAAATGTAAAAGGAGCTATTTGCGACTTGGGATTAGCTGTCCTACCCATAGAGGACAAAAATCTCTAGGGGAAAATATCTCAATAACACCAATTTAACGATTATTACATTAACATGACACAAAAAATTATTATTAAATCAAAATAACATAAAATTAAATAAAAATGAATTAAAATTTATGTTATGCTAATTAAAATGAGAAATTTGTATCATATTTATCAATAGATTAAAAATAGTGATTGTTTAGGTAATTTTCTCAAATCTCCTCTCCACTCTCAATTCCATGCCATTCTTATCCAGCCTACCAAACAGTTGACACGAGGGGCTGGACCTGGAAAGGCTCATGAATTTATTTTGGGCATACCTTAAATGGGCAGCTCTTGATATGGGCTGGGCTCACGACTCTTTTAGCGGCGGGAACTGGAAAGGTAAAATGCAATTAATCAGCAAAGTTTGGAGGAAGTCGTGTCTTTTTTTTTTTTTTTCGTGATAATTTTATTCTCAAGCTTTGCTGACAAATTTTAAACAATTGGAACAATTATATATCTTTTTTATAGCTAAGTTAGAATATTTATAACAAGCAAAAGAAAAAAAAATGGTTAGAATATTTATTTTAGGGAGATGCTATGATAGAGCCTCTCTTAAATGACTCTATCGGTAGAGTCACTTTTTATACCGTTAAGATTTAATCGAACGGTTAAAATGTTATTGGTATACCATATTTATTATACACATTACCTCATATAATCTTTCTCACCCCAAGTATTCGCGGTCGCCGGTGATGGACGTCGGCGACCCACCCCCGATGCCGGCGTCCCACCTCCAGCCTCCTACCACCGGCCCCAGCCCTGGCCGGCCGACCGGCCACCGGCGATCCCCATTTCTCTCTCTTCTCTTCTCTCTCTCTTCCCCTCTCTCTTTCCCTTTCTCTCTCTTCTCCTCTTCCGCGGCGACCCACCTCTGGCACCCCCCCCCACCACCGGCCCCCCCACCCCCCCCCCCCCCCCGCCTCCCCCTTTCTCTTCCCCTCTCTCTCTTTCTCTCTACCCCACCCCAGCCCCGACCCCCCCACACCACCCCCGACGTGAGAAGAGAGAGAGAAAGAGAGGGGGAGTCGCGGGTGGGGGGGGTGGGATGGGGGGCGCCGGGCAGTCGGGGGGCCGAGGGTCGGGAAAAGAGAGAGAGGGGAAGAGAGAGAGGGGGAGGCGGGGGGTGGGGGAGGCCGGGAGAGGGGGGCCACCGGGCAGGGTGGGGGGGCCGCGGGGCGGGCTGGGGGCTGCAGGCCGGTGGTGAGGGGGGGTGCCGGAGGTGGGTTGTTGCGGGAGAGGAGAAGAGAGAGAAAGGGGGAAGAGAGAGAGAAGAGGAGAGAGAAAAGGGAAGAGAGAGAAAGGGGGGTCGCCAACGGCCGGCTGGGGCTGGGGCCGGTGGTGGGACACCGGTGTCGGGGGTGAGTCGCCGGTGTCCGTCGCCGGCGGCAGGAAGGTCACCGGTGACGGAGAATACATGGGGTGAGAAAGATTATATGAGGTAAGGTGTATAATGAATATGGTACACCAACAACATTTCAATCGTTCGATTAAATCTCAACGGTTTAAAAAGTGACTCTACCGGTAAAATTATTTAGGAGAGGCTCTACCACAACCTCTCCCTTTATTTTAACACACATGTTACTAAATTTCTTTTATTTTGAAATTTTCATTTTTTAGAACTTATAGTCCAAAAATTTAAAGTGGTTATAACTTTATTGGTATAAATTTTGACAGTAAATTCACACATCAATTTTATTTATAACACCAAAATTCAAGCCCACTCAAATTTTTTTTTAGATAAATCCACACTTGACTTCGTATGAGTTATAGAAGTCAAATCTAGTTACCACAAGTTTAAGAAAAAAAGTTCCATCTAATATTTAACGTTCGGTAGTTAAAAGGACCATTTTACATCGTTTTTAAGAATGTAAGGGGATGTTAATTAATCAAGAAAAAGATAAGTTTCACAACTTCACAATTTGTATATAGATTGAGACCAACGAGCAATTTTGTCATAAAAGAAATAAGATAAACCAGTTTCAAGCATCATCAATTTACGCTGGGGGATGTAATTTTTCCCCCACCAATGGGATAAAAAACAATTGACCATCCAATTATCGATCAACATGCAACGGTCTCGAATCATAATATTATGAAAACTAAAATAAAAACAACTATATTGGATTACGCCAATTTAGAATTACAATAATTATTTTAAAAAACATTTGTTCAAAAAAAAAAAAAACATAGATGTCAGGGGAAGCCTTCCCCTTCTCCCCCTACCTCCCCTTCAGCCACGACAACAACACAATCGGCTAGTTAAAGATTTTCACCTGATCAGTGCGCTCGATGTTGGGAGAAGGGATAACACCTATGTCGTGACCCACGTCGGAGGGCTGCTCGGAGGTCCATGAGATTCGACAACTCGGAGGGCAATGGCATCCTTGTTGTGCTCTCGCCACCATTCAATTTGGAGGTCCACCACAAGCGCAAGTCGGCGTCCAGAAGATCATAAGCTCACCAGCAGCGATGGAGTCATGATTTATTAGTAGGGGGCCAAAAAATTTTTTAATCAAGATTATTCTAACATTTATATCTATATATATATATATAACAATTTTTATTTATTAAATTTATGATATAATAACATTATTGTGTAGATAAAATATTACTTAATATAATGACTAATCTTTTAAAATACTGTACTATTAAAATTATAATTCAGATTTAGATTTTGATAAAGCCACTGGACCCACTAATATAAATGAATTTAATAAAATTATTTTAATTTTTTTAAAATTTAAATTATTTACCCGATAAAATATAAAAAAATACTTAGGGCTTGTTTAGCAACAAACTCTGTTCAAACTAAACTATACTTTTTTCATCATGTTTTTTATATTTTTCCCCAAAAAGTTGTTTGTCTTTTCTGAAAATTTAAAAAAATTCAAAAAAATTTACTATTTAAACTTACAAATCTTAACTCAAACTTACACACCAAACACCCTCTTAATTTATTAGGGGAGTACTAGTTTTTTAAATTAAAAAACCACAATATAAAAATTCCTAAAAAAGGTTAGGGGGCCATGCAACCCCCCCCCCCCCCCCCTCCGTCCGTCATTGCTTACCGGCGCCGATTCTCCTCAGCCCAGAAACGGGTGACCCACCACTCGATTTGGGCGACAGCAGAGCTCGCGACGGACAGATTCGACGAAGGGGAAGCGCGTTGGCCGGTGGCGTGCAATGGATCGGCACCACTCTCGATCGTCCGAGCCGAGTGTTCAACCATGGGCGACGGCATAGGCGAGCTCACGGCGGCGCGACTCATTTTCTCCGCCGGAGAGAATGGACGAGAGGGGACGACGGGTGAGGTTCAACCGCCGCGACTTCCTTGGGGGGGGGGGGCGAGATGTCGACGGCGGCGACCACACGATGCACTGCATCCACCTTCTTCCCCGCCTCCGACGATGAACACAGAGGAACTGGGGAGGAGTTTTTTTTTTTTTTTTGGTTAGTTAAAAGCCTTTTTTTTTTTTACTTTTCTTTTTTCGTTAGTAGTGATTTCACCGGCACAACCGGTCCCCTGTAATCGCCACCACAACCGTTATCCACCGTTAAAATCCACAAATGAAAAATTTATTTTTTTAAAAAAATCCAACTAAATTACGTACCCTTTCCCACCAGCTATTAATGAGCTTGCAAAGAGCCTAGGGCTCTCTCTCTCTCTCTCCCTCCCTCTTAACCAGAAGAACAAGATCAGCATTTTCGATAATCCAAATTGTGGCCATGAACACCGCTAAGATTGCTGTTGTAGGAAGTGGAAGTAAGATTTCTCATACCTTTATCATCAATCTTCGTACGGGATCAAAATCCGTAAAAGTTTTTTTTTTTTTTTTTTTTCAATTTTTAATTTTGGTGTTTAATTTGTGAAATCACTGATTAGTTTCAGGAGCAGTTAGTGCTTCGATTCTGGCTAGAAATGGAGTTTCTGTCACCTTGTTCGAATCCGCCAGAGGCCCTGGTGGCCGCATGTCCCAGCGAAAGTTCTCTCTTTTTCTCTCTCTATATATATTTAATTAAATTACCGAAAACATAAATAAATAAATAACATAATTAATTTTTAGTAAGTTGGATCACCCTACTACTTGAATAACGCCTATATATCGAACAACACTAATAAATAACAATTATAACCTCCAATCGGACTTATACAAATAAAGACCTCATTTTTTTATTTAGTCCCCGCCGTATAGAATCTACTTGGGAGATTACAACCACCCTAACAAAATATATATGAATATACATATATATATATATATATATAATATGATGAAATGAGGAGAATTTCTTAATTCCAATGTTTTAATTACCAGATAAGTGGGTTTTGGTGTTCTAGGAGGGGGAAAAAGATACTAGTTTTTTTATTTTATTTTATTTTTTTACTCTCTTTTAGGAAAAAAAAATAGGGTTTCGGTCTTGTGTTTGCTACAGTTGGTTACTTAGAATTGATGGGGTACCAATGATAAAAGATCGTTATTATGATCATTATTGTTTGGTGAGAGTCTAGTAGTCGAAAGTATCACTAGCTTACACTTTGACCCGAGTAGTACGAGACACGTGAATCCCCGTGTGGAGGCAATATTATTTTGATCTTTTAGAAAAATAAGAATTTAAATGATTTGAGATTTTTATATATATATATATATATATAAAAGATTAATCACTGATGTTGTTTGTCTTTGTTAGTTGATTAAAAAAAAAAAACCCCCCATTTGGAAGAAAAAATTGCCACAAAAGTATTTAGTATTACTAGTTTCTCTTTTGAGTTTGAAGTTATCTTTAGCCATGTTAGGTGAAGAAGCCACCATAAGTGTATGGACTATGATGATGATTTTTTTTTTTTGGCTAAATCAGAGAAGTAACTGAAGATGGGAAGGAGCTGTTTTTCGATCATGGCGCTCCGTTTTTCACAGTCAGCAACACTGAGGCATTGAGTCTTGTTCAGGAGTGGGAGTCTAGAGGACTTGTGGCTGAGTGGAAGGAGAATTTCGGTTCATTCGATTGTGCCTCAACCAAGTTCATTGACATTGCACAGGTTTACAAGTGTTACTTTTTTATACTTTTCATGAGAGTAGAATCTCAAGTAGCATATTTTTAGTTATGCTCAGCTCCATGATTCACCCAAACTCCTGTGTTATTGATGAAATATTTGGGGAAATTTTGATTTATACTGAAAATCCAACTTGGATTTTGGATAAATAATCTTTATATGTAAACTTAGGTCATGCCTACTAACTTGACAGATACCGATCTCTTTTCAATTGTCCGTTTGCATATTAGGAGATAGAATAGGAAACAAACCAATTCTCTTTCTAGTGTTTACTAAAATAAGAATCCTATTACCCTTTATTATGTGGGCTCCACCAAATTAGCATCCCGCATTTTGTAAGTAAACATGTGAATAAGCGGGAAAGTGGAACAGTCCTCTCTTTCTCTTTCCCATTTACGAGAATGTACATGCCCCTGATGCAGTTTTTGTTAGGTTTAGAAATATTCTTCAGGATAAATAGACAACAATGCAAGCGATTTTTGTTATCGTAAAGCATTTTCCTTGCAGTCATGTTATCATTTCTTTTGTTGGAGATGGCTTTTCTGAATGTCGATATCATCTAGGAACAAGTAAGTAAAAGATACGTGGGTCTCCCGGGCATGAATTCTATATGCAAAGCATTATGCCATGAGCCCGGTATGTATAAGGTGCTACTGCTTTTCTTTCGTTTTATTCGTTACTTAAGGTTGAGCCTGAGTTTGTGTTATTTTTCTTAGGTGTGGAAAGTAAGTTTGGGACAAGTGTTGGGAAATTGGAGTGGCTAGAGGATGAAGATTCCTGGTCGTTGTTGGCTTTAGACGGACAGAATCTTGGCCACTTCAACGGCGTGGTAGCATCAGATAAGAATGTAGTTTCACCCCGGTTCACAAGTGTAACTGGACGACCACCACCACTTGGTATGATCTAATTTCCCCAGGTCCTCCTGTTGGAATTTTGTCCTAGTACGTTTACATTCTTCTCTTTTGTAGTATTTATTTTATCTGCTTTTTGGAAATATTGTTTGAGCCTGCTGCTGTGGTTGACAACCGTGCATGTTAGCGCCTTCTGATACTATATGGATATAGCAACCAATGTGACTTGAAACATTTGAAATGTGGTTGCGGGATTAGCCTATTAGTAATTCCACGCACCTCTAAATGTCTCAAATCGCCCCACCTCCAGGTAATGCCAACTTGGGATGAGTGTATCAAGTAAAGCCTAATTGCAGACCGTTTTCTTTATATTCGAGATTTTATTTCCTCTTCTGTACCCGGATAATTGTATATTTTATGGTTGTTTATTTAGGTTCAAACCATTATATGACAGGAGATGCTTTGTGATACTAGCGAATGCAATTATTTGCCATCCTTTTCCCCAACCAAAATATTATTTACCATCACCTAACTACGAGATGAATATCAACATTTACACGGATTTTTCAATCTTTAGAATATCCTCAATGAATATGCATTGCATCCTAGTAGTAAGAAGACTACCAATTGGAGACATCATGCATGTCCTCGAGTTTTCCGAAATACAGCAGGGACACAGACACACACAAATGCATTCTACATGAACCATGTATTCCCATAAACCATGTTCAGGAGTGCGGCATTTTGTCTTCTTGCTCACCACAAGGCTATTTAAGAAGAACCAAAAGATCAAAACCTCTAGATGATTTTGCCAATTGTTGTGAAGTGGTTTACTCTCTGAATGCATCGCAAATGGGCTCTAGTCATTTTGCTAATTGATTGAATCCGGCAACAGCGCATCGATTCAAAGCCAAGCATCACAGATCATCAAGCATGTTTTGCTGTTTTATTTTTCTTTTGTTTTCTTCAAAAAAAATTTCCCGGAAGAAGGATATGACACAATTCCAAACTAACTTTTTTTTTTTTTTTTTGGGTTCAATCATTGTAGATTTGAATTTGGTTCCAGAGATGAGAGATAAGTTGCAAAACATTCCCGTGCACCCATGTTTTGCTCTCATGCTAGCATTCGCACAGCCTCTGTCATCTTCTGTAAGATAAGATTACCAGGCAACAGCTTCTTCTTCTTCTTCTTCTTCTTTTTCTTTTTTTCTTTTTTTTTTTTGGGGAAACTTTATACTCTTTGCAAATATTTACACTTTTATGTCTACCCTTTCTCTTTCCTCGACCTTTTGTTTTAAGTTGTTGTACATGGGTTCACAATTTGCCTAATCTACAAATCCCAGATACATTTCAAAGGCTTCTCGATAAAAAATTCCGAAGTTTTAAGCTGGGCTCATTGCGACAGCAGCAAGCCTGGCCGTTCCGCTGAGAGGTATTCATGAAGGGCGAGGATTATGAATTTAATTTATTAGTATCCTTTCAAGTCATTGTGTTTTAATCCCACTTCTCTATATATCTTGTTTTCCTTTTGTGTAGCGAGCGATGGGTTTTGCACTCAACAATGGAGTATGCTCAGGGTATAATTTCTCAAACCGGGCTTAAGAAACCTTCGGATGCAACGCTGACAAGAGTCTCTGAAGAAATTCTCCAAGCATTACAAAGCACGGGACTTGTTCCTTTTCAGCCCGTTTATAAGAAAGCTCATAGATGGTCAGTGCTTGTACAAGTGCTCTAACTTCTGCGGCTAATTTTCCGAACATGATGAACTAACACGGGAAGAACTATCTAGGCATAACCAATACACGTCACTAGACACTGCATTTTGCTTTATGATTTAGTATTTGAGCACGAAGTGCATTCCAAGATTTGGCCTAGGATCATTTCCTAGTACTGTATTTTGACAATTGGCCATTTTTCATCGCCTTGAACCCAACATGTCGTTCATTTTCCCACATCTCAAGATTCATCGTCTTTCCTTGATTTTCCCTCGGTTACTAACAATTCATTGTCCGAACTTATTTCTCCGATAAACTTCACTAGACTTCGCATTCTGCTTTATGATTTAGTATTCGAGTATGCGGTTTGCATCCCGAGATTTTCTGCCACGTGATATATCTTGGGGTTCTTGTGTTTGCAGGGGAAGCGCATTTCCAGCAACAAGCATAGCAAGAGAGGAGAAATGCCTTTGGGACAAGAAGAAGAGACTTGCCGTTTGTGGTGACTTTTGTGTCAGTCCTAATGTTGAAGGTGCTATAATTAGTGGAATGGCTGCAGCCTCAAAATTCAAGGAGACTCTTAGCTGCTTATAGCTGTGATGGTAGTTGCATATATATATATATATATATATATATATATGTATGTATGTATATATCTACATTCTAAGCCCTGCTTTTGAGATATTGAGTTAGTGATTTTCTGATTTGGACAGAGAGACCAACTGGAAATAAAATTTCAAATCTGTAATGAAGTTTCATGTTTTTCTCATTAAACCGTCTGAGAACGATTGCATATCCCTTCAACTTGAAGTTCTCTTTTTATTATTAGGTTCAATCGCATCTTTGTCTCTGAATATTTGGATTATTTTCACTTTGCTTTCTAAATTTTAAATACTAACTTTATCTCCTGAAGTTTGAATTAATATCACTTAATTCATTATGTTAAAATTTTTGTTAAACATACGTAAAAAAAGGTGAATTAGTCTCGTTAAACCTTTTCTATTAAGATTTTTGTTAAAAACAAATGGAAAAAAGAGCACATGATAGCACTTTCCTTTTTTTCTTGTTTGTTTTTAACAGAAAATTCTAATATTGAGAGTTAAGTGTGATTGATTCAAAATTAAATAGGCAAAGTGGGAGTTTAGGGATAAAGTGAGAGCGAATATAAAATTTAGAAGGAATATATGAGAATAATCCATAATAATAATGATAATACTGTTAATAATAATCCATAATATACATATATATCTCAGCGAGTGTTAAATAATTTTACTGGACCACTGTACTTAACTCTCAGTATCAACTTTAAAGGTTCATATTCTAAAAAAAAAAAGTTTTAGTTATTCATCCTCTATATATATACACTATTTTTATATGTAAAAACAATATATATACCACCAAGTTATTAGGTAGGTGGCTTGTTTCTCATGCTAGAAGTAATAAGTTGGCGTTGAGATCATATATATTTATAATATATATAGATAGAACTAATCTTTTGAAAACTGATTTATAAATGTATATGAAACTCACTACTTATCTTATAATCTTTTCAAATTAGATGTTTAATACTTAACAAGCCACCACCCTTTTGGTGATGGAGATATATGGATTATCAAAACGCCATCCACTTCTCTAATAATCATTTTCTGACACCTTAAAAAAATAAAATGAAATAAAATAAAACAGCATGTACATCTTGACCACACAAATACTAAAATAATCTTCCCCAACAAGAGATTTTCTTCTTTTTTTTCACAAACTGATCTATCACTCCACTTGGACAAAAGTCCACGTGTCAAGAACCCAGATGGGTCCCTAGATTTGCATAATATATAATGACAGAGAAAGGGCCTTAATAATACGATCAAGTTCTGGTGCAAAGCCGCTCAAGTTCTGATAACGTTTTCAACATCATATCCAGATTCCCTCCACACATCAGACGCCACGTGTCACCCCATCAGCCACTTGTACCATGCAATTAGGCAATTCTTATTATGGAACTCCCTCCACAGCAGAACTACTTCTACTATAGCTAGATTCGAAAGCCAAAGCCAAGAAGAAGAAGAAGAAGAAGAAGCTAAAAAAGAGGAAAAAATAATCTGAAATGGCAACCTCAGTTATGGCGTCGGTGAGCTTGAAACCAGCTCCTTTCAGTGTTGAGAAATCAGCAGTGAGAGGTGTTCCTTCTCTATCTAGGGTTTCTTCTTCTTCCTTCAGAGTTGTGGCTAGTGGTGGCAAGAAGATCAAGACTGACAAGCCCTATGGTAATTAATTTTTTACTTTTTTTTTTTTTTGAGTGAATAATTAATTTTTTTACTTAAATTACTACTACTTCCTTGATTAATCTTCACCTTTTGTTTTATCTTTCATGATTCTGATATGATATGGTTAAAATCTGATGTGATAACAAGATATGTGTAGCACGTTTTTCTAGTTCAAAACTTAGTTTTTGTTTAGTATTTTAATTGGAATTTAAATTTTACATCTTAAATTTTGTTTTTTTTTTTTTTAAATAAATAAAAATTATAATTAATTTTTAGAAAATTAATCGACTCTAATTTAAAAATTTCAGTTCTAATTTATGAACCAAACGGAGGCTTAGATTATTATTATGGAAAAAGAATTCAGTTTTTCTAATTTGATATGTTTATGTTCGGAAAATCTCATTAGGGTATACCATTTGTTATCCTGAATTACTTTAATGAGACAATAAACGAAAGTTCCCCGCTTTTAGTTCGAAAACTAATTAAATGAATATTATCTTTTAATTTCTATCAAAAAAGATAGAACGAAAATTAAAATCAAATTAAATTCACTAAGATTTAACCTTGTAGAATCACAAGCCAATAAAATTGAAATCATGGTTTCTATTAAAAAAATTTTAAATTGAAAGAGTATGGCTTTCATTTTATGTTCCAAGAAATAAACTCATGATATCTAAATGACATACTCCAAAATAACAAAGTATCTTAATGAGATTTCAAAATAATGTTTTCCATCGTAGTGTGTTCCTTTTTAGCTTGGTTTTGGGATGTGCTAGATCATGCGAGTTGTTTCTTCTCATTAGTTATTTTTTGGTAAAATGTTACATTATCAACTTCATGCATATAAGTGTTCCTTATAGTGAAATAATAGTATTTAAAAAAGATATTTCATATATGATTATAGACTTAAACTAGTGATAATTTCATACTTACTGCACCAGAAAATACAGAGTTTGATTCCCCATTCTAGATTCAAAAAATTATATATATCTATAAATTCTATCCGCACTCAAGTACTGTGAACTTGTGATATAATGTAGAGGGTAACAAGATGTATGCATCTATTGATCGGATTTTTTTTTTTAAACTTGAAAATAGGGGATTTGGATTTTAGAAATTTATGGTGAAATTAGATGTGAAATAAGTGCAACTACTAATCAATTGATTTGAGCAGTTGGCTTTAAGAATGAAATTTTTATACTATATACATATATATAAATATATATGTTATATAATGATAATTATTAACTAATTTTGCAGGAATCAATGGTGGCATGGCCTTGAGGGATGGTCTTGATGCTTCCGGCAGGAAAGGCAAGGTAATTAACTCGTTTTTTTTTTTTTATTTAATATTTTTATTAAAAAAAGAAATAGAAAAATTAGTTGCGTTCTTACGCCCTCGTTCAACTATAACTTTTAGAATTAATTTATTAGGATCACAGATGAAACTGAATTTTTTTTTTGATACATTAGTCATTCATTATAATTATTACTTTGATTAATCACTACTCATTAATACAATATTTGAGGGTTTTTTTTTTTTTTTAAAAAATCCTTGTTATTGTCTAACTATGAAGCATTTATGATTCAGGGAAAGGGAGTTTACCAATTTGTAGACAAATACGGTGCTAATGTCGACGGATACAGGTACCAGAGCGTTTTACTATTTCTATTTATTTTATTTATTTATTTTATATTATTAAATATTATAACAACTTTGTTTGAAGCCTAACTTAAACAATTTTTAGTGTATATATCCATATTAATGTAAAATTTAGCCCAAAAATATAAAAGAAAACCGTTACTCAAATAATGATATATGCTAACCATGTGTAAATATTGATATATGCAGTCCCATCTTCGACACTAATGACTGGTCTCCAAGTGGTGATGTCTATGTTGGTGGTAAGTAATTTTCACATTTTCAAAGAGAGAGAGAAGCTAATTTTGTTAAAAAAAAAAAACAAAAAACAAAAACAAAAAACAAAAAAACAAAACAAAACAAAATCCCGCGATTAGTTAACTTTCTTCGTTTTAAGGGGACGGATTCTATATTATAACATATCAAAATAAGAGGTAAAAAACCCATTAAGATTAACTCAACATGTGAGGGAAGACAAAAAAAATGTTTAGATTTTTAAATCTCGTATTCGAAATATGAGAGGTTTTCTTTCAAAATTAATAAAATAAGTGTACATAAGATCCATATTACACAGAACAAGTTATAATGTTATATCCTATGATAAATTGCATGTTACATGTACGAACAATTCAAGGATTTTATCTTTATTTTTTGTTTTTTTGGAAAAGAAAATCCCAATTACTTTCATCATGAGACATGATGAAATGAAAATTGATGAATTTAATTGTGTAGGTACAACTGGGTTGGCCATTTGGGCGGTGACCCTGGCTGGGCTTCTCGCAGGAGGTGCTCTTCTTGTCTACAACACAAGTGCATTGGTTCAGTAAAATTTTAAAAAAAAAAAAAAAAAAAAAAAAAATCCTCTTCTCTTCACTTCTCTTATGTTGTAATTTATTATAATAGCCTCTCCTTGTAAACTTTGTCCAGACTAGAATATTCATGATACACTCTATGTAACCTCTTTTGGGCTTGTATCCAATTTCTTACCTTTTATATTTCTTACTCGGAAATAACAGTTTTTAGAAAATAATTAAAATAAATAATAGGTTTTTAAATTATTTGTAATAAATAGTAGATTTAACAAGTAAATCATAAATAACCCATTTACATTAAAGTTATAAAGTAAATGGTATATTTTCATCAAGTAAAGTAAATTTATAGACATAAATGAATCATTTATTTTGTAAATTTTTTATTTACCGGATAAATCTATTATTTATTATAAATATTAAAAAAAAAACATAATTTTCCTTCAATTATTTTTGTAAAATAACTATTTATTACAATTTCCTTTTTTTTTTAAAACATATTTTCCCTCTTGTTTTTAGTGTTTTCTATTTATTTCCTTCTCTGACTGTTTGTTCACACCACCAAATTTTGAAATTAGAATCAGATTAGAAGTATGATGTGCAATTGAAGAGAAATTTCCAAAGAACAAAAGTGAAAAATAAATAAATAAATATATAGACGAGTTTTGCTATGGATAATACTGCGTGCTTCTCGACCAGTAACGCCAAACTGAGAAAGAATTCAAAACCAATAGAACAGGACAAAAAAGATGTTCTCCATAATGCCTTATCAGAATTATCAATTTAAATATCAAAAGAAGTTCTCGTTTGCTATTCGAAGCTGTTTGAAGCTGTTTTTATATGTGATGTTAACTTCAACATCATACATCTGATTTATTGAATAATTTCTTTTTTCGATATATAATCCTTTTTTTTTCCGTTTATGTTTAATTTTTTGTTCGTCTAATAAGGAATAAATATTTTAGCACCAAATTTGACAAGGAAATTAAAAAAAAAAAAAAAAAAAAATGATAGTGCAGAGGCAAACACTTGGGAGAATTTATGCCTGATAAAAGATTAAGTAAAACCCCCCAAATACCCCCACTTTTCGTATTGATGAATATAAATGGCTTATAGCCAATAATTACTCACAGGTTTGAGTAACAGATTTTTACAATTCCAATCTGCACCAATGTAACTTCCTATCACCCCAAAACTGAATGGGAGGGAGATCCCAGAAGCTGATCTCAAACAAAAATGAATCGAAGACACCGATTCCAAACCCTCGTCGTCGCATTCTCGACGCATGCAAAATTGAGCAAATCCGCTGCTGCTCTGTTTCCGCTTCAAGTTTCCACCTATGTTCCTGCCCTAGCCCCTTTATCCAACATGGGATACTGATAATAATATGTTTTGTGTCATTGAATCTCTCCATAAACATCTTCGTCCTCTTGAGGTAAAGGTAAGCTCCTCGGTTGAAGAAATCCTACTTGTCCGGTTCCTTCTGCCATTTTGGACCGTACAATCTGCAAGTTCGACAAAACTCTTTTAGTGTTAATAAAATAAGAGCAGATGAAGTTTTACATTACACATTGACAAGTATCGACCTCTAATTCATTATTCGGAGAAAGACAAAGTCTTCCTCCTTTCGTTGTGCCTTTTTCGATTAGCAATTTTCCAGTACGTTAGCACTTGATAGATAGAACCATAGAAAATAACATAATTGCCGAGAATAACCATCTCTCTTGGCTTCCTTAAAAATAAAGATCTCATAAACTGACTTGCTACTTTTAAATAGAATGACAGGCACATCACAGCAATAACCGAAGCCGCAAAGCCGCACAGACTAAGACTTGAAAAGTATCAGCAAACCTTTTCTATTTCATCAAGAAGAAGCGGGTTCTCTCTCAAGTACTGCAACGATTTGTCCCTCCCTTGTCCAAGCCTTGGGAAAAAAAAAAATGGTCAAAGATTTCAGATAGAGCCAAATTTTCAAGATTTAGGACGATAGTGACCTAATGCTCATGGTAATTGACTCATTTTCCACCACTCACAAGTCCATAACAGAAAAAATTTAAAAAAAAATAAATAAATAAATAAATAAAAACAACATCACGAGTAATGCCCAGGACACCAACTTATTACAATTGTCTCTAAGTTATGCCGCAAGTTATTGAATCACATGCTTTGGAAAATGGAATAACCACGCTAATTAGGTATTAACATTAGTGGTTACTTTGTTTGGCTAAAAAAACTGCCCCGTTCCTTGGTGTAAAAAAACTGAAGTTGGTGGCGCTAGCATTACTCTAATCTCACCAGCAGTGGACTAAAACTCTACTTGTATTAATGAACTGATACTCCAGTACTCGAAAGACCCATCCGGACTATATTAATATCATTTGTAATGTGAAGGGACGTACCTGTGGTCCCCATAGCTATACCACGAGCCCTTCTTCGCTATAACATCCATTATTTCAGCACAATCCAATACACAACCCTGCAAGAGAAAATATATTAAAATGGAATATGTACTTCACCTTTTGTGAGGGACTAAATACGCTTCTGTCACTGTACTTACCAGTTTACTTACTCCCTCTCCAAAAATTATTTCGAATTCAGCCTGCTTGTACGGTCTTGATACCTGTTAGTAGTAACTTAGAATAATGATATTTCTAAAAAGGAAAAAAAAACTAAAAAAATAATGGTGAACAAACAATTCGAGTGATTAATAGAACTACTAAATTTACCAAAAATGTCGTCAATCTTTAGATCTTTCAGTAGATCAATCTCTTAGTGACCGAAACGTTATATGATTGCTATTTTTGGGTGTTTTTGTTTTTGATTCAGGACTCCCTGTCCTCTGTTTGCTGGTTTATTTATTTACTTATTTATATATATATTTTAACAAAATTTACTTCTTTTGGCTTTGATGCAGTTTGTTGTTTCTGGTATTAAAAAAAAAAGAATCGTTAAAAGCAAAGCAACTTATCTAAGCATTAGAAGTGATACTGAACCAGTGTGTAATCCACATTATACACACATTAAACACATTGCATCTATTTGTCTAAGCATAATTCAATACTCATTTCAATTTTTTTGGTCGAAATGAACAGAATGATTCATCCAAGCAAGCTGCAACCCTCATGGATGGAAATGCAAATATACCTTACTCTTTTGTACTCTCACACGAACCCGAAGCCCAATCTCTTCATCTCCTTTGACCTAAACAAATAAATTAAATTAATGATTAATGAACATTGTTATAATAAACATGACCAAAAGTCATGCAGCCAGATAAGTATGTAATGTGAAGCAGCTAAACGAAAAAAGAGCAGCGGTTATAGTGCTCACAGATTTTATCTTCCCTGTAGAACGAATTTCAAGACGAACTGAGGCAAAGAATTTTAAGGCGATTCCTCCACTTGTTACCTCTGGATTCCCATAATATACACCAATCTTACAAAATCCATGATCAAAGTTGTCAGTTTTTAGTTAAAGAAACCAAAAAAATAAAAAAAAATAAAAAACACTAGCTGCAACTGACAACAATTATACAAGAAAGAACTTTCTATGAAACAACTCAGTTGGACCCATGGACTAGAAATAATGACCATAACGTTGATGCTATCTAGGCTCTAGCAAATAGACAATTCAGAGTACTTGAGAAAAGTTACCTTATATCTTATTTGATTCAAAAATATAAGAGTACAGCCAGCTTTAGAAGCATTTCCTGACATTTTACGCAAAGCTTGACTCATAAGACGTGCTTGCAGTCCCATCTGCTGCATGCCAATCTCACCCTGCAATTTAACAAGACCACAAGGAGTCAGATGTTGGCAGTTGGCACCGTCCCTCAATCCAAATTTTACTACCAAAAACGAAGCTTACTTCAATTTCTGCTCGTGGAGTGAGAGCCGAAACAGAATCAACACAGATGAGATCTATGGCACCAGATCTGCACATACGATCAGCAACTGAAATGCAAAGGATCAATCAAATCTATCAAGGTTGCATGCAAGAACCATCAACGTATACAAATATAAATACAAATACAAATAAATAAACACATATATGTATATGTCGAGATAGAGAAAAACATATAGTTGCATATGTGTGTGTGTGTATATATATATATATTACTATTGAAGAAACAATAGAAAGGATAAATTACTCTCAAGTGCCATTTCCCCGTGATCAGGTTGACAAACAATCAAATTTTCTACATCAACTCCCAATGCTTTTGAGTATGCTGGATCAAAAGCATGCTCTGCATCAACAAGCATAGCATTTCCCCCTAGCTTCTGCAAAGATTCCATTTAAAAATATTCTTGTTGATCTCGTTAGAGAGAAGAAGGAATTCAATAGGTATCTTGTAACATTCCACATGATAACGCAAAATAGAAATTCAAAATTTGAAGTGGAATTGGTATTTAGTATAGTACCTGCACTTCTGCAATTGCATGGAGTGCTAGGGTGGTCTTTCCACTGCTTTCCGGTCCAAAAATCTGGAAAAAAAAGCGGAAGATATATAAAATACTGTCCTGTCAAAAACTACTTTTTTTTTTTTTTAAAGTAAAAAACTACTGTATTTAACAACCAAAAATGCGGGAGAAAATTTAGTGATCATTACACTTATGTAAAATTCACTGCCCCTGTCAACTGAGATTGCAGATGAGATCAACAAGAGAGAGATTCTAGGATGGCGTAAGGGAAAATAAGTAGCAAAATGTCGCATTCTGTTTTTACTAAGTCAACTTAAGACATCCAGTTTCAATATTGCAAATTTCTTAAAATCTAGACATATGTAAAAGCCACTGCTCCTGCAATTTCATGCTTGATATTCTATAGATTTTCGAACACTCATCTATCCCACCATATGGTAAGGTTTATTTACAAAGCAAGGCATCTTTTAACAATGAGACGTAAAATAAAATTTTCTTTTGCTATAACATCCTTAATAAAAATCATGGGTTTAAATTAAAGGACAAGTGCAAAGACATATACCTCCACAATTCTTCCTCTTGGCAGGCCACCACCCAAGGCAAGGTCTAACGTCAAACAGCCACTGGGAAAGGTTTCGCTGCAAATGCCAAAATTTGTTACGCAATGTATTTTCTTCTAAATCCTAAAACCTATTTGTATGTACCAAACCATTCTCCAAACAGACACTTAAAACACGAGCGAGTAACGTCATCAGAAGAGAAATACATACACCAAAGCTCCACCGGCACTGCCTAATCTCGTGACACTTCCTTTTCCGAATGAGTTGTTAATATCATTCATGGCTGCTTCCAGTGCTTTTTGCTGGAAATGAAGTAATAAGGTCAGATTTAATCTACTCTTTCCATCTTTCGCTAGTCAAGACATACATCATTTAGTACTCTACCGGGTTCTTCTCCCAGAACTGATGCCAGGAGTACGATAGACTTGTGAACTTGAACCTAAAGGTTCTAGGATTGATGTCATGAATTACATTAAAGAAACTATACTTGCAAACTTTAAACGTCGGAATTGCAAATAAAATCATAGAAGAACAAGAACAAGAAGAAACAACAGCAGAGATTCGACTTTACAACAACTGCATAAACTGTAAGTTCGCATTATAATTGCAGGCTTATCTAAAGTCCCCTTTCTGTTGATTTTTCTCCTCCAAAATCCCTCTTTCAACTTTCCTTTCACTTTTCCACTCTACCAAACACTGACTTAAACATGCTTAACATGTCAATCCCTCTAGTAACTCGTTCATTTCCCTAATTCAAATCTTAACTAAACCAAAGCCCCTTTCTTCAACAAAATTGGAAAAAAAGCAAGCAAATTTCCTTACTTAAAAACGCAAAACGAGGTCTTCAGGTCTTCGTATGATTCCCAAAGCAACAAACTAGGTTTGAAATCACTTAAAAGATAAAAACTTTGAACAAACAACCACAAGCACAGCAAATATGTGTGTGTGTGTGTATACACACACAGATATATATAGAGAGGGGGGGGCGGGGGGGGGGGGAGAGGATTACGCGGTCGAGGAAACGGGGGTCGAACTCGCCGGAGAGAGAGCGCCGTTGAGCTTACCGTCGAACTCGCAGCGAATCAGCCTGACTGCCGACTGCAAAGAACCCGACCGCCGCCGTGAAGAAGAAGAAGACGACGACGGTAAGCAGTGCGAAGGAGGCAAGAATCTCGTGGCTGAAGAACCGCTGACAGTGAAATGAGGAGTTACTCTTAGATTCGAACATGGAAATACCGACTCCATTACTGAATTCTAGAGAGAGAGAGATATATAGAAAGAGAGAAGCATGCAGCAGAGAGCGGCAATGGCGGATGGAGGGAACTGGACAGAGAGCGGGAGGAGCGGGTTTTGCAATTTTGCACCCTCGCCGGCTGGCTCTGCCCCGGTACCGCCGTACAGTGTATATACGATTTGTTTTCGGCTTTGAGCTTTGTTTTTGAGCTTCCTTACCGGCCCAAACTGTGTTAGGCCCAGCCAACTTGAGCCGAGCGGCCGAGCCTTCTAGTTAAATAGCATTTTTAGGAAACTAATTGAGTAAGAAAAGGATTTTAAAGTGTTTAAAACAAATAGTCGTAGATAGCAAATTTACCAAAGTAAATGATTTTGATTGAGAAAATTATGAAAGCAACAATTTAAATAAACATATTTATGTTTTGTACCCTCTTATTTAAGATTTTTACAGCCTGTTTGGCATCCCAGTTCAAGCTGGGTTTTTTGAGTTCAGTTTGACTCAACCCGTTTGGCTGGGCAGTTCAGTTTGGAAGGCCATTTGAATCGTTGCACAGTAAACCAAGTTAACTTGGTTTACTATGCAACAAGTCGATGGCAAACTGTCCTCGCCCATCTACTCCCCAACGTCCCCTGTCTCCCTCCTTCCTCGCCCATCTGCAGCTTTCCAGTTGCTTCTTCATCTGGCATTCCTCTTTCCCATGTCACCATCAAATGATGAGACATCAAGGCTCAAAGGAATTCTCACGAACCGATTCATGTTCAAGTTGGTCCGGTGACGAGAGCTCGAGCTAAAAGATTCAAAAAAGAGTTGAATAACTTAGTTCAGAGAGTTCTACAACAAGAACAGAGCGTGTTCACTACTGATGGTGAACAAAGATTGATTTTACTCATCAAATTTGACCCGGAAGAGAGCCAAGATTGATATGGACATTTTTATTTTCCAACGTTGAAGTGGACGTTATTTTCCGACAAAGAATCAAGTCAAGATTACGTCTTCAGGATTTCAAAAGTTCAAAATTCAAAACAAGATTTGATTTCTTTGTAATCTGATTTTTAGTTTTAAGTTTTAATTTAAATTTTGAATTAATTCCGAATTTATTTATTTATTTTAATTAAATCTGATTCTTAGATTTTTAGGCATGTTTATCCTTAAGGGTAGATTAGGAATTTTATAAATTGTAACTTTACCTATATAAGGCTGATTTCAGATGATGGAAAATATAGATTGATTTTGATGTTTTTCATATTGTGAGTTATTATTCTTGAGTTCTTGAAGAAACTTATCCGAACTTATCAAGGATTCCTTGTGGCGTTCAAATCGACTTATCAAACGAACTTCCATAACCGTTTGTGGCGTCTTCACCATACCAAGGTGGTACCAATCCCCCGAGTTTAACAGGCGAAATGTATGATTTATTCTTCAACCCTAACAACATCTCCATCTCTTCCCCTGAGTTGATTCCGGAGTCTTGGCCATTGTCGACGCCGGATTTCTGTCGATTTTTCTAATTGCCCAACTCCCAATTTTCATTTCTAGGGTTTCTTCTACCTGGGCTTATACTCGAATCCAGCTAGGGAACTTGGTGCCCCGCCGTGTCTGTTCATCGGACTCCTAGCATAGGTACCACCGGTGGCCAATGCCACATCGACTGGGGTCCGCGAAGCAAGCTCGAACAAAAGGTCTCGTTACCCACTATTTCCGGGTTCGGAAATCATCGCACCGAGCCATTGCTTCCTGCCCTGATCCGCCTTCATCGACCATGTACTCCTCCTTCGGCTCGAACTCGGTAACCCAAGTATACTATGTTAACCTTTTACAAATATTCTTCATTGTCAACTGATTTGAGCGTATGGCAGGCCGGGGTTTTACATAATATGGGTGGAATGATTTAGTGCATGTTTGGCTTAATTTTCTGAATCCTAAGATATAAAACCAAGCCTTGGGGTGGTTTTAGTTCAGTTTGAACATCGTTGATGCAATTTGTTGGTCAATTTTTGTGTTCTATGACACATTTCATGAGTTGGGTTTGTTTTACTGCTTCATATGGTAGATTCAGTATTTGGCTCATAATTTTTGTTATTTGACCTAAAACATAACGTTGGTTTGTGTTAGTGTATTTTTGGGATTGTTATGAAATTTGTGCGTAAAAATATGCCTTGAACTGAGATTCATGCATTTTGGTCACTTTAGGCTTGATTTTGGCTTGATTTTGCAACTTTTTTGACCCAAACCAGGTCGGGTCTGGTTTTTTGGGGTTTTGATGATTCTCATAACTTGTTTTGGTCCTTTAGGGGCTGCCTAGATGATCCACCCATGCCTTGAACTGAGATTTATTCATTTTGGTCACTTTATGCTTGATTTTGCCTTGATTTTGTAACTTTTTTGACCCAAACCAGGCCGGGACTGGTTTTTTGGGGTTTTGATGATTCTCATAGCTTGTTTTGGTGCTTTAGGGGTTGCCTAGATGATCCACCATACCTTGAACTGAGATTTGTTCATTTTGGTCACTTTATGCTTGATTTTGCCTTGATTTTGCAACTTTTTTGACCCAAACCAGGCCGAGTCTGGTGTTTTGGGGTTTTGATAATTCTCATAGCTTGTTTTGGTCTTTTAGGGGCTGCCTAGATGATCCACCATGCCTTGAACTGAGATTTGTTCATTTTGGTCACTTTATGCTTGATTTTACCTTGATTTTGCAACTTTTTTGACCCAAACCAGGCCGGGACTGGTTTTTTGGGGTTTTGATCATTCTCATAACTTGTTTTGGTCCTTTAGGGACTGCCTAGATGATCCACCATGCCTTGAACTGAGATTTGTTCATTTTAGTCAGTTTATTCTTGATTTTGTAACTTTTTTGACCCAAACCAGGCCGGGACTGGTTTTTTGGGGTTTTGATGATTCTCATAGCTTGTTTTGGTCCTTTAGGGGCTGCCTAAATGATCCACCATGCCTTGAACTGAGATTTGTTTATTTTTGTCACTTTATGCGGGATTTTGCAACTTTGGTTTTTTACGTGCATTTGGTTTGTACTACCTGTTTCCGGTTTTGTTGTTAAGTTGGTGACATGATGCCGTTGTGACGTCGTTCGCTTTGGTTTCAGGTTCGGTTAACTTTTTTAATGAACTTGATGGTGTTTGTTTGACATTTCCCCATCCGTTTGGCTATGATGATAAATGCCCATCAGCATAGATTGTAATTTCATCTGACTGGTGCGTCATTAACCCGATATCATTTAGGTAGTTACCGGTATTCCATGCCATCGTAGTTGCCAAGGTATTGAGTCATTGACATGCCTCAGATGCAATATGTCAATCAATACAATCTGAGCCAACTTTACTTTCCATTCGTTTAACTTTTTTAGTATAAATTCATAATTTGATTTTTGATGTATTAAGGAAATGCCTCGCAAAGCATCCGGTGAGTCGTACGTATGGGATCACACCAAGGAAAAATTATTCCTTGAAAAACTTGATGATCACTTGGCCTCAACTAACGGGAAGCAGCCAACAAGTATCATTCTGGAGATATAGGCCAATGAGTTCAACGCTTGTTTTGGCGGTGTTCCAGCTTTTGCATCCACTTTATATCAAAAAAAAAAAAAAAAAAAAATAAGAGCGCATGAAAAAGATTTATAGGGGTTGGAAGGTGTTGCAAACCCACACCGGCCTTGGATATGATTCGGCGACGGATACAGTTGTTTGCTCGGATGAAATGTGGCACAACTTCATCAAAGTAATCCAACTTTCTAATTGCATTCCATAATATTTTGTAGACTACCAACGCGACCAGTACATGCAAATGTTAAGGGTTTGATTTTTTTAGGATAACAAGGAGTGTACCCATCTCCGCTACGAGGGACTTCGCAACAAGGAATTGTATTACAACATTTTTTTGAGAAAAACCATGCAGCAGGTGTCTCGGGATTCGGATCTGTTACGATGGGAGGTGGAAGTACGCCATCATTCGAATTTGATTTCTCCATGGACCAGTCCGGAACACATCCGGTTTTAGAGGAGGAAATTAGTCCGAGCATTGGTGCGCGGAGGCAAGCTAACACGAGAGGTGTGAACGACGCAGGCGGTCCATCACGGTCACGGGGGGGTACTGGGAAGCGGAAACAAAGGGACGCGACGGATGAGATGACTTTCACGGCCATGCAGGAAATCACTAATCATTTTCGCGGTCGAACGCAATCGGGAACCAGTAGCGACCAAACCAGCCAGAAAGATCACATTTTGGACTGCATGAATATCATGAAGGAGATGGGTATTTCACAATATCAGAGAACGATAATGTGGCACTACTTCGATGCTCATCTGCGGCTTCAGCGTCCATTCTGTATGCTTAACGACGACGACCGGAGGGGTATTATTGCCTCAGTTGTGACCTCTCAGATGCCACCGCCGAGTTGATTTTTATGTTATAGATGCATTTTTTTCCCGTTTCATTTCAGTTAGACAAAACATTGAGAGTTAAACTTTTTTTATTCGTTTATTGGTGCCTTATTTACGTTTTATATGTATGCTTCATTTTGGACAGATTGTTTGCTAAGCGAATTTACGTTTCATGATTAGATTAATTTCCAATATGCTTAATTGCGTATCATTAAGTGGACACAATCAGAAAATATAGTCATTACATGTGCGTCATGGTGACTAATTAAATTGTTTATTTGGAAAATTGATCTACAATAGGTAAAATAGTTCATTTTTCTACGACAACAAATTACAGAAATGAACAGGTTCGGTTCCGCACCTGATCATGAGGAGGACGCCCAAGCCACAGCAAACGAACAACGCAACGATGACGATATGCTTGCAAGGGTAGTGGTAGCCGTGACAAATAGTCGGCGTAACAGGCGACGAGTTCCACAACCAATTCATAATTCAACCCTAACTGGCAGCATGCGTGTGGAGGAGATATTAAATGGCCATTGATTGGATTGAATACTGAGCCAGCCTATAGGTTCAAGGAATGATCAGTATAAAATCATCAACCTTCAGAGTACTAAGTAACCTATTAGCTAGTCAGGAATTGTTGACGCTAACTTATAACATGAATGTGAACGAGCAGTTATTCATTTTTTTAGTCATTTGTGCACAAGGCGCTACAAACCGACACGTTTCGTATTTATTCCAGCATTCTAAAGAAACAACATCACGTTGGTTCTTTAAAGTGTTGAAGGTTACTTGTGCGTTGAAGGACGAATTCATCCGACCGCCTGACTACACGGCGGTGCAACATTTGATAAATGAGCACGCGGGGAAAATATCGGCCCTGGTTTGATGTACGTTATCGATGTTATCTAATCAAAATATCGTACGGTTTTCGATTAATAATTTCCTCTTACTGTGGATGATAGTACGCACATTGAATATTCTAATGGGTCATGCATGGTTGTATTGGTGCTATTGATGGGATACATGTCCCATGTGTCCCAAGGCGCGAGAATGCTAACGGGTGGATTAATCGTAAAGGGTTTCACTCGCAGAATATATTAGCAGCCTGTTCGTTTGATATGCAATTCACATACATGTTGGCCGGATATGAGGGATCATGCCATGATGTCAGAATGTTGGACGAGGCAATAGCATTCCATGGTTTCCCAATACCCCCACCTGGTAATCGTAATTATAATATTATTGCATTATTTACATATACGGACTTAGTTAAAAATATTGGACTTCTCCTCATATTGTGATGTTTATTTGGCAGTAAAATTTTACTTAGCAGATTCCGGCTACGCCAATAAGGATGGTTTCCTGAGCCCATTTAGACAGGAGACGTATCATTTACCGGAATATCGAAGACATCATGCCGGGCTAGGCAACCGCAGGGAGGTATTTAACTACACGCATTCTTCGCTGCGGAATTGCATTGAACGAACATTTGGTGTCTGGAAGACAAGGCTTAAAATACTTAAAGGCATCAACAGCTATCCGATGGAGAAACAAGTCATGATTCCCGTGGCGTGTGCGGTTGTACATAATTTCATAAGGATGGTGCGGATTGGGGACCCATTTCTAGAAGAGTATGTAGCTGATTGCGTGCCTGTACGTGGGAACGACGATGTTAATGCGGATTACGTGTTGGACGACGGGGTAGATGATACTGGGCCCAGTACAGGAACGGAGCAACATGGCTCGAGTACGGGTGCAATGAATCAGATGAGAGAAAGGATTGCGGATGCTATGTGGGAACAATACCAATCATATCCATGGTATAGAGCCACGTGAACGCAACCAACTATTCTCTAATTGCGCCAGAGTCGGAATGTAATTGTTACTTTTATTTTGATGATTCTTACATTACAAACAATGTACATTTTGTTGGGGTATAATATTACAATAAAAGGAATTTTGCAACATCTTTTGCTGTCTCAAGTTGTGGGGTTTTTATAATTTGGCATATTGTCATTTTTTCCAATTTTATTTACTAAAATATACGTTAGAATGTTAAAAAAAATTAAAAAAAGGCCCTTGTTTTCTTATCATCCAAACAAGGCCCTTGTTTTTTTAATTTTCAACTCAACTTAAACTTTTTCACCAAACACTAAACTCAACTTAAACTTTTCAATTCAAACTTTTTACCAAACACTCAACTTTTAAACTCAACTTAACTTAACTCAAACTAAACTTAAAAATCTTAACCCAAACTTGTGAACCAAACATGCCCTTACTCTCTATATTCATTCAATTATATAAAAAGAAGTAATTATAGAAAATAACAAATTGGTTCAACAATTGGAGCTAAAGAAATCAAATTTGTGTGTTTTTTTTTTTTTTTTTAATGAAAAGTCAAGCCAGTTTCACTATTCAGAAATCCAATTATAACTTAAAAACTCAAATTTTAAAAATCTATAACTTTGTTATTTCAAGTTTAAATGAGATGATTTTTTTAAGTTACATTAAATTTTGAAACGGACAGAACAAAATCCATGTTGATTTTTTTTTAAATACATTTCAAGTTTTTATATCTTTTAACCTCAATTAGCCAAACACACACCAAATGCACAACTCAACTTCAAAATTTTTTTTAGTAAATAAATAGCATTAGGGCCTAATCTCATTTTGATTCCTTTATTTATATACTACTCAATCAACTTATCTCAAAAAAAAAAAAAAAAATTCATAATCTCCGATCTAATTTTCTAACACTGTCCTATTCTGTGTACCAAACATGTCCGTAAACATGTCTTTGGACTACTATTAGGTTTTGTTTGGGGTTTTAGTTTAACTTCAACTAAACTGTACCATTTCATCTCAGTGTTTTTTTTTTTCCTAAAAAGTCAATAAAATTTATAACTAGTTTTTAAAAAATCTACTAATTCCAAATTAAAATTTTTATTTCTAACCGATGAACCAAATGTAAACTTAGTTAATCTATCCAACTAATATCAAGCAAATTTGTGTCCTTAAACCACGCAGGTAAGATCGACATTCACATGATGAGAGTCTTCTTTCAAGGTTTTTCTTTTGACAATCACAAAAGACAGAGAAACTACTAGAGAAAAATAAAAGCAACTTTACAGGTTTGACTTATCCATTTGACACAATTTCTCAATTAAAGCTTCTCTCTGTATCTTTTTTTTTTTTTTTTTTTTTTAGCTTGTATTAAACTTGTCAAATACCCAAAAATAGATCAAAACTACACAACAAAGAACTCGTATCATGGAACAACAAAGCATAAACATTTATCAGAACAAAAAAAAAAAAAAAAACTTCCGATTTAGTCTCATATCGTATACCCTTATAAAAAATAATACTTAAATTTTCTTTTAAAATATATTATAACAATTAATTAATTTTAATATAATATTTTTTAATAATACGTAACCTTTACACATATATTATCACATAAAATTATATTTAAATCAACTAATTATTATAAGATTTTATTTTAAATAAAAAGTTACAAGGGTATAAAAATAAAATTATAAGGGTTAGATTTATTGGGTTATTGAGATAAAAAATAATTCATAAAAGTATAAATTATTTAAAAATAAAAGAAAAAAGATACTAGGTTCCGTTCCATCAGCTGAAAAAGGGCCAGAGTTTGTGATAATTTCAACCATACCACTTTTTAATGGTGGAATTTTCCAGCAAATGTAAAGTGTATTTTCGACATTTTCATGTTTTTATCCAAATCTAATTTGAGACTCTTTTTTAGGTGGACCCCACAGACAGTGGCTTTTGGCATTTAATCTCTCTCGTAATTGTCGACCATCAACCCATCCAAACGTGCCACGAAATTTAATGCGTTCACTAACACGTGGATATTGCCTACAAAAACAAATTAAAATAATTATGTAAAAAGCGGATTATCTACTCTATATATATTTTTTCATTTGAGAGACATTTAAACGATCATTCAAATTGATATTTATATAAGATTTTGAACATAATATATAATATTTAAGCATGTGTTTGAAATGAGCTATCTAAAAAGATGTTTAGAAAGATAGAAAAATGATCATCTAAAATGATGATTTAATTTTTTAAAAAAATATTGAAAAGGATAATCAGAATGAAGGTAATTTATAAGGATGATTTTTTACCACTTAAGAACAAAAATCCAGATAATATTTAGATGTTCTATTTTTAATTATGTCAACTAAACATATATTCAGATGGATTATTCAATTGAAATGATGTAATTATTCACAAATGGTTGTGCCAAATAGGGATATATTCATGTCACTATTACAATTAAAAATAAAAGTTATTTAATTTGTACTTCAATAAATTGTAATATGTTTAATGTTTGATCTATTTTTTTTATCATCGTTATTATATTTTAAAACTTATAAAAGTAAATTTTTAAAGAATTATAATAAATATATCAATATTGTGCAGATAAAATGTCGTAAAATTATATTAAATTCATCTTATAATCTGGAGATAAAAATCCTAAAGTTATACTTCAATTGAAAAAAAAAAAAAAAAACCTTCTTCACCTAAAAATATCTCTCTCTCTCTCTCTCTCTCTCTCTATATATATATATATATAAACGCGTATATCTATGTATGCATATATCTCATTTGTTTCTTTTTGTTTCCCCAAACACAATATACGAAGAGAGAGAGACTTGGAAAGAGAGAGATCTGACTCTTTCGTTTTTCTTTCTCTTCTGCGTTTCTCTCCGTCTCTGGGTGGTTTCTCTTTTAATCACACAGGTAAAACAAAAGTCCTCTCTCTCTCTCTCCGATCCGCCATTTTCAACCTCTCTATATTTCCTTCGTTTTCCTTCAATTTCCTTTTATTTCATTTTCAACCTCTTAATTTCTTTTTTCTTTTTTATCCGAATCGATCTCGATCAAATGCAATTTTGTTTTTTGTTTTGTTTTGTTTGTTTTTTTTTTTTTTCCTTTCTGTTTTGTTTCTAATCTGTTTAGATTTGCCCCGTAGCTTCTGCATGTTTCGAATTCTAATTTTTAATTGTTCAATTGTGTATATATGTTTGTGTATATATATGTATCGGATGCATGTATGTAAATAACTGAGGAGGTTCCCCCCCCCCCCCCCCCCCCCCCCCCCCCCCCCCCCAATTTTGAAGCTTATTTTCTCGCTGATCGAGTTGTTTTCATCTGGATTTAGCTCCTTTTTTTATTGTTATTTTTATTTTTTGGCTTTTGAATTAAGTATCGATGAATATTGCTCTTGCTTTGAAACGCAGCATGTGGAAAATTTGGAATTTTTATGATTTTGATTGAAAGATCTGTTTTAAAAAAAATTGAAATCTTGAGCGTTGTATTTTTTTTCATGTCGTTTGTTTATTGTTCTTGGGGGTAGGGCTGGCTAGGTTTTCCATGACATGGGTTTTCTCTATCTTTTATTGGCATGAATTGATTCCTCGTTGGACTTGTTGGTTTTTATTTTATTTTATTTTATTTTTTTAATGTTTATTTTTATTGGCATGAATGGATTTTCCCATTTTGAGCAGGATTGCAATGCACTGTTTGGTTTTTCAAGATATGGGTTTTCTTATCTGCTATTGGCTCGAATTGAATTTTAACTTTAGAGCAGAATTGAATTGGACTGGTTTGGTTTGTTTTCCATTATATGGGTTATCTCAATCTTTTATTGGCATGAATTTATTTTGTTTATTTATTTTTTTGAACAGGATTGTACTGTGAGATTGTTCTTTGGGGTAAACTATGGGCGTCGAAGTTGCTGGATTTGAGATGGTCCAAGGACCAGTGGAGACTGTAGCTGTCGGGGAAGGTTCTGTTTTGCATGAGAAGGAAAATGGGAAACTGGATCAAGGGCTGAGTTCTCATGAACCGATACAATTTGGGTCACATGGCGAAGAACCCGCCAAAGAAGATGAGAATGGTGTTGCTGACGCTAAACTACCGAAAGATGCAGTTGATGAGTGGCCTGCACCTAAGCAGATCCATTCTTTCTATTTTGTCAGGTACAGGACGTATGACGATCCCAAAATAAAAGCCAAGATTGACCAGGCTTCTACAGAGAGTGAGAAGAGGACTCAAGCCCGGCTTAAGATCACCGACCAGTTGAAGGCGAAAAGGGTGGGTTTGATGTTCTCTGAACATTGTTAAAACTTAAATTACTGAAGATTAGATTTTTCTCTGTTGTGTGTGTTTCTGTGCCCCTGAGCTCGGCGACAGGTATAGCATTAGAGTTGAGGACTTAAAAGCCGTCCCTTGATAAATTAGTATTGTGCAAGAATCTAGTCGATGGCCTGGGCATTGTGTGAAAAGATCTAGGTGAAGGTTGAGTGGTGCTGGCTCTTCAAGGCCATCCTTAAAAGTCTATATCTCAATTTGCTTTTCATCTTTTTCCTCAGTGAAAATCAATCCTCCAGGCTCAAAATATTTTATCTCACTGTGCCACTCTCTTTTTTTTGCAGTCTGATCGAGGAGAGTTGATTTCCCAGATTAGGGCTCTGAAAGATGACAACAGGCAGTTTAGGACAATTGTAGATGAGAAAATCAAGGAGATTGAACCACTGCACCAGGCTTTGGGCAAGCTTCGCAATGCGAACAATGCGAATCGGGGTGTTTGTTCATCTGAGGAAGAGCTCAACAGTCTTGTATGTTTCAATCCAAGTATTTCTTATTTGTGAATATATCAATTTGTTTTGCGATGTTGTGATTTTTTTTTTCCATTACACTTTCTGATTTTTGGATTCGTGGAAACAGATCCACAGCTTGCAGTACCGCATACAACATGAAAGCATTCCGTTGTCCGAGGAAAAGCAAATCCTTCGAGAGATTAAGCTGCTTGAGGGCACAAGGGAAAAAGTTGTTGCTAATGCTGCTATGAGAGCAAAGCTTCAGGAATCAATGGTCCAGAAAGAAGCCCTTCAAGACCAAGTCAAAGTAAGGGTTTTGAAATTGTAATTTAAACTTTTTCAGTTTCTTGTTTCATGGATTTGCTTCCTTTTCCGAGTGTAGTTGATTGCAAATTTCTCATTTTGTGTAGAAAAATGACTTGACATACTAAATTATGGATATTGTAGCTTATCGGTGGTGATTTAGATGGAGTGAGAAAGGAACAACAAACACTTAGGGCCAAAATTAAGCAGCTTGAAGATGCGCTGAAGGTGATAGACAAGGACATCTCGGTATTACAGGATGAGCTGACAGCTGTTACTGAGAAGAGAGATAAAGCACGTGAAACCATTCAGCAATTCAGAAAACAGCGTGAGGATGGGGTATGTTTGATCTGTGTAGTGACTTCTTTCCCCTTTTGACTTGCTTTTCCATAGTCTCACTTTGTTAACTTAGAAGAATACGGTCTTAGTTGTGTAGTGTATAACACATTACTAGCTCAATTTGCCTTCTGGTGAAAACTGAGACCTGGTTTTTTGACAAGCTGAAGAAAGCAATAATCAAATGGAGTCGAACCAGTGTTCAAATCGCTTGAATTTGATAAACCATGGTAGAATCATGTTAGGTTATTGATAATTTCAAATCGCTTTAATGCTTTGCATGAGTTCAAAGCTTTAAGCTAATGAATAGACTTCGGGACACCTTTTTTCCCTTTTTTGGTTACTTCTTGCCCCTGAACTTGGTTTTTGTTTTATATCTTGGCAGAATGATTTTCTCTTCACTTTTTTTTTTTTGTATCTCTTATTTAAGATTTTTGAAATTTTTTTTGGATATTCTGGTTTTTTCATGTGTTTTTCATTCTTGTTGTTGGTTGACACGTTTGGTAAAGGGTTTTTAAAGCTTTTATGATGCCGGAATTTCACTTACCTTGTTGCAGTGAGAGTTTACTAGTATATAACGTTGTAGTCATTCAGTATATGCAGGGTAATTAATTGATATTTTATATATAGTTTAAGGGACTCAAATCTATCTGTAGACTTGCTGGATATGCTATATATCTGGAATGTCAAATTGAGGCAGATTTTGCGGCATTAATGTTGAGTACAACATTCCACTTCTGAAGTGGAGCAAAAAGGATGATCGGCATAAAATGTTTTATTAATTGCGCACATAAACTTGTTTGGATATGTTAAAACGAGATATTAACTTCTATATCTGAAATTTCAAATTGAGGCAGATTTTTCGGCATTAATATCGAGTACAACATTCCGCCTCTGAAGTGGAGCAAAAAGGAAGATCCGCATAAAATGTTTTATTAATCGCTCACATAAACTTGTTTGGATATATTAAAACGAGATATTAACTTCTATATCTGGAATGTCAAATTGAGGCAGATTTTTTGGCATTAATATCGAGTACAAAATTCCGCTTCTGAAGTGGGGCAAAAAGGATGATTTGCATAAATGTTTTATTAATTCCGCACATAAACTTGTTTGGATATGTTAAAACGAGATATTAACTTCAATCTCTCCAATGCTTTATCGAGTATGATTGTCTTTGTCCGAGTTCTTAATCCATCATTTTCTGTCACTACTAAAACTGTTTTTCTGTTTACAGAATTCCTATTTCTATCAAAGCCGTTCTGTCTTGAATAAGGCTAGAGATCTTGCAGCTAAGAAAGATATTCAGGGTCTGGAGGAGCTCTCGAACTTGGAGGTGTGTGATGTCATTACTGATTGTGTATTGGAAGCTTTAACCCACCCAAAATTATTGTTGCATTTTTCTCCTTTATTTTATTTTAATTTAATATATTTTTAGGTCGAGAAATTTATGGCCCTCTGGAGCAGTACCAAGTCATTTAGGGATGATTATGAGAGAAGAATACTGCCGTCTTTGGATAGTCGGCAATTGAGTAGGGATGGGCGGATGAGAAACCCTGATGAAAAGCCATTGCTAGCACCTGAAGAACCTGCACCAGTGGAATCAGGGACTGTGGCAAAAGCTCTTCCAAAACGAGCAAAGGAAGATCCGAAACCACCTCAAGTAGAGGCTCCGCCTGCTCAGAAGGTCCAGAAGGAGGTGCAAAATAAGTCATCGAATTCGAAACCCCCTGTGGACCACACTGATGCAGCAGAGAAGGAGATCGCCGAGTCTGAAAAGCTGCCAATCGAAACTCCTAAAAAGAAGGAAACCGAAGTTGATGCTGCGAAGTTGAAGGAAATTAAGAGAGAGGAGGAAATCACAAAAGCTAAGCAGGCGATGGAACGGAAGAAAAAATTGGCAGAGAAAGCTGCGGCCAAAGCAGCTATCAGAGCTCAGAAGGAGGCTGAAAAGAAGAATAAGGAAAGTATTAATTTTGTTTTGTTTTGTTCGTCTATTGTTTGATGTTCTTGCTCTTTTGCCTGGTTATCAAACATGATTTTTACCAATTTGACTTGCCTCAGGAGCGTGAAAAGAAATTGAAGAAGAAGAATGCAGCAAATGCACTGGATTCCAATTCGGAAGAAGCTGCGGAGCCTGTTGCAGAGGATGTGGAACCAGAAAAGGAAAACGAAAATGTAGAATCTTCAGCTGCACCAAAGGAAAAGAAGGAAAAGGCGCAAAAGGAGACAACAACTGTCAGGTTGAGGGGTCGCGCGAGAGGCCCCGAGTCCATCCCAAAAGCCATCTTGAAGCGGAAAAAGGCAACCAACTATTGGGTATGGGCTGTTCCCGCTGCTGCTGCGTTATGTGCAGTGTTTGTCGCACTCGGGTACCGCTATCTCCTCTGAACAAGTGGAAAAACTATAACCAAGTCGAAGAGTTATGAAACCCGATCTTTCTCCTTGGTAAAACTGGTGAGACTTAAAAAGACTTTCATAGTGGAATTTTAAGTTATATGTACGGTTCTTTACATCCTTGTTGTAGGATGGACACAAAACTCATAAGTTGGTGGTAGCTTTTAGTCAGTTCAAAATGTTCACCGAGTTAGAGACGAAAATACCCTTTTTTGTTTGGTTGACTGTATTTTTCAAATTTTGACTTGTCAAATTTTCATGGATATTATTTTCAGCCAACTTTGTTCCTTTTACAGATTTTTTTTTTCTCTCTTTAATTATTTATTATTATTATTATTTTGTGAATTGGTGACCTAAACAAGGATTTTTGCCCGAAAATCGGATACCGTATACATTTGGCGGATTGGGTTTAAATTTGTGTCAAAGGGAACAGAACGTAGGAGATTTTAGGGAAGGATGTGAGGTTAGAAAAATTTGGTCTGGTATTGAAGAATTTGCTGTCATCACTAGAACATGGTATTGGCATTAGAAAGAAAAACAATACTTGTTGGTTCAAAATTATGTCCAAGCAGACGGGGTGAATTGTTCTTTGGGAGCATTTTACGATAGGATATCAAAATTATGTCCAAGCAGACGGGGTGAATTTTTCTTTGGGAGCATTTTACGATAGGATATTAGTAAGAACAATTTTTTAATCATTGGGTTAGTTTCCTAAACTATTTTTTAATCATTGGGTTAGTTTCCTAAACTTGATGAAACAGCCAAAATAACAGTTTCTATTGATAATGTAAAATATGAGGGAAAAAAAAAAAACCATTGGCTTTTTATTGAACAGATTAAAAGGCTACAACACTTACGTACCATATATTATATGGATAAGGTCCAAGTGAATCAACAGTCGAGATTATGCACTCACGTGAGTTTGTTTAACATTTCTCTTACAAGTTAGTTTCATCTCAATTTTAAAAATTGTATCAACTTACCGTCTAAACTTCTAATTCTCATATGTCGGCTTGCGGTCGACTGCTATCGACTGCTAACATATATCAAATAGTCCCTTTTGTTAGATTCTTAAATGGTGTTTTGTTGGATTTGAACCTGAACCAAAAAAAAAAAAAAAAGGAACCTAAACAAGAACGACAACTAGATTATGATATGTACGGACCAAATATTTCACCACTATAGATTAAAAAATTTTCTAGTTGTGTGATAACATCATCCAATTAGATTTTTATGAATTTTTAGGGCCTAAGGTAATATTAACATCTCAATGACTTTGAATTTTTGGCTTTTGTATTATTTTTCTTTGAAATAAAATTTCAGTCTTTTTAATTAACAGTTAATTATTTGTTTAACATTAAAGGAATTCAACATTAACTTAAGTACTGTGCCACTCACGAATCTCATTAATAATTTGACCAACATTTCAACAATATCAATAATTCAATGATTAATTTGTTAAGATTATAAATTTCAGGACCAAAGTATCACATACTGAACTCACATACTAAACTGTTCAGGGACTAAGTAGCTCAAATTACCTAAAAAAAAGGTTAAATTACTCATTGAATCCTTAATATTTTCACAAAGTTACAATTTCACTTCCTACCTTTTTTTATGTAGTTAAACTCTTTAAAAGGCTGCAAAACAGTCCTTTTTATCAATAAATGTTAGAAATTGGATGGAACATATCGCATATATGATATATCTAAGTTGAATAATGTAAAATTTTTCTCCTAATTATCATTGAATAGTAAATCATGTGTTATTTACGTAATATTCTATGTTAAATTCTTAATGTTTGTTAAGAATAAAGATCATTTTACATTCTTTTATAGAATTTAGGGAGCTTTTAACTACAAAACAGTATGGGATCAGAATACAATTTTATGAAAAGATTAGAAACCAAACGAGCAATTTATAAAATAATTATTAAAAAAAAAAAGATGTAATCAAATACGACACGTCGTTGGGATAAATTTGTTAAAAATTCAATTCAAGAGCCACCCTTAGCAGTTAGCCCACTTAGTACCATCTTTCAACGTCGTCCGAACTCCCATCCAGCCGTGGCTATGGCTGCCAAAAGCTTAGGAATATTACTACCCACCTTCCTAAGAAGACCTTCTCCTTCTTTTCTTCTCTCTCTTCACAACAACAACAATCTCTCTTTCTCTCACCATTGCACCCTCGGTTCTCCTCCTCCTTCTCCTCCTCTGGGTTCCTCAGGTACAATATATATGCATTTTTATATATAAACTCCCATTTTCATAATTATCTTGCTCTGTACTTGCTTGAATTTCGGAAAGAATCCAATTCTAGGAATACCCATTTGGTTGAACTTTGTTCTAGTATAGTATTTAGAGACTGGAGTTGATGAAAGAGAGTGAAAGCTAGAAGATTGGGTTCAGCTGAGGAAATGAAGGAAAGGTGTTTGTTAAAATGCCAATGTGAAATTCTTCTTTGAGTGCCCACTTTGTAGTACTTCCCAGAATAATTTGGAGTTAAAGCTAGGCTCTGCTTAGCCTCTGTCGGTTCTAACGGCGAAAGAGCACTACTTTTTACCAAGCATCATAATGGTTATGTTAGTAAAAGAGAACTGTCACGTAGCAAAATGAAAGAAACAAAAGGAAAAATGGAAAATTGGCTCCCAATAGTGGCGGAGCTAGAAAATATTTTCAGTGTGGCACTATGAAAAAATTAGAGAAAATTTCTCATTCAGTAGCGACATAATTATGTATTTTATCATTAGTGAGTGACACGGTTATGATTTTTCTTGTAATTTGTGGGCATTAATGAAAATTTGAGAAAATTAGGGGGGTGACTCTGCACTAGCTCCCACTTTATATGCTACATTTGTAGCGATTGCATCATTAGTGACGATGAACAACATTTTTCACTATGTGAAAAATGCAAATCAAAGCTTCTTGAAATGCCTAACATGCAGTTGTTGATGATAGAAGGGGGCGAGTACTGGTAGAAAAGCACAATAGGAATGACTTATTTTACTACTCATGGACAATAAGACCTGTTCATTTAGCTTTTACACAATCAATTACTAGCCTTGTGGAAATTGGGATACGGTTTTTTCCATTGCTCATATTTAGTGATTTGTAAATATAGTTTCAGGAATATGCCAGTTGGCACAAGCTATAAAGGGGGACATTGATGTTTTACTCAAAGGAGTGGGAGACAAAAATACTATTGAAGAAGTTAAGCGTATTCTAGAAATGGTACTATTACTTTTTCTAAACGTATAATGCTTTGAGTCTCGATTTTACTCAAAGGAGTGGGAGACAAAAATACTATTGAAGAAGTTAAGCGTATTCTAGAAATGGTACTATTACTTTTTCTAAACGTATAATTCTTTGAGTCTCGATTTTTATCCCAACTTTTTAATACGAACTTTTTGAGTGATTCTTTTATTGGTAGGTGTTCAAAAAATTGTCACGTCTGTTAGTGTTAAAAAGTTGGACTGGTTTCGTAGTGTTGGTGAAAAGAGTTGGTAGAGCCTTGCTCTTTCTAAATATGTTTTTAATTCTTGTCCTAATATAAGAGAAAAATGAAGAAGACTGTTTGACCTTTTCGGAATGAAAAGAAGAGCATATTTTTTCGCTTAACAATGAGATGGTGGTCATAAACTTTTTGTGTTATATGCGTGTAGGCTAGACGAGCCTCATCGAGGAGAGAAGTTTTCCACTCGAATTTTCTCACCCCTCCAGTGCTGAAGGAGTCAATGCTAGCATTGGAAAAACTAGCTGATGTGAAAGCTATTGCTCAGGGAGGATATCCTCAGGTTCATTTAGTTTTACCTTTCCGACTTCATCCGTTAATCCTTGTAGCTTATGGTTGCTATAAGTGCAGTTTCTAGAACTGATTATCTTATTGAAAGGACTACTATTTTGCTCCCGATCTCAGATTGAATGATCTTAGAGGAATCAACTTCTTGAATCTTAAATCCCAAGCATTGACATTCTTAAATTATGTCGAATATTCTAGGCTGAGCGCTGCCGGATTTCTGTTGGCCAACCGGAAGTACTTACAAGTGATCCAGACACAGTTGCAGCAATGAGGTAAACAAAATATTTACAAAAATTCAAGTTCTGGCAGTTGTCCATCATATCAACACTGTGAGTGTGAATGTGTGTGTGTGTGTGTGTTTTTTTTTTAATATTTATTTATTTATTATTTTCACGGGGTGTTTTTCCAGTATCACAGGAAACTTTGGGTTCCAACCTTGTTCTCATGGTGACTTCCTTGGTGCGATTCTTGGTACAGGTATTGCTAGGAGCAGGCTAGGAGATATACTTTTGCAGGTGCGTTTTATCGTTTTTAGTTTCAGAGGATAATAATCATATTAATGTCCAGTAGGTTTATGCCTAGGAACTGCAATACCTTCCAAGAACTTTTTTCCGATGCGGCTAGGAGTTATGTTGTCTTCTTCCTATGCTTGGTGAAAAATTCACATCTTAAATATTAAAAACTTATTTGCGTAGTTTCATGTTTAAGAACCAACCCAAGGTTTTTTCACCAGATATAACCTGATTAACATATTCGAATTGTTTGATTAAGAATATAGAAGGAAAACTTTGGGTCCATTTGTTTCAACCATTTGGAAACATTTGAATGACACCATTTGAATGGGAAATTGGCAATTCAAAAAGTAGCTCAACATTTGAAATGTGGAAATGTTGGAAATGGCCATTTCAGCAACTTTATAACAAATGCTCAATCTCATATTCAAGCTAACTAATACCAGAACCTATCATAGCAGAACCGCCTCACTGTAAATTATGCTCACTCTAACCACGTTGGCATTGTGTAATATATCAATCCTGTTTAAAGAACAATCATCGATTATATACCATATCCTTAAAATGAGATATATTTTGGTTTAGTATTGATTTCTTATTATTTTTAATTATATATGTATACGTTTTTTCTTACCAGGGAGAGAAGGGAGCTCAGATTGTTATTGATCCAGACCTTGTTGATTTTCTTATAGCAGCACTTGACCAGGTAATTGTCGAACTCTGAGGAAGATTCATCCAGTAAATATGGTACCCCAAGACCAGGATCAGTGACTGATTAGGATTTTGTGAAAATTTAAAATAAATCATATTAAGAATTCTAGGTAGCCAATGACATGCACACGCACGCGCGCGCGCGCACACACACACACATGGGAGCCAATTACCTCTAGGTCAAACGTCATGGGTTAGAGTGTGGTGGGGCTGGGATTTGGAAGGGTGTGGATTCGAACCCGCATTGCATCAAGGGGGGAAAAAAAAAAAAAAAGAAAAGAAAAGAAGAAGAAGAAGAAGAAGAAGAATCAGCTATAAGGGAGGGAGGACAAGAAGTCCTCCAAAAAGATTTCTCCGGAGTCTTTGAAATAACTGACATTAACAAAGAAAATGTCCTTAAAGTCCAAATTAAACAAAAACTTACGGTATCGTTATTACATTTCTTACACTAAGGTCAAGTTTATTAGGGGTTTAATTTTTTTTAGAATAATGCAGTTGCTTTCTTGTTCTATCAGCAGTGATAAAGACAATGAGAACTAGAAACAGTGATTTAGAGAAAAGATGTATTAGCTTTCTCTGCATCACTAGACCAATGCAAACCCCAGCCCCGTCTTTGTTTCTTAAAAAAATTATTCATGCAGGTTGGCAGAGTTCCAGTATCTTGTACAAAGATTCCATTGTCTGCTCTCGATTATGAACCACCAAGGTTACAAATAATCATATCGGTCTCTACTTCATTCAAGTTGGTACTTATCTACGTTAGCACTAACTAATGTGTTTTGCTTGCAGGACTAAGACATTCAAAACCGTAGAGGCATCATTAAGGGTGGATGCTCTAGCTAGTGCGGGATTTAAAATATCGCGGTCTAAATTGGTTGACCTTATCAGGTGCATTCTCTTTACTCATATGGTCATACCAACTCTATCCCTTGTATGTCTATTTCAGTAAGCTCTGACCGTTTGTACAACTATTTTATGAGTTAATGTCAGGCATTTATTTTCAAAAGGTACATGTTGGCATGTGTTTTTTTTTTTTTCTTTGCAAATCCGTCCATGTGAACAAATCGAGCAGTGAATATGAAAAGGTTGAAAACTGCTTTCTTTTTGAGTTAAAAAAAGAATAAAGAATAAAGAATAAAAGCGTCAAGATTGAAGATTAAAGAGTCCTTAAGTTTTCCCACATGCACAAGGAAAGAAATTCATCGCCATTTGTGACAATGAGTATATATGTCTCACAATCTCTACTGGATGCAGCAATGGGGAAGTGCGCGTCAACTGGACATCTGTTACTAAAAATGGAACTGTGCTCAAGACTGGAGACATTGTATCAGTAAGCGGGAAAGGAAGACTAAAGGTGAGCTGCCAAAATGAATGAAAACCTTAGTATGACTTATAATCGAATTCGCGTTAGCACCAAAGCCTTGTTAAAGAATAAGGATATTTCTTTCTTATCGTTTTTTCTGAGTGTTAAAAAGTACAAGTTGATGAATCCAGACACCTTTATCATATCGTGTCCGTTTCTCAACCATTTCAGTTTTTTTCCCTCAAATCATCGTATTAACACGGTATCCTTGGACTTTCTAATTCTCATTGGTTCAGATAGGAGGAATTAACTCTACGAAAAAGGGAAAATTTGCGGTGGAGCTCATTCGCTACCTCTAAGTTTTATGGACAATACAAGATCGTATTGAAGGAGTTGAAGCTATTTTTCGGTGAAGTCAGAGATTCTTCGTTTTACAAGTCAATTTGTCTCCAGAAAATGAAGCTTAATACGAAGTTTGGTCCAAAGTTTACCATCATTGACAAGCTCTAGGCGATTATTCAATTGTCTCAACTCAGCCCTTTTGAAAGAGGAAAGAAAAGGAGAAAGAAAGAGGTGATTCTTCTCAAAAGATTTTTAACTTGTATATTGGATTATATGTATAATATTATTGGTACATTTATCTCCTTCATGTTATAATAGTGGTAATCCAACAAAATAATAACAAAAAAAAAAAAAAAAAAAATCAAAATTTGAATTGTGGGTATTCAAATACCGAACCGAGTAAAAGTTTAGGGCGTCCGCTGAGAATTTCCAATTTCATGCATAACCACAATAGCCATTCTCACATCTAACCCCACTATTACACTTTTGACCACACTTACCACAATGGCTAGCATTCCACAAGACATCGGTGCAAGTTCCATTGCAGCAACGTTCCCCATGCCTGCACTTGTGGCTACATCTCCTGCAGTTGTTACCGTCTCCGAGGACGTTACAACATCGTGCTTTGCAGCAATACAGCAGGCTCTTCCCTTTGTTTGCCGACACTCCGTTGCAAATGTTGCGCTTGGAATTGGGATCGCAATGCGCGCCTTCCCTTGTAACACCAGTTAAAAACCGACTTCTTGGTCCAAAATTCGGGGGCGGGGCGTCAATGCCATTTGAGAGGGGCATGTGAGAGTGTGTTGTTGGTGGCAGTAGTAATAGAGAGAGGACAAGGGAGAGGATAGTTGTGAGGTTAACGAGGAGAAAGTTTGCCATTCTATTGGAATTTTCGGATCGTTGAATGTCGCCACAAAAGTGCAACAAGCCAAGGGAGGTTAGAGGTTTATATAGATTTTGTAATTGTTATTATTACCATAATTATAAAGTAAGTTATATTTATGATTTCTAATTAGATCAACAATATTTTTAGGAACACAAACTTTTTCATACATTAATTTACATAACCAAATATCACAAAAAAAAAAAAAAAAAAAAGAAAGAAAGAATTGCATTTCTAATATATATATATATATATATATATTTAATGTTAGTGTCCTTCGTAGTTCGTATAGATGCTCGTGAATTTGAATGACTTGAATAGGCTTACTTTTGCTTGTGCATGATACAGCTTTTGGTTTGACCTTTGTTAATGTTATATATATATATATATATATATATATATATAAGTTAAGGTTGACCATGAAATTGGCATGGATTCATTAATGTTAGAGATTTGCTAAAATTACCCAGAAGAAAAAAAACTACTAGTGCTTTAACAAGTTATTCAAAAGTATATTATTTGTAATTCCAAGAAAAAAAAATTTGTACTAGTGAGGTGGTTTATTTTATCCTAATATTGTTTCAATATATATATATATATATATATGTATAAATTACTCTAGATATTACACTCTACTTGTTAGGATGTTTAATGTTATAACTTTTGCATTTTTCAATTATTTTTGTGCAAATTTAGCTCTTATCTTAGAATAGTACGTAAAGATGCTAGAGATCCATACGTTATCACAAGTTTTCTAAACTAAGATATTTGCCATTTGACTCGTTATTCTACAATGAACTAAAATATATCATGACAATTTGCTAAATTACAACATGAAGGTTTTTTTTTTTTTTTTTTTTTTTTTTTTTTCCCCTTATATTAGAATTTACAATGTTCTTTACATTTTCAAATTAGGGAAAACAGTTCTAGCTTTAGACAATTGAACTAAAATAAGCCGAAAAACATTCCACTTTGCCATCTACAAACGTTGAAGAATGAAATTTACAGAAAATATATAACCGCAAATAAAATTTTTTTTTTTAAAACACGTTATCATTAGATACACAATTAAGTAATTTATTTCCTAAAAAAAAGAACCTTTCCGTCCTTGTATTCTATGAGCAAGTGTCATATATACACACACACACACATACATATATATTAAGATTCAAACATTTAATTAAAAAAAATTTAAGAACAAAAGAAAAGCTACTCTAACTCACGGGTTTTTCTGTGTTAATCACAAGCTCCCTTTTGATTCACTTGTACACATGCATGTTAATGGTCAAATATTGTTTATAATAAATTTGATGGAAGTCATAAACAATAAACAAAGGAAAAAAAAAAAAAAAAAAAGAAGTCGGTGAATTCATGCTTGAGGAAATTTAAGTTAAATGGTGCTCCTCTCTTATAATTTATTGTATATGGATCTATTTCACTTACCTCAACATCATTACGATAACGTTATCGTAATTACCATAAATAACATTTGATTTGTTATATAAAATTGATAAAATGTTATTTATAATAACATTAGATTATAGTAACTCTGATATGAGATTGAAAACTTTACTTATCAATATAAAATTTATTCGTGCTCAATATGATTTGATAAAAAAAAAAATAGGGGAAAAAATTGTAACACGAGAACTATTAATAAAGGCACATGACCTTTTAATTTTCTATCCAAAACTGATAATAACTTTAGATTGTGATAATACGGTCATATTTAATCTAACGGCTTTAAACTCGATTTAATGGCATTAGTTGTTCTACAATATGATTCCCATACCAGTAAAGAATATGTATTTTACCTAGAATTTTTCTGTTTCAATAAAAATCAAAATTTTTCAAAATACCTTGTTAATAGTTTTGTTTAAAAACCATCAAATTAATATGCATTATATAAATTATATGTATATATATTATCCTTATTTTTTTGATGTGAAAACATGCATTATTACAAAGTGATAATTACAGGAGTTGCATACTAACAATGATTTATATTCGCACAGTTAGTCATTTCTATGTAGGTTACATATGTTGTTAAAGTAGTGGTTGCTAAATCTGCAATGAAAACGACAATAACTGTCCAAAAGATTAACCAGTGAAAACGACAGTAACTCAAGGAACGACATCAAATGAAAAACGACAAACAGTAGAAAACAATTGTATTATTTCGAAATGACATAACTCAGAAGAAATGCCCGCACCCCTCCGAAGTCCCATCCTAAAACGAAAACGACATGTCTTAGGAGGACAACGACAGCAAACTCAAAGAACGATATGAAATGAAATACGACATTATTATTAAACGACAATAACATCTACAGACAACATAACACAAAAATGTCCCTATTCTATAAGTTATTTGTTCTGTTGTCCCCAAAATTTGTCATCTTTGATAACCTACCTCATAAACTTCAAATTTTGACAATTTACCCCTTAAATTTTTTAAATTATTACAATATGCGCCATCTAGTTTAACTTCATATTAAATTAGTGATGGAAAGTCTTAGGGCTTGTTTGGACCAATAATCCAAACCATGTAATTACAATCCAATTTTTGTTTTTTTTTTCTCACAGCATTATTATTCATATTGTTTTATAATTCAGACTTTAAAAGTCTATAACTTTCTATAGACAAGTCCAAATGAGATTATTTTTTTATATTAAAATGCATAGAATTTCGGACGAACGAAATAAACTCCATATTAATATATATTTTTTTTACACTTTTTTAACTCAAACAATTCAAATACCTCGATAAACGCACAATCAATCCAAACCCAAATTCTACAATTCAAATCTTCACACCAAATGCATGCTTAGTATGCTTAATATGAAGACTAAAAACCTTACCACTCTTCCAAATTCAAATCTTTAATATTTAATCTAATGAAAAATTAACAAGATGAAACAAATTGCAATAATTTAGAAAATCTATAGGGTAAATTACCATATTTAAAAGTTTAAGGATCAAACTGTCAAAAAATGGCAAGTTTGGGGCAACAATGCTAATTGCTAAATACCTCCAACGGCTTCCATTTCCCATTTTGAATTCATAATCTCCCCCGCTCTCCCTCCTCCTCCTCCTCCTCCTCCTCCTTCTCCTCCTCTCTCTCTCTCTCTCTCTCCAATGGCGGCGACGAACGCCTATCTGACCACCCCAAGCAAAACGCCGGCAGAGAAATCTCACTCCAGGAGGCAGCACCATCAATCTGCCATGGCGGATACCACCAGCACCACCACTGCCTCCTCCTCCAGGTCTCGGTTCGAGGCGTACAATCGGCTCCAGGCGGCGGCGGTGGCGTTCGGGGAGAAGCTGCCGATTCCGGAGATAGTGGCAGTGGGAGGGCAGTCCGACGGGAAGAGCTCCCTCCTGGAGGCGCTCCTCGGATTCCGCTTCAACGTCAGGGAGGTCGAGATGGGCACTCGCCGCCCCCTCATTCTCCAGATGGTCCACGACCCCGACGCTCCCGATCCACGATGCCGCTTCCAGGTCCTAATCGTCTTCTTCGATTCGATTTTCTTTTTGAATTATCATCTGCTTTTTGGCTTCCCGTTTCTCTACTGAATATTTGAATTGAACTATAACACAGTTTTTGGGGAAGGTTAGGGTTCCAATTCCGTTTACAATCGGTAAATGTGAGTTTTTGGAGAAGTTTAGTGCCTCGAATTTCTATGGATTTGACTTTCTCTGTTCAGTGATGTGATTCATAAGCATATTTGTTGTTGTTGTTGTTGTTGTTGTTATACATATATATACACACACAAACACATATTGGATGGCATTAACTATAATCCTTTTGAACTCGGTTGATTGGTTTGCGATAGAGGTGATGATGAAAAATATGAAGAACTTGATTTTATAGGGAAATTAGTCGTGTAAGTTTTATAGTTGTGCATAGTTTATATGCCGTCTCGAGATATTAGTATAAACACTGAAGTTGTTGGCTTAAACTGGTATAAGCAGGAGGAGGATTCTGACGAGTATGGAAGTCCCGTAGTTTTGGCATCTGCTATTGCCGATATCATAAAGTCTCGGACAGATGTGCTTTTAAAGAAAACTAAAACTGCAGTTTCCTCCAAGCCGATTGTGATGAGAGCTGAATACGCGCATTGTCCAAACCTCACCATCATCGACACTCCAGGTTTTGTTCTCAAGGTGAGTTGTGAAAACTCAGACTCAATCCCGTATGCAAAGCCTTGGTTTTCGTTAGTCCTTGTGCTTTTGGAATTTGGTTGATTTTACAAGTAAAAATATTTGAATTTCTGTTGGCAGGCAAAGAAGGGAGAACCTGAAAACACGCCTGATGAAATTCTTTCGATGGTGAAGTCATTGGCTAGCCCTCCGCATCGCATCCTACTGTTTCTTCAGCAGAGTAGCGTGGAGTGGTGCTCATCACTGTGGTTGGATGCCATTCGTGACATTGACCCGACATTTAAGCGCACTATGATTGTTGTATCAAAATTTGATAATCGTCTCAAGGTATGGATTTTTCCAAATATGTCATATAAGACTGTCAATTTTTTGATTGGATTTTAGCTGCTTGTATTTGTAGTTGTCTTACTCATCGTAGTGACAGTTTCAGAATGATTCTTCTTTAGTAATCGATTAAATTGTTCAATGTGGTGAGACTAACATTAATGATTGCCACTGTAATAGATTTTGATGTTTGGAAGTTAATAAGCAGGAATTTACTGATCGATGGGAAGTGGATCGATATTTAAGTGCAAGTGGTTACCTCGGAGACAGCGTTCACCCATTTTTCGTTGCGCTACCGAAGGATCGGAGCACCATTTCAAATGATGAATTTCGTCGGCAAATATCTCAAGTGGACTCAGAAGTTCTTCGCCATCTGCGTGAAGGTGTTAAGGGAGGATTTGATGAAGAAAAGTTTAGGCCATATATTGGTTTTGGCTGTCTGAAAGAATATTTAGAGTCTGAACTTCAGAAGAGATACAAAGAAGCTGCTCCAGCAACACTTGCTTTGCTTGAGCAGCGCTGCAGTGAAGTTAGTATTGAACTGTCCAAAATGGACTCGAAAATACAGGCGACTTCTGATGTTGCTCAGCTTCGGAGATTTGCAATGTTGTATGCGGCTTCTATCTGTAATCACGTGGTAAGAAAGTAACGTGAAAAGTGATTATTGCCAGGCCTTTTGCAGTTTCTCACTACCCAGATTTTTCTTTGAACTTGAAAGCATTTCAATATTAAAAAAAATGTGTTTATTGAAAATAGTGTAACAATCTGAGATTCGTTTCATTTAGTTGTGTTTAGATTCCATTCGAAGTGCTTGAGAAAGTTTATAAGCTTCACATGTTCAATTGATTCAATATGTTCTTTATTATTTTTGATTGGTTAAGGGAGCACTGATTGATGGAGCAGCGGATCCTGCTCCAGAGCAATGGGGAAAAACGACGGCCGAGGAGCAGTACGAAAGTAGTATTGGGGCTTGGCCAGGTGTTACTGCAGATATAAGGCCTCCTAATGCCACTCTTCGGCTATATGGGGGAGCTGCATTTGAAAGGGTAATGCATGAATTTCGGTGTGCTGCGTATTCTATTGAATGCCCGTCGGTATCCAGGGAGAAGGTAAATATACTGGTCAAGTAATTTAGAGGGACATCATTGATTTTGATTCTGTGATGGTGGAAATTGCTGATTGTCCTCGTAACAGGTTGCAAATATATTGCTTGCCCATGCTAGCAGAGGTGGGGGTTCAGGAGCAACGCAGGCAGCGGCAGAAATTGCACGTGCTGCTGCGAGATCATGGCTTGCTCCTCTTCTAGTTACTGCTTGTGATCGGCTTGCTTTTGTTTTAGGGAATCTCTTTGATCTTGCACTAGAAAGAGATCGCAACCGTGACTCACAATGTAAGAATCTTAAATAATCCTGTTTTTTTCCAAAAAAAAAAAAATCTTGACGATGCTCATTACCCCCTTTCAGTTACGTCAAACAAATATTTTTTAGTATGCAATTTTTTTTTTTTTTTTGAACTTGGGGGCGCGGGGAATAGAACTTTGCACCTCATGGTGGTGTCAAGTGTGTAATTACCGCTAAGCTATGTTTGCAACCACTGAATTAACCTCTTTGATGATGCTGAAAATTCAAATCTCTACTATAATTATTGCCCAACATTTGTTTCTCCAAAAACTTTCATATTGATATGGCTCTTATTATAGGTACTGCATAATGTTATTTCCACTTTTCTGATCACAAAATTATGTTTCGTTTGTTGATTCTGCAGATGGGAATAAATCTGGGAACATGGATGGTTATGTTGGTTTCCACGCGGCTTTAAGGCATGCTTACATGCGGTTTATTAAGGATCTCGCCAAACAGTGCAAAGAACTAGTTAGCCATCACTTGGATTCAGTAACAAGCCCATATTCGTTGGTATGTTATGAGAATGAATTTCAGGCCGGTTTTGGATCTTCTGCAGTATCTATTTACAAATCCAACCCGGGATCTGTTGGATCGTTTTCACTCGAGCTGTCCGATTGTGGGACATTGGCTCAGGATGATGCAATGAGAGATCAGGAGAACAGGCCTCCAGAAAAGAGTGCTCTGCAGACCACACCAGGGAAAGCTGCTGCAGAAGCTAGAGACGCTCTTAGAGAGAGCCAAATGACTGTGCCCGAGACCCCATCACCTGATCAGCCATGTGATCCAACATATGGTGGGGCTAAAGAGCTTGGAAATGGTGTCGACGTCGGGGCAAGAAAGCGGGTTGCGAGAATGACAGGCAATGGTAGAAACCCTGATCACATGAGAATACCAAATGGTGGTCTTTTATTTGGAAGCCGGGATGGTGGGGTCCGATCAGGCTCGGCTTATTCAGATATTTGTTCATCCGCTGCACAGCATTTCTCACGGATACGTGGTGTTCTAGTCGAGAGAAATGTGACATCAGCTCTAAATTCCGGATTCTTAACCCCTTGGTAAGCTTATTTGTACTATACATATATATATATATCTCTCTCTCTCTTAACTGTCTCGCCTGTTAAAGTTTCTTGTTCTTCATGTTTGTAGTCTTTCACTTGTATTGGAATCTTTGAGTCTTTTTTACAGCTCATAATTTCTCCAATAACTCATATAAGTACTTGACAAACCAACCTTAACATGTTCACTTTTTAACATGATCTTATTCCCTCTCCTACATTGAGCAGCCGCGACCGGCTTGTGCTGGCGCTCGGGTTGGATTTGTTTGCCGTGAATGACGAGAAATTCATGGACATGTTTGTCGCTCCTGGCGCGATCGACGTGCTGCAGAATGAGCGGCAGTCGCTTCAAAAACGTCAGAAAGTTCTTAAGTCATGCTTGAATGAATTCAAATCTGTTGCTCGAGCACTTTAATAATGTAGATCATTGCAAGGTTTCACAGCTAGTGAACATTTTAAGCAATTTGAGACCATCTTATTCATTTGTTTGCTATAAAATTGGTGTTGTAACATAATTCTGATTTGTGTAACAACTATGGCACATATTTTTTTTTAAAATTTTTTATTCTTCCTAATGTTCAATTGGTGCTATATTTTTAAATTAGAAAAAAAATTGCCAAAAATATTATGGGTCTTTCTACGGTTGGATCTCTTATTACACACGGTAGAAACTGTATTTTAGTAATTAAATTGATTTTTTAACGGTTTGATATATGAGTGTTCACATTAAAAATTTACAGTACGTGACCAGAATTGTTTAAGTTATAGAACAAATCTTTGAAAAATTAATCCAATGTTAAAACAACAGTTTTTATCAGTGGTGCTAATAAGGAGGTTTTGAAATTCCCAAAAAACTACATGACTATTGCTTTTACCTTATTTGTTCATTATTTTTTTAGCGCATACCCAACTTAAGATTTAATTTGTTACATTGTTTTCTTAATCCTCATACTTTTGCATAATTCAAAATGATTTTGTTTTTCATGATCTCAACAAAACATAAGAGGGTAAATTTTTTTTTTATTTGGCTAAAGATTCAAGAGGGTAACTAAATTTTGAGGAAATTTGGAAGGTTGCTTTTGGGCATTTCCCTATGTTTATTATTATTCTCGTCGTCTCAATTAATTATTTATTGGGTAAACAGTGATTTACTTTATTTATTAAGAATTTACAAATAGTAAATTAATCAGTTACCTTAAGTAAATTAGTGTTTTACTGAAAAAGACGAATAAAAATTAAAATGTACATTTTTTTTTTGAAAAAGGAGTTTTAAAAATATTAATAATTTATGCACAAATCCTCCTATGATCATTTGTTACTGTTACATAAGTCTAGGTTACCTGATTTTCGTTGACTTGAAGACACAACAAAACAAATTAGAAAAAACAAGATAAAATAAAAAGAAAAAGATGACACAACAAAACATAATGAACTTGCTTCCATTTTTCCCCTCAATCACAACCACTCTTTTTCTTTTTCTTTTTATTTTTCTTTTTGTCTTTGGCTATTAAAAAACTACATGTGAAAAAAGAAATGGTCGCTGTTTATTTATTTATTTTAAATCTGCTTAAATATTGATTTCGAGGGTAGACTCAAAAGTATAACTTTGCTTAGGAGGAAGTTGATGCTTTTGCAGACAATATTATGATAGAGTGCTATTGACTAAATTAAAAAGTGAAAAAATAAAATAGTACTTTTTTTTTTTGCTAAAATAAAATAAAATAGTACATGTGCTAGAAGGTTTATGGATTAATATGATGGTGTTTTTTGATTTAAAGAGCTTCTTTCTCCTTTAGCCAAAAAAAAAAAAAAAAAAAAAAAAAAGAAGCTTCTTTCTCAAAAATAATATCTTAGCATAGGAGGAAATTGATATGCTTTAGCTGACCCTATTTATAATAAAATGTCTTATAATCAAACAAAGAGCATCTTTAATACAATATCTAATTTTTGTGTCAAAGCTAAATTTAGTATTTGGAAGTAAATAAAATACTCTTCAATATAAAATTATTTATAATATTAAATTTGTTAAATACTAAACTTGATGATAAATTTATCACTAAATATAGTACATGGTAAATTTTTGACATTTGACTACTAATTGGTGTCTTTACAATATTATTATTTGTAAATTATATTAATACTAAATGTTTTACGTTTATGAATTGTAAATCTTAATTATGATATCTAAAGGTAAATACATTATTATACATATGCATTGAAAATGATCTAAAACAAAGATGATAAGTTTATAACGCTCTCTCTTAATGGTCAAAGTTTTTTTATTTTTTATTTTTTGCCCGCACTTAGTCTCATGAAATAACAATGTTACATATTTGATGCGTATATATATCTTTAAAGATTATTGACGAGAGCATGCATTGATTTATTTTCCGTTTTTACAAAGATTCCAAATGTGAGAGTTGGATAAGGATGTGAGAACACCAACAGTTCTTTTTTGTATTTAACAAAAAATTTAAAATAAAAAATAAAAACAGCTGGTTGTCACTCTTTAAGTCTGAATTATTCACGAATCTTCAATAAAAATAAAATTAAATTAAAAATAAAAAAACCTCAATTCATGAACCTTGTAAGTTGTAACATGGGATGTTAGTGGTCCCGATCTTCCATTTCCCGTTGTGTCTTTAATCTTAGGGACCTAAAAATCCTACAAGATAAACATATTTATTAATTTGCAATTAAAGTCTCTATTCCAGGTTGTATTTACTGCTCACCTTTCACTTTTTGCCTCGGTTTTGCCTTTCTTTAGCTAATAAAGTATTTCACTAGATTCATTTCGGCGGACCTAATCTATGTAACCGGTCTGCCACTTTAATTTTCATAGACCAATGTACATAAGTAAATACTAATATATATTTATAACGTAAAACTGCGATAAACTCATTTTATATATTCTATAGATAAATTTTATTTTTAAACTGTTCAACTGTAATCAAACGATTAAGATGTTATTTTTATACGATAATTATTATACATTTTACCTTACAGTAGTATTTGACTAATTAATTAAAAAATTAAAAAAATAATTAAAAAAATCCACCGGTGGTGGAAGGTTGGGAGGAGGGGAGGTTTCCGTCACCGAGGTCAGAAAGGAGTAGGTTGGTCAGTGTCGGGGGAGGGGGTGGGGGTGCATATCAGGTAAAGGGGAAGCGTTGTCGACGTTTGGCCGGGGGGGGTGGGGGGGGGGGGGGGGTTGGGGTTGTTTGGGCTGGTCGATGTCGGGGGGGAGCGGGAGTCCGTCGCTAGAGTCGTGGGGGGGGGGGGGGGGGGGGGGGGGGGGGGACTGGGCTGGTCAGCGTCGGAGAAGGATGTTGGATTTTTTTAATTTAATAGTCAAATACTACTAGTAGGTAAAGTGTATGATAATTATCGTACACAAGTAATATCTCAGCCATTTCATAACATCTGAACGGTTAAAAATAAGCTATATTGATAGGATATATAAAAATGATTTTATCATAATTCTATCTTTATATATATATATATATATATATGTAGAAAAAGTCAGTTATATGACAGTCGGACTTGACGGCCATTCTTAACAGTTGGATGAAAAATAAACGGCTGATCTCTCTCTTTCTGTCGTATGTCCAGTGATCGTAGACAACAGTGTATCGCTGTAAATATGTGTGTGTATATATACGTATAGTTCACCAGATCCAACTTGTTCATAAAAGACAAGTAATGTTGCAAAATTCATTGCTATTTTGTATTTGGATTTCAAATTAATTGCATTTATTTGTTGCAGTAAGGGAAAAAGTGAAGGAGACTAGAATAATTTGGTACTTTGATTACTTTTCCAAATTAGGTGTAATTGCAAATATTTATTTATTTATTTTTTTGGTTTCTATCATGTATAATTTTTTTGGGACCACAATTCTTATTTGATTTTATGAAAATTATCAAGGACGCTACGGTAATATTTTTAAGCAATATCATTTTCTCCAGATTGCTTAAAAAAAAAAAAAATTTCTCCATTGTAGTCAAAAATTAATCCCTAAGAATATATATATATATATAATATAATATAAATTCAAGTTATATTAAATCAGGTACCATAATTTGTCAAAGACTCAAAGGGGCTGGCGTTTATATAAAAATTTTTATGAGACACGTATATAAAACGTTATCAAGAAGCAATTTGGTCCAATTTTGACTTGGCTCATTTGGTAACCTTCTTCCATCAAAATTTTATCAAACAAACTCAATTAAAAAAAAAAAAAAGAAAAAACTTCTTTCATCAGCCAAATACATTATAGAAGATATTAAACATATTTCAACGACCTTTAAAAAAAAAAAAAAAAAAAAAAACATTCCAACGAACAGGCTCCGTTTGTTCTGAGTATTAGGGTACTACTATATATTCTTTGACAATTTTAGTGGTGTGTGAAAAAAACGGTGAGCCTCAAATATAAGTTTGTGAGATCCATATTTTAACGGTAGGTGGTGCTTAACACCATTATTCAAATATTAAGGACCGTATTTGTAGATGAAATCATGTGTCTAACCATTGACATTAAGGCGGGACCCTACAAAGTCAAGGAGACCCAACAAAATTAAGGAAAAAAAAAAAAAAAAAAGGAAAATCAAAGAAGGGATTCTCAACCAAAATTTGTCACCTTTCACCGCAGAACTACCAAAGTTTGCCACCTAATATTCACTTTGTTTATCCCTGTAGTCAAGCCGGCCAACCCAAGTTTTCCCCTTAATTATAATATCATACCTTTTGCATTGTATTAATTATTGCTTTATGTTAAAGCATGTTATTAATTTTTTAGATTTAAGTAAACACATCGAGGACCTTTTCGTTTCATTTCATTTTTTTTCCCCCTCTCTTCTATTTTTAATCTTTAAGCCACACTGTCAAAATAAACTTAATTAAGAGTATTTGGTATGGCCCGATGACTAATAAAATGACCAATGTTTCACACTAGGTACCAAAAAATATATATTGTTAATCGCCGCAATTTAATACCACCAATTTTTTTTTTGTTAGATTTAAATATCATTAATTTTTTATATTATAATTAATTGATATCAAGATTCAAAATTGCACAATATTAATAGGACTTTTCATTTTTGGTAGTGGTTGTACAAAATCCTATAATAGCCAAACAAGTCCAAAATAGATTTTTTTTAAAAAAAATTTAAATTGACCACCATATGATTATTTTGGTAAGACCAAAATAACCAAAGGACAGATGCGTGTGACTATAAACATTCCTCAATACTATCTAAAGACACCAAAGAAAATAGCTTGCCACATATCACTATTTGTGTCTTACTTTCTTACCTAAAATAACAACGACAAAAAAGTTCCATTTGTGCTAGCAATATTATCAAATAGTCCCACTTCGAAATACTTAAACAAGAAACTTTTTTTCCCAAGGAGCAATATTATATGATTTCGCACTTTGAGTAAGAACTGTTTTTCAACTCTCGAATTAATTTTTAACAAGTTAGATTTACAAGTGTTCATATTAAAACTTTAAAACGATTAATATAAAATTACTCGAATTATAAATCAGACAGTTAAGAAATTAATCTAATAATTAAAATAACAGTTTTTATCAATAATATAATATAAGAGATTATTTCCTTGAAACTCCTTTTATAATTTTTGTTTGTTTTTTTTTTTTTGGGTTTAATTTCAAAGGTGGACTAACACATGTGATTAGGATAAGTAGATAAGGTGTCCTACAAGGCTACTTGGTACAACACTAATTCCCTTTTGAATAGGGTTCACAATTTCATTATAAGAAGGGGGTCACTATTTCGTCTTCTTGCTTTGTTAATTTCCTTCAACGCATTGATGAGGTTTTGACATATCTGATGTGTAAGTCCAAAGCGAGATATCAGAAAAATCTTATGATTCATTTTTTGTCATACGTGCTTTAATAATTACTTTTGTGACACTTTTTTTTTCCCCTTTTAAAGATGTAACATTTTATTTTATATTATCGATAAAGAATAATTGTTTAAGTATTAGATATTCGTATTTTGATGTGTGCATTTGAAATTTGAAATTAAATTTTTAGATTAAAATTAATTAATTTTTTAAAAATTAGTTATAATTTTGTTGATTTTTTTAAAAAAAGATAAAAATTAAGATGAAAATTTTAAAATTTGAACATAAAAGTCAATAATTTTAAACAAGTGTTCACATTAAAAATTATAGTATGAAACACTAAACAGTTGCCGGTAATAAATTATACCATTGAAACATGAACCGAACAATTAAAATAACAATTCTCATTGAAAATATAAAATAGAAGATCATGCCAAAGAATTTTTTTATTATTTATTTTTAGAAATACATATGCTCTATATAAGGGTAGTGTTGGAAACCAAATCTATTCTGCGTCAGCAATATCAAAAAGAAAGAGTCACAATAGAGAGAGATAAGAGAAAGAGGGAAGGAATTATAGGGCTATTTATAACTATTTTTCATGTATAATTAATATAATATAATATTTATTATTAGTCTCTAAAAGTTTTACTATAATTTTAAAATTAAAGTATCAAAATATGTTATTTGACTCTTTCTCTCATTAATCTTTCTCACTTTACTTCTCTACTAAAAAAAAAATTATAGCAACCTTAAAATTGTCACATCAAGGTGGTGAACAAACGTGATAAATCAAGTAGTAATAAACTTTTTATTTTTTTATTATTATTATTTTTTTCGGTTTATAGATTTTTAAGCTTGTTTATTACTTTTGTGTGTAGTGGAGCATCTATACATAGCTTTATGAGTTTCTTAATTATGTGTTAATCAACTATAACATTAAGAAATTAGTGTGATTAATCAAATAGTGTGTACCACTTCAACGGGCTTATCTTCATCTCTTCATTTTCTCGTGTAAATTTATTTGTTTTTGGCGTCTCTATGCAGCCCTTAATTTTGGTTTGCGTTTGTAAGAATTTCATTTTTTTTTTCTTTCTTAATTATTTCAATAAATTAGAGTGAGAAGCTTGAGACGAGATGGGTGATTAAAGAGATATACGATCTAATTAGGATGTTCTTAATTATTCTGATACCGGCTATAGTTTCTCGTTATTTATGCAAGAAAGAAAAATCAAATGGTACGCGCAACTTAAGCTTATGTGCTCCATAAGTTCCACGTTGGCTTCTATATTTTAGAGTCAAAGTACTAAAAAGTAAAAACTCCAATGATTATTGGTAATATTTCACTTTTAAAAAAAAAATGGGTGGTATTATTTCATATTTGATGTATTAGTTCATTTTCAAACGACATTAGTTTATAATGGAAGTTCGGTCCCCCCCCCCACCCCACTTTCCTTCATCAACCCAACCGCATAAATGGAATTTGATTCTTTTTCTTCTTTAATTAAGTGTACTAATTAAAGGATTAACTAAATCAAGCACCATTAATTAGCTAAAGTAGATAGAGAACAACACATCAATTGATTAACTAATTAAAAACTCATGGATTTGATTAGGGTGAAAATTAGTTCGAATCTGAATATATTGTCTTGGTGTTTGAAAAACACTTGCTCATTGTGGAAAAAGGAACTTATTCACATCCATGAAAGAAAGATTAAATTGAAAGTATTATTCTAGTTTCTATTTTGCCAAAGCTCTATCATTAGGGTCATATAGTATAAGTGCATAGATATTTCTTAGATTTTTATTTTGCTTCGATTCCTTCTTTTGCTCACAAAAAAAAAAAAAAAAAAAAAAAGTAAAGGTTATTATGGATTTTCTCTTTTTACTACGGGGGGTTTTTTTTTATTTTTTTTTATGTTGTTAGTATTGAATTATTAGTATTACAACAGTTTGATGATTAATCATTAATTTTATCGGCTAACCTTGAATTTATTTGCTTTTGGCAGTTTTGATCTCAAAACATAAATTAGCAATGGATTCTTTTAATTATAATAATGATTGTAATCACCTTCTTCATCTCGTGATAACTCGAAATTTAATATAAGTGGCCACGGAAACATTGCTTGTGGTGATATAGAAACAGGGGACAATTGCTTCATTGCTTTTTCTGCTATCATCAACCATTGCTTTTGATTCTTTATGTGTGCACTTGAGTATCCAAAATAGTGAGATTGATGTAATTGACGTGTGCATGGACTTTTGGGGATAGTTCTCATCTCGGAAGACTTTTAGAGACGGAGTTTTAGAGATGTTTAGTTTAAGTTGAGGTTGATTTTGGAAATATGGGTTTGGAGTAACACATTTAGGGAAAAAAAAAAAAAAAAAAGTTGTTTTGGATTTTTGTGTTTGATGGAAGAATAATAGGAAAAAAGTAATTTTTTGAGAATGTGTGTATTGTTGATTTAAATAATTTAAAAAAAAACTAAAAGATTGAATTTTTTTAATAAAAATATTGTAAAATAGTAAATATTTGGAAAAGTGGATTTGAAAACCAAATTCATCACAAACACACCGTTGGAAAAGATATGTTAAAACACCGTCCCATTGATTGCCCCCAAATAGCCCATAAAATGTGGATTGATCCACTTTCTGTTCTATCTATCTTGATGGTAGATTCTTAAAGTCGGATGTGAGGACACCACTTATCTTTTTTTCAATTGGCAAAAAAGAAAAAAAAAATCTAAATAACCACATAAAAGTAAATTCCAACGGTGTGACTGTTTCTGAAAAAATTGTAGGTGCCATGTGATTATCAACGGCGATTATCTTTAATAAATTGCACTTATATTATGCTAAAATAATTGAATTGAAGAACTACTTGGCTATAGACTAACACATACGTAACGTTAAGGGACGAGTAGTATTAAAAATAATAAAGATTATCGTGTTGTTTGTTCCGTGGATTTGAACTATAACATGAACTTTTTTATTCTTTATTTTTATTTTTTTAAGTTTTTCCTTATAAACATTTGAATTTAAATAAAAAAACTTTCTTCAAACAAATGAACCAAAATTTTTTTTTTTAGTTTATTTTTGAAAAGAGAGAGAGATAAAGAGATTGATTTATTATTATTATTTTTTTATTTTGACAAAGCTGCAAATAAATATCTCTCTCCTCCTCCCTAATATATGATGATGTCCCTTCTTTAGATTGTATATTGGTTATAACGAAAAAGGACAAAGTTCTTTCTCTTTAGCTACAAAAGAAAAATAATTAAAAAAAAAAAAAAGAAAAGAACAATTTAAAATCCAAAGCAAATAGTCATAACGCTGAAGATTAATTATAAGCTAAAGATGTCACTAATATATTATAAAAAATCTAATCTAATGACATATCATGCAATTATAACATAACTATTAATATATAAAAATACTAGGATTAAATAATACAATTTTAGGTTAGGTATCCATAGAAGTTTGACATGAATAATAATAATAATTATTATTTTATTATTTTAGACTAAATATGTAGCCGTTTTTTTTGGTTTGTAATGTTGTTTAGACCAATGCTTTGGACTATATTTATAGGCTCTAATATATTAGCAGATTTGCTGCTCTTTCTAGCTAATTAAATTTCATTGTGTCCTTAAAAAAATTGAACGGATTAATTTTTTAATATTTGCAAACACTTATTAAACCTTTTGGACACATCTAGAAAGTAAAATTGTTTATTTTTCCTAACAATACATTAATTTACCTAGTCATATAATTGACCAATTAAAGCTACTAAACAAGAGGATTGGTGACTTTTTTCTTTATGGCTTGAGATTATTCTTGATTAAGAGTGAGAGAATTTAAACTCAACATCTTATAATAGAATCAAATATAAAAATACCATACAAGCTAAACTAAGACAATTTCATTTAGAAATATCATTTAAGTAATTTAGGTAAATATAGACGAAAGACTAGGTAAAGTTCTTAAGAGTTTGCACATGTAAATGAAATATAGTACTAATTCTATTTTTTAGGATATGCTTATAAGTTTGATACTTGATAACCCTAATTAGTGATGTTCTCTAGTTTATAAGATTATGTTATGTGAAATTCTTGGTGATGTGAGAAGAACTGTGTTCGTTTTTTGTTTGGAATTGATTTAGAACTTTTTTATTTTATTAGTAGAAGTTGGGATTTTTTATTATTTTTATAGACAATGAAAACATGATCCGGATGAAATCAATTTTTTTTAGAGGGGAAAAAAAAAAAAAAGTAAATGTAACGTGTTATTTGATGCATTAGCATTAGTAGGAGTAGGGTAGGCCACATGAATGTGTTGACCCATCACATGATCATGAGTTTTGAATTTTTTTTTCCTTTTTTTTTTTTTACAACAAAGTTTTGAAATGTGGTCAGGCTCAGGCTTTATTATCAGTTAGACTTTACTGGCCAACCGTGTGAAGCCACGAAGCTTCGTTGAAAGGATATGTGATTGGACCGTGGTCATCACGCGCCTTAATTGCATGATCCAATGAGTGGATGGGCCTTCTGATCAAAATCATCTCCAATCCAATCACACACCACACCACCAAGAGTCTCTCTCACACAGTTAGGGCTCTGAAGTCAATGCCACTCATATAAAAAACACATGATAAAATATCTAAAACACCCTATATATTTACTTTGCCTTTGCAACTAAGGTCCAAACTAAAACTGCCTTTGCTATTCCACTTAGAATTTAAAATGAAATAAAATTTTTATATTAAAATTAATTAATTTTTTAAAAATTAATTATAATTTTATTATTTTTTTTTTCAAAAAAAGATAACAAATCAGCAATAAAGTATAGTCAAATACAAAATGAACTTGAACACCAAATATAGGCTAAAGTTTTCGGTTGGATTTTTATTTTTTTCCTGAAAAAATAACAAAAATTGTAATTAGCTTTTGAAAAATCAATCAACTTCGTTATCAAAATTTCATTTCAAAATATTTGTTCCAAATGCAAGCTTAATCTAAATATCTTTTTTGTCTTTTTTGTTATGCAAACGTTCAAAATACAAACTGTGTTTGTAAAATCAATCACAAAATACTTTTTAAGTGATTAAATTTTAGAAAACACCAAGATTACACTTCCCAACCTATATTAAGGGCAATCCAAAACATGAACTAAAATAAATCTAAAAAATTAAGAAAATTCCTCAAAATAATTGAATATTTGTTCGATCATTTTAAAATTTTCAAAATTTTTTTTAAGTTAAATCATGTTTTGAAATAGTACTTATTTAGATTAAGAAGGATAGTATTGGTAGTTTCAAAAAACTTAATCACTTTAGGTGATACTTTGAGACTGATTTTACACATACAAAGAATATTTTAGGCATTTGTATAATAACAATGGTAAAAGTGGTATTTAAGCTTAACACAAGGGGTGTTTTGGGAAACACCCTATACTTGTATATATTATTATATATCCTTGAGTTTTTCATGATTTAGCATTTTTGTCTTTGAAATTAGTTGTTTTACAATATAATCCTTAAATTTAAATTAATAATAAGTAACTCTTTTTCTTTTTTTTTTTTTTGAATTTAGAGATAAGAGATTCGAACTCTAAATTTCATACTAGAGTCGTGTATGAAATTAATTGCTAAACTATACTTGCAATCACTAATTAATTATAATTATTAATGAGCTTAAATTTATATGCTTTTATGTCTCTTGAATTAATTATAATTAAAATTAATGATTAGAGTTAATTGTTAATTAATTCAAATATTAAATTATCAATAAATAAATTTGAGAACATAAACATCAAACCATGAAAAATTCAAGGACACATGTACTTAAAATAAATATATATATTTATATATATATATATATATATGCATAGACCGCAGATTTGTTTGATAAGTTTGCCATTGGTAGCCAAGATGATGCTGATGGCTAAAGAAATTATAATTGGAAAGTCTTTATAAATACTAAAAACCGTTGGCGATTTTTATTCTGGTCAATCAACAGCAATAAAGAAAAGTGAAAATCATTTGGAAAACTACAAATTAGACTTAAAACTAAAAAGAGGGCTAGAACATAGCGAAAAAGGGTGATGATTTATAGTACAAGTATCCAACTAACGTGCTTGTAATTCCACTCACAAGTTTTATCCAACTTCTCTTTTTCTTTCTAGAGAGAGAAAAAAGAAAAAAGAAAAAGAATGATGTGAAAGGGTATAAAAATATATTGTATTAATAATGCACATATTCAAACAAAAGGGTAAAATAAAACTTGATAAAAATTTGATGACTGGAAACTATATAATAGTTAATTAGTACGGTAGTTTTTAAACTTTATTTAAGATTATAAATTTTTTGTTTTATGTGACAATATTAATTAAACATTTTTTAAAAAATGGTCTACAAGTATGAAAAATTCTCTTTAGAGTTTAAGAGAGAGAGAGAGAGAGAGAGAGAAACTTCATAGATAGAGAGGGAGAGAGAAAGTTGCACAACAAAACAAAAGAAAAAGCAAGCAAATAAGCAGCCATTTTCCTCCCTTTCCCCATCAAGCCTTGGTTTTTCACTCTTTCTTTAACTTACATCCTTTCTGCACCCAAACCACCACGAAACTTTCTCTCTCCTCTCTTCTCTTCTTCTCTCTCTTCTTTTCCACAAAGTGGAAGTGGTGGTGATAGAATAGGAGAAGGAGGAAGAGGAGGAAGAAGAGGAAGAAGGAGACCCATCATTAATGGAGTACCTCTCGAAATCCCCACATGAAAGAGAAAATAACCATAATCACCACAACATATCTCCGACAAACAACAACAACAATAATGGAGCCACTACCCCCCAGATCTGACCCAAACAACCCTTACCCAACAACCTTCGTCCAAGCCGACACCACCAACTTCAAACAAGTCGTCCAAATGCTCACCGGCACCACCACCACCACCACCACTTCCTCTGAGGCATTTAAACAAACACCTTCCAGGCAATCCCACATCCCTCCCAAAAGCAAGGGTTCAAGCTCTACGAACGCCGCAACAACAATAACAACAATCACCACAACACAAAGAATACTAGTCTCATGATCAACACCTTGTTATCGCCCCGAAACAACCACATCAACTCCTTCGTTAAAGCCGGTCCACCGGAGATCCTGTCGCCAAGCGTCCTGGACTTCCCGTCGCTGTCGCTCCTCAGCCCCGTCCACGCCCCTCTCCAACGACGTGTCGTCGACGTCGTCGTCGGAGGAGGAAGAGAAAGCCATCGCCGAGAAGGGGTTTTACTTGCATCCGTCGCCGAGAGACGCCGAGCCGCCGCAGCTTCTCACGCTCTTCCCGCTCACCTCGCCCAGAGTCTCCGGCTCAACCACAGCTTCCTCTTCTTCTTCTTGATTCAGTTATATATATATATATATATATATATATTTATGAATGAAGAAAAGATGACAAGTAAGTATGGTTGGTGTTAATTGTTGATGTTGATGTTGTTGTTATTGTTGTTGTAATTTTTGTGAGTGTTTTTGATTTTGAGAAGAAGGATATGGTTTATCAAAAAAAAAGAAAAAAGAAAAAAAAGAAGGGTATATAGATGGATCTTAATCTCTCTCTCTCCCCTATTTGTACAATTTCACTTGATCTCTTCTTCCAAAAAAAATGAAAAAAAAAAAAGAAAAAAAAGAATAATCTTTTCTCTTTGTTTTTGGTTTAAATTTTTGTTCGATCCGGTAAATCAGAATGCGAAAGTTCGTAATGTTGCTAACATTAAAACAAAGTTAAGTGTCTATGGTGGTTTGGAAAAGAATCTTTCTTTCTTTTATATTTTTCATTTAGCAAACTGAAATATGGTGGAAATTTGTTAACAATTTTTTTTAGATTAAAAAACAAATCGAGATTTATCCTGATCGGGTTAATAGATCTCTTCTTTTGAAGCTTTTTTTTTTTTTTTTTTTTTGGGTTTAAGATTTAATTAGAGTAATTGTTATCCTAAGTAGCAATCTTACTCAATAGAACACAAGGAAAGAAAAATAAAAATAAAAAATAAAAAAAAGGAAAAGAAAAGAAAAGAAGAAGACATTTTGTGTATGGGCTTCTTTTATGAACATTGGTTTGTGGGGAATTTACCCTTTTTTTTTTTTATTTCGTCTTGCATGTTGTCTTTTATTTTGTCTGATAAGAGGAAGAGCAAAAGGTCATTTTATCTTCTAACTCATACAAGACGACTAGTTTTACTTTTCCTCATACACCTCTTGATACGAAGGTTGAATCTGGGCTTTTGGTGTTTGAATTTGAATTTATTTATTTATTTACTTTTGTTTTTGAATTTAAAAGTAGAGGATTTGAATTCTACATCTTATAAGTAATTTGATATGAAATTATCAGTAGATTATATTTATAATTATTAAATTTTCATTTTTCACGTAACCCAAAAAAATGAAAATTAGATACGAAATAGAAGTTTGGCGTGTGGTGCAAGAGACAAGGCTTTTAAAAAGTTTGTGAGCCAGCTATGGCAAAGGTAAACTAGGTAAGAAATTGGATTTTCCCCTCCCCTCTTTTTAAGGAGCTTGCTATATAAAATAGTAAAATATCTCTATTAGAACTGTTACATATTTTTAAACCGTTAAATCTCATCAAAATTATATCATCATTATAAAAAAAAAAAAAACAAAAATAAAAACAAAATTTAATAAATTCCGATGGCCAGTTATTAGTTTTTTTTTTTTTTTTAACCAAATAAAGAATTTTTCATTAGAAATATCTAGAGATGGTGCAAAGATGATGCATTGATAAATATCTAGAGATGGGAAGTCAACTTGTTTGAGTGATTCTCAACTTGGTCCCTCCAAATGGGGTATGTCAAGTTACTCATAAAATGAAAGTTGTAGAGAGAGAGAGAGAGAGAGAGAGAGAGAGAGAGAGAGAGAGAGTCAAACATGTTGAAGGAAGGGGGGGTTTTGTTGGTCCAAAGTACAAAAGTTTGTAACTACCACCTAGACACCTTCTGACATGAAGTGTATGGTCATGCATTGCTGTCTGAGCTGTTCAACATCCTTGAATAAAACCACATTAATAACATCAATTTGATAGTGGTACAACATTTGAACAGAATGGTTCAAACTCTTTGAATCACATTGCATTAATGCTGTCTAATGGTAAAATGTTATGCTAATTTATAATTTTTTACTTTAATGGTCTGAAATATGAGTATTCATATTAAAATCAGATTAATTTAATTTAGAGTTTTTATGCTAACAATCGATAATCACCGTGATTAGTGTCTAGATTTATTTTTTAGGATAATTTTTATCTATGACTCTGAATTTGGGGTCATTTTTATTTTGCCTCTTGAATTATAAAACCTCACTCTGCATACTAAACTTTGAATTGGCCCATACTTTACCTCCTTTCTTTACAATTTCATTTAAAAATAGACAGGAAAAAGTGAATTAAGTGAGTCATATGATCATTTTTTTGTTTAATATAAATCTTAACAAACTAGGTTTAATAACACTAATTCCACTTTTTTTTTTATGTCTGTTATTACAAAAATTCTAGTAAATAAGTGAGATAAATTCAAAATTCAGGGGTAAAGTGAGAATTTTTAAAGTTCGGGAAGTGAAGTTAAAACAAACCTAAAGTTTAGGGCAAATATGAAAATATTCATTTTTTTAAAGGTGTAATAATGGATTTTTTTATCAATATTATTTTTTTTCTATTGGCCTTTTTCACTGATGCACACTGAACTTGTCTTGCAATTGCCTAAACTTTTTTTTTTCAATTTACATCATGAAGTTGTAAAATCTTGCACCTTTTTTCCTGTAAAACCAAAGAGTTATAAGGATAAAGGGTGATGTATTTGAAGAACCATGGGGAAATAAGGCAGTCTCAAGTGTCAAAACCCATCATGAATTAAATTGTCCATATATCCTCTCTATTATAGTGAAACTAATATGAATCCAAGATATTATTAAAAAGAACAAGTGGTCTTTTCATCCCATTAAATGGCCGATAAATAAAAAATCTGTACATGTATCTTAAAATGAAGTTCAAGACAAATGATTATTTACTTATGAAACGTATGCGTTTCGTGGGAAATGAAATAATAATATAATTGCATGAGCACATAAAAATGGCATGAAATTGATAGAAAAAGATATAGATTCAGTTAAATTGCTTTGTATATATTCTAAATGTATTCAGCATTTGGAGAAAAGTTCTAATTACTTATAGAATGGATCAAATCTCTGAATTGACAGGATCCAAAACAATTTTTCAGTCATGTTAAAAGAAAAATTTGAAACGTAGCCTATTTATAAAGTATTTGAAAATAATGTTTAACCAACAAAAAAAAAATCAAAGTCTTTTGCATGAGTGGGATTTTTTTTTATCAGCTATGATTGAGATTTGAAAGACAAAACATAATTATGAGACCATTTCTCCCTTATTTTACTATTACTTTGTTATATATTTATATATATTTATATATATAGTAAGAAAGGCAAAAAAAAAAAAAAAAAAAAAAAAAAAACTTTATAGCTCTTGTCTTTTATGGGCTCTCCACAACATGGAAAGTACTAATGGAGGGTAATAAATTTCTTCTAATACAAATTTTGCAAAAAAAGAAATATGGTGATTAAATTAATGACTTATTAATATTTTGTGACAAAACGGTGACGGTCCCTACAATTGTTTGACTCATGTTTAGTCATGATTTTCCATTAAATTGACGTCGTGACTATTTTTTTTTCCTCCCATTAAGGGATGGTAGCGTGTTGGTTGGATAAAAATATATATACATATATATTTATGAGGAAGAGTTTTTAATGGTTATTCTAATATTTATCCATTCATAGTTATCGTTCTTTTAACCGTAGGATGTTAATCGGATGGTTGTAACAAATTGAGTTGTTGATAAAAAAAAATTAAAGGTAATTAATGAACATAAAACTTAGAGAGATCATTAAATTTGATTTGGATGGACAACTTATTGGCAACTTACTAACATGATCTTTTTAAATAATTTAAAATTCGTTATGAATCAAAAAATTTTATTCATAATTTTTGAGTCTTATTCCTAATTTCATTTCCATTCCCGATTTTGTTTATTCTCAATTATTTTTTAATCATTGTTTTATTCTTGATTTCTTTTCTACTATTATATTTCGAAAATATGTTGAGTATCACAATGAAAATATGTTGAGTATCACAATCTTATGCCCATGTCGTACTTGTTGTATTAATCATCATATATTTTTCATAGACTTTTTTCCTTTTTTTTTTTTTTTTTAAAATTTTGGTTGAGTCCACTTTTTTCTTCTATTATTATAATGTTAGCATTGCAGCACAAACAAATTAGAGAAAAATATTCCTTGGCTCATCGCAAATGTCAACACTACCCTTAAACGTTTCATGATATTGCATTTTCTCCCAACGTTTATGTAGTGGTAAATCATTATTAAAGGGTAGTGTTTCTTTCTGTAAAACAAAACAGTTAAAATTGTAATGACTTGCATTAGAGACTTAATGTTGACCAATATTAAAAAACTTATTGCTATTTATATATATATATAGATATTTATTTATATAAAAAATCATTCTTATTCTTACTTGGTCCTCTCATTCTTAGTTATTAAACATAACATAAAAACATAATCACACGAACAAAATGAACAATATGAATTTCACATCAAAGGACACAAATTATAACTAAAATATCATGCAAAGCAAAAATATCAATTACTTCTGTTTTCTAATTGGCTGCTAGGACCAAGATATCAAAAGTTAGGACGCAAAAGGTAATGAAAGTAATTTAATAGAAGGGCAATTCCGCATTAAAAGAATTTATTGAAAAAAATGTTTGAAGAGTAGTTTAAGGTTAGTAGGTTGCTTAACTTGTAATAGGAAGTTACATAAAATGCTATATCATCAAATATAATTAAATAATACACTTCTTTTTATAATTTTATCTGTAACCATCTATGATTACAAAAAAAAAAAAAAAAAGAGTAACCATTAAAAATCACACCCATATATATATATATATGCATGTATTTATGTATACACATATTTATATGAGTGCTTTTTTCACTTTTAAAACAAACTTGTATATAATCTTCATTTTGATTTTTTATGGTAGGACATTTTATTGGTAGTCGTCCTGAATGTTAAATCTAATCAAAAATATCAAAATAATATATATATATATATATATATGTGTGTGTGTGTAAATTTAACGGAATCGGATACATATCAAATTATTGAATTTTGTTTTACCTACCTTGTACAATTCTCATTCTTTATTCTTCTTTCTTCATTTCTTTTCCTTTTCCGTCCTTTTGATTTATGGGTTAGAGCATTTACGTTCAAGTAACCGTAAGATTGCCTATAAATGCCCATATTGGAACACAAGGCAAACTTGCACCAAAATTATCCACAAGCAACAACCGAAAAAATCAAAAACAGGAAAATTGATTATCTCCAGAAAAGAAAAGAAAAGAAAAGAAAAGGAAAGGAAAGAAAAGAGAGAGAGAGAGAGAGGGGGGGCGGGGGATGAAGCTTAAGCAAGAACGGAGTTATGAAGGGTCGAGTGGAATTAACAAATTTGGTTAAAATCACAACAAATAAAGAAGAATGAAAAGCAAAGAATTTTAATAGATTTGATGATTCAATATAGAACGTTATTAACTAGAATGATATTTTCTTATATCCCAATGTAGAGTTCTCAATACGCATATAGTAGTTTTTAAAAAATATGTACCTATTTTTTAATTTTTTTTTTCAATTTCCCATATATAGTATTTATTATTTTACAAAGATAATTAATATACCCCCTCACTAAAGTTAAAAGACTAATTCCGTTGCTGCAAGTAACAGTTTTTGACATAAGGAAGTTTGCTAGCCAGTTTATTTATTTATAATTCATAAGTAATTGTTATCATATATCATGAAAAAATAGGACATTTTTTTGGAGTAAAAAATAGGACATATTTGCTCTCAACTCTCCATGAAGGAATTGGAGTAAAAAAGAAAGTCTATTAAATTTGATTACGATCTTATCATGATTCAAATAATGTTAGAGAACCATAACATGCCAATGTAAAATGTCTACATATACTAGGTGATAAACAAAAATTAATTAATTAGATAAAAGAAAAATTGATAAAATGAAAAAAAAAAAAAAAAAAACCGTTAACTCTTGATATTTGTAGTTATTTTTCAAAAAATTTCTAATATTCTTTTCCAAATGATATTTGGATACTTTAGAAATTTCAAAATTTCGGTGGAAATTTTGTGAGTACAGGAATTTTTTTTTTCAATGGGTCGGACGCGGAAACAATTGCTTCCAATCATGAAAGAAGAGGCATATTTTTTAAGAATTATGAACTTGACAACTTCCAAAAATAGCCAAACAAACATGAATCTTAAGAGTGTAAATAACACAAAGCATAACAATTGATGTAAAATCTTTGCCATGAGAGACAAACTTCAAGCCTCGAATGAAATATTTCTACTCGACTTTCCTTTTTCCGATTCACAAAATTTTAAAAATATGACAATTTTTACGGTAGAATTTATTATTTTACATTGTTCATACCAATTATTATTTTAACCGTTTGTGTTCTCAAGTCTGGAAATCTTTGCAAACTTGATGTCCTTCAAATTTTGGATTTTTTTTCTTTTTTGTTTTGTTGCGGGTAATTAAGCTCCTTTTTGCGGTCAAAATTGACCATTAATGAAAAATTAAGAATTAAGTGCAAATTCGGAATCTAAAAGTATAAATGCGATACAGTTTGGTAATACAAGACTTTAATTTTTTTTTTTTTTTTAATAATCTCCACAAAAATACAAACGTTGAAAGTTCCACCTCTGTTTGAGCTGTTCAACATCAAAGTCGTTGAATAAACGACATTAAGATCCTTCATCCCAAAAAGAAAAAACGACATTAAGATCCACATTGGTTACAACATGGTTGAAGCTGTCTGAATGACGGTGCATAATGCTACGAGATTGTAAAGTGTTAGAAATTGAATGACTTTTTTTTTTTTTTTTTTATAATTTTTTTTCCCAGGGCTTGAAATGCAATGAAAGGAACTTGTGACAATGAAATAAGAATGGTTGCATAGAGTGACGGAGCTAGTTTTTTACTTCAGTGGAGTAGAAACTAAGATTTCTTCTGAAATGTGAAAATAAAATAAAAAGGTGTAAAGTGTAGTGGGAGCATACATGAAAAAACTGAATCTTAATAAAGGTGAAAATAAATCATAAATTTTTTGAAGCATATTTAAAATAAAAAAGAAAAAAGTCAGTGGAGGCGGCGATCCCAACTCCTTATCTTATAGAGCTAGAAACAAAAGTTGGGAGGATTATTTTGGCCTCTTAGCGATTGGACACCCTGTGTTTTGAGGACGTATAATAGTAAAGATATATCAAAGTGTACTCAATAGATAAAAGATATATCAAATTCCCCCAGTTGGTGCAATGTTGGAGGCTCTGAGATACACACACTATCGAAACCAATAGTTTTGCTTCTATTTGTTCATTAAAAGACAGTAAGAAACTTGGCTTACATCAAAGAGTCCCACATAGGAAAACATACCGAGTCTTAACCTTGTGATGCTTTATAAAAATTAATGTCTTCCCCTTTTATTTAATTGCTTTTCTAGGTATTGTATGGTCTTTCTTTTTGTTCACGTTTGTGTTTAAAAAAAAAAAAATCGTATTTAAATGATTTAGATTGTTTGATTTTTTTTTTAAATAAGGTACATTGTATATATGGTTATGAATCAAAATTTACTGCTTAGTAAAGTGAATCCTCTACTGTCTTGTACAATGACACTTCATTTTCTTTCGCTGTAGTTATTTTCTTTCACTGCAGTATCAATTAAGTTAAGTCATTTTTTTTCAAGTAAAGTAGAGTGAAGATTTGTGAAGACGCTCTCATATTAATTGAAAGTACAATTTTTGAAATTGATATGAGGTTAAGATTATGGGTTTAGAAATATAGATTGTGAGTGCTAATATTTTCATTTTAAGAATTTGAAATAGACGAGTGATTAGAGAAGGAAGAAAATAAAGAAAATGATTGAAAATAAATATATTAAGTGAATACTTGAAATCAGAAATTTATTTGCGATGCAAGGGACTTGGAGAGCTTCCACTCATCGATTAAAGACCTGGATTTTTCTAAGACCAGTTTTTTAGTGTTTTTGTAAAATCTCAATCATGAACTGGGTATGAATTTTTTTATTTTTCAAATTAAGCTCTATTATTTTGTGAATTTTTTTTATTTTTATTTTATCCCATTGACATGAAGTTTTTACATATAAACCCCACCGAATTTTACATTTTTTTTTTCTCCAGTTTCATAAAAATGATAAGCGTGCACCTTTACTGAAATAGAAGAAGAGCTCTACCGCTATAATCCCAAGTTAATGACCAAGATATTTGGGGAGAACACGATCTACCAATGTATAAAATAAGAATTCCAATGGCTTTACTACTCTAACCTTCCCGACCACGATTTTTTCTTTTTTTATGGGCTTCTCGCCTCAAAATAAGAAATTGTATTGATACTAAATATCAAAAAAACATAGTAAATAAAAAAGTAGTAAATAGAATATAGGTATAGTGGGTTCCATCGTTTCTATGACACCAGAAATAATACTGTTTCCATAAAGTAGAGATCCAAAATCAGGCTCACAAATATCATCAATATCTACTGGAGGGGCAGCAATGAAAGCAATAATAAATACAAAAGTTGCGGTCGGTAAAGTAGGGATCATCAAAACACCAAACCATCCAATGTAAAGACGGTTTTCAGTGCTGGTTATCTAGTTACAGAAGTGACCCCATAGGCTTTCGCTTACCTATTTTTAACTAATTTTTGTCGTTATGATTTTTTTATTTTTTCTTTCCTGAAATCAATGTTGTGACTATTTCAATTGAATGAATTCTTCCTCTTAACTTTAATTTAAAAAAATAAAATAAAAAAACAAAAAACTTGCAGAGTATTCTTTCCTCCTTTCTGTGTCTATTGATTAAAGGGATTGGTGGAACGAGGCAAACTCGCACCAAAACTGTCCAAAGTGAACAAACCATTTCTAACAAAATAAAAATGAGGGAAAAAGTTGTTATTGGACATAAGAAAGTTTTTGTCCCACAGGTTATTTTTGTATAGATCATAAATACATGAGATCTATTTATCAAGCAATAAAAAAAAAAAAAAGGAGAGAGAGAGAGAGAGAGAGAGAAATTTGCTATCAAATTTCCAAGAAGGAATTGATTGTCTTGAAGCCATGGTTGACTGGAAGAGGTCCGTTTCCCGGTCGGACCGAGACAATGACCTCCAATCCTGAAAGGCGTGTCAGATTTCTTAAGAATATGAACGTGACAAATTCCAAAAAATAGCTAAGCAAAACATGAGAAAGCCAACACTAGCAAACAACTTTTCGCCAAATTATGAATGTGGTGACTTATTTTTCCGCTTCACGTAGCATTAGAACAATTTAGTGTTCTTAAGTATGGACGTCTTCGTGATTCGTGAACTTGAAGATAAAACTGCTAACAATTTGGGATGTGGTGGACTCGAGTGTATTGGCAAAGGATACTCTAATTCCTAACTCGAAACTAACAACTTTTTCGATGACACTCACCGTTGAGCGCCACCAAGTAGTTAACTAGTTTCTGACACTGGTGAAAACAAAACCAGAGTCCTAGCTGAACCAATGGGAGAGGCAGAGAAGTTTACTGTTTTACCAACTATAGAGGAATAAAAATCTTAATAGTTTAGGTGCCGAAAAATCCTTGTTTATTTAATTATTGGTTAAAATTTAGCAAGCCTATAAAATTAACTTCAACATTTACTTCAATCGAATGGCTTTTCCCCTTTCCTCATTCTCTACATCACGGGGGCGCCACCAAGTTAGAAGTCTTGTTTTGTTTAGTAAGCATAAGAATTTGACTAGTGAACAACAGAATTTCGTTACCTGCAGCCTTTGCTGCCACAGCTTCTTGAATGACATCCGTCACAAATAGAATTTCCGATGGCTTATCGACCCCAAGAGATTGTGTAATTTCAACATAACTACGCGTTTCTCTTTTGTTCCTGATAGAGAAAAGACAGAGCGGAGGTTTTTGCTCAAAACGAAGGAGGTAAATAAGAAAAAGAGAAATAATCAGTTGTAGGAAAGACGTTGCCAGTTACAGTACGTACCCCACTGCAGTGTCAAAAAAGCCAGACAAAAATTGCCTTAGATCCCCATATTTTGTGTTGCCAAAAATGAGCCTTTGTGCCAATCTGCTACCACTTGAGTATATGTATACCTACAGCACAAGGAATCACTATAAGAAAGCGAATATACCTATACCAACGACCAAGCATAAGCCACACTCGCTTCATTTCTCATCTGTTGTATAGTGCGTCATATTGAATTTCACCGAGATTGCCCATATACTTCACCTCAAAATTCTGTCAACACTGACTTTTAACCTTATGGTGGGCATGCGTGTGCATTTGCACGAGCTTGCACGTGTGCATGTGTATGTCTATGTGGCGCTTGTTCAAATGCTCCTCTAAAGTCAGACCAATCATTCTTTTGGTTATTGCTGATCAAGATAAAACTATAGAGTCCAGAATGCCCTCCAATGTTTACGTGATCATTAAATATATTTGAGGTAATTAAACAAACACAAGAAAAAAAAATAAAAGGAGGAAATCACCTTTATGCCTGAACCATGCCATCTTGCGAGAGCTTCTGGTACGTCCTCAAAAACCACAACCCTCCAATTCATTATTTTCAAATCCGGTCCGCCATATATGACCCTGAATAGAACAAGACGTCAATTGTATATCCTCAAAAGACATGCTAAATAGGAAACAAGCTGCTTCCGAATCATATTTTTATGTACCTGCAATTGTTTTAGGGCGGTGATCTTCCGATCAGCTTTTATCATGGCTTCAACATTGGCAACCAAAGCTGCAATAACCTCATCTTTACCTGCATCATCTGTGGGGATGGGAACAGCACCACTAACGCCTTTTTCTAAGTCATCTTGAACCTGCAACAGGTACGTGCCAGTTCAGACCTTTGAATATCCATATCATAAAGTTTCTGAGGGAAAACAAATCGAACCGAACATGGCAACCACTGAATTATGCTAAAAGCAGAGAACCACTTGTCCAAGCAGTCCAACTCAGCTTTATATGGTACAGAACAATAGTTTCTAGGAGAAAATTTAATGACCAGGTCCTTTTTTTTTTTTAGCAGTGCCTAGGAAAAATTGAAAAATGGAAAAACTTAAGGGGCAAAGAAAAGCTAACGGCATATATATTTCCACTTTCAGAAGAAAAATGTACAGTCTTAAACCATGAATTGAAGTGAACGTATGATTTGGTTCTTATATATTAAGGAAAAAGTTACAACTGGTTATCCATGTCAAAAGCGCAGAGTTTATGTTAAAATAGCTAATATTCCACAACCGTGGAACCAACGTTCCAGGCCCTATGCCAAAATCTTACTTGAGAGCGCAGTAATTCTATGTCTTCTTTGGTTTCTGCGGTGTCATATGTTGCAGACAAGTGCCTTGCAACATTATCACGGGCAAATGGAAAGAGAACGTCAGTAACAAACGATATCGGAGTTGTAGTTCCCTCAATGTCAAGAACAATGCAATTCTGCATCGGAAAAGAGACCCCAAAAAAATCAAGACAAAATCTAAAAAGAAAACATTAGTGATGAGATCAAACTACAAGTAAAAGTAGAGATTGTCCAAGATCACTGATGATAAAGAATGTAAACTCACTCGCTCAAATTCATTATTCGAACCCGCAGCCCCTGCCTTGACGGATACGTTTCTATTAACGCTACTTCCTAAAACTCCCTTAACATTTTGAATTTGACCATGGCTTGGAGTGGACCAGTCCAGACCCAGCTGATTAAGTTTGATTGCAGCATCAAAGAGATAGTGATAACATTCGGCCTGGAAGTAAAGTAACAGGTACAAGAGGTCAGCATGTAAAATTGATTTTCAAAAGTCAGAAGAAAAACAAAGAGCCCTTTTTGGAGAGAAGTGCGCCATTTTAGAGATGTGTAAGTAACAATTATGAAAAAAGATTCCGAACTTAATCACACAAAAGCAGAGTGGAAACACACAACCATATGAAATGATATGATACTTTTTTTTTTTTCCCTTTTTATGATAGGAAACAACAAAACTTCAAACAGAAACAGTAAAACAAATATCAATTATACACACAGGTTCGAAGAAATGAATTATGTGAAATTTCTTCAATTATTAGTTTTAGAAGAAATTCAAGAAAATAATAAAAAGTGACGACCTAGTGTTCAGGAAAGATGACATAAAATCCACTCTTTTTTTCCCCTGAAACTCCCAAACGTTTAGGAAAAACAAAACCTTCAACAAATGACAATCCGGGCACTTTTTCCAGGCTATTTCGAACGATCTTCTCAATATTACACACCTGAGTCTTGGCACTGATCCATGAGTCTCCCCACACATAGATGCCATGGTTGCGGACAAGCACCGCTGTTGTTTTTGGGTAGGCTTCAATCTATAGAACAAAAAGAAAAGATTACCAGTAAATGCAGGATAAATGACAAAGTAGAAAGTAAGAAATGATGCTCTAAAATGATAAGCTCCCAAATTTGAGATTCATATAGTTCAGAAGAATCGTCTCATACTATCAGAGGGCGGAAACATGCTATACCGGAAACTGGAAGTGAGCATGCAAGTTAAACATTGGAAATTGTTCAGTGAAATTAATGTAATTGTTACAAATAGGAAGCGAAAGGAATCATTAATCAGCATGGCTACTCAACATAATGACACAAATATATGGAATGTGCGGTCATATTGCCCTTCTGCGTGAGTTTCATGTTCAGTCCCAGATCAGAATGAAAAGTCAATTAAAATCTAATGGAAAGTAAATGCACATACAGCTTTGGCAAGAGATTCTGTTAGCTCAAATTCATAGGCAGTGTTTTCTATTATCGGGACGACAAGTTCATCATAATAACCGTGCCCCTTTATTCCTTTGATCATCTCCATATGAGTTATCTGCAAATTTGTCCAACAGTAAGAAAATATAACAAAAAAATAAAAGAAAAACCTTTAACAAAAAGATGTTTGAAATGTGTTCTGTCCTAGTATTGTAGGGAAGATGCATAAGAGAGGACATGGAAAGAAAACTACAGTAAAGAAATCACATGCCTCCACATACATCTGTCTGTGAGCGAATAATTAGCATTTTCTTATCCTCATTAGCAGTAAACAACAATAAACACTTACTCTAAATTCTTTTGCATGTGGATTGAGCATTGTGACAAGACAAGTTTCGATACCATGGCTATGAATAACCGCTCCAGCGTCACGCATTTCATATGCCTGGAAACAGGAAAATAGGCATCAGAGAAAGAGAGACAAAGCCAAGACATTGGGGAGAAGTCAGCCGTCCTTAAAACTAAACCAGCTGTAATCACCCAAATAGAAACTCAGAACAAATGTACACAAATAAGATACCATAAGATACGCACAGAAGGAAAAATAAAAAATAAAAAAAATAATATTTGTTGACACTGCAAAATGTGAGTACAGAAAATTGAAAGTTATGGTATAGATTGCAGAATTATTAGGCTTTGAACATATACATTAGAGGAAAAACAAAAAAAGAGAAATGTGACTTTACTAGGAGGAAAGATGAAAGTAGATTTTTAAACATAAACATTATTGCTAGTGCCGTAGTGGAAGCCAAAACTTAATCAAACAAAAATAGCGTACTCTCACTCTTCCCGAAAATCGAATTCTAGGCAAGAAGCGAATAGTTGCATAGCTGTAATCTAAAAGATGAGCAATTATTATATAAATTTTCAAATAATTCTTTCTTCGATGAGATTATAACGTTTGAAATTTCAATCGGTAATTTGGGTTCACTTTCTTACTAGAAGCCTTGTAATATGGGGAATATAGGAGTCTTGGTAAACCTTAGCAAGGCTTCCAAACCAGATAAGCTTCAAATAAGGCCGCATTGTACCTTGCCTTTTAGATTCCTTGCTCTCTTTTCCCACGATATCAATCGCCTCTTGGCTTTCTGGTAGTGATCCAATAGTCATTAGAAATCAAAATTTAGGAGCATTTCTTTTGATGGCTAACCAAAAGTAGGGAAAGAAAATTTCTGACGTCTTTAAATATATTTTTTGTGTTCAGAGTAGAAAGGAACTACAACCTTAATCTAGTAATTTGCTTTGTTTTGGCTAGTTTCTTCCTTTTGAACTAGATATTTCATCTTCTCAAAATAGGGAGATTGGAGAATCTAAACGCAAAAATAAAATGAGAAACAAAGCACTATAACCACTCAAACTAATAACCATTCATTCTTAAAGATTGAATCGATCAGAATAAAGTAACACTCAAAACTATGTAATATTTACCGCAAAAATTACGTACTATCAAAACCAGATAACTGAAGTTACTATATGACATTACAAAGATACAGATAGAGCTGATACCTTCATAAAAAGTGGACCACAATCAGAACACTTGGGAGGCTTATGCGGGTATGGCTTTGGAGATGGAGCAGACAAGATAGCCCCATTAGGAGATAAAACATACATGTCCTCGGGAACCATTCTCTCCTTCTGAACACCTGCACTCAATAGAAAAGCATACACAAAAATGGGACTTCGAATGATTCCAACAATTGTTCATAACACAAGGGCTCAATACATTGAAAACAACTCATACACCCAGTACTATCCCTTGGGACTTGCACCCAGTACTCAATACATTGAAAACAACTCATACACCCACTGACCACAAAATTGAGCCAATTAAGCCAATTCTTAAGCCTCAATTGGCTAGTAAACACCGTAAAGGGACTTGAATTCTTAAGCCAATTAAGAATCCTATTCCTAAAGAGAATTGAATTCTCTCCGATTCCACATTCTAATATGTCAGTATACCAATTCTCCCACAAGCTAAAGTTGTTAGGAAATCGGCCAACGATAATTATATATTCTAACACTCCACCTCAAGTGCAAGGTCGTATTTCTTTGGTTAATAAGATCCAAAAGGTTTATCGATCCCAGGGTGTGCAGATCCATAATAGACATATAGTTCCGAATAGAATCTCTTTAGAAAGAAAATCTTTTGTCTCATGGTAGCCTGCTCCGGTTCCCTTACGAAACTTTCGTTATTGGGTTAGCCATACACTTCACAGATAATGGGCAAACGTGCAAACAAATAATGATTAGAAAGCCCAACACAAATATTTTAAGGGATTCAAACTCCGGAGCTCCTGCTCTAATACCATGTTAATTTACCAATCCATCCCAAAAGCTTAAGCTATCAGATAAATAAATAAACAATAGAAAGGGACATTGATTTCCTTTCTTATTTCTTCCCTCTCCTTCTTGAAACCTTTCCCTATGAATCAGTGAAAAGAGCCACACAAAGATGAGCAAACATATCAATTTTCCAGGATCAAACAGTCCGGTCATACTTCAACACAACCTCCAAAAAATCCCAGATACCAAAAAAAAAAAAAAAAAAAGATTGATCAGATTATAAACACAGAATTAAACAAAGAAAGTCTATAGCTTTAGCATAAACAGAGTAAATTCAGATATTACAAATCAGAAAATACCCAGAAACAAAACAACTAACAAGAACACAAATACAGTTAAATTTACTACAACACAGACCCATTGATTTAAAATTTAAAAAAAAAAAAAAAAAGAAGAAGAGTGAGAGTGAGAGGAGTGCATGCATATAAAAATATATATATGTGTGTGTTATATATATATATATATATATATATATATATATGAATACATACCAGAAGGAGACATGAGGATGAGCTGTTGGGGCTTGGGAATGGAGTCATCGTGGACCTTGATAGTGATGCTGCCACCTGTCCCGGACACCCATCCGAGGGTGTAGAACTGCCGGCAGAGTTCCGATATCAGAGCCCTCGTCTCCTTCACTGCCTTGCTCTCCAGGTACGCCTGCGACGTCACTCCGTTCACCACCGCCGCCATTAATTTCTAGAGAGAAAAACTACTGTTTAGAGAGAGAGAGAGAAAGGGGAGTGGATTGAGATTGTAAAGTAGGCCAAGTTCAGATTTTTGTGGAGAATAATAATAATGTCGAACCGGAGCTGAAGTGGTGATTTTGATACCAATTGGTGACTAAAGTTCGATTCTGATTGGACAAAAAGCCCCTGAATTATTTGTTCTATGCTATTTTGTCCCTTAATTATTTTTCTTGTAATTTATGTCCCTAAGTAATTAGCACTTTGACAGTTTGGTCCCCTCTTTTTTTTTTTTTTTGAACAAATTACTTGTTGAGTATAAATTGATGACGAAAATCAGCATATGATGATTTGAACGCCTTTGAAAATCTTTAAAATGGCTATTTTGCATCTGAATTCTTATAATACTTTCATAAAATTTTTCACTTTTTAAGTTATTATAAGATAAGTACGATATCCAAAATTACTTTTTTATACACTCATTTCCAATTTTAAAATTACGTGAGTAAACTTACAAAACAAATAAATAAATACACAAATCATTATGCTCAAGGAAGTTTAGCAAAATAAAATTTTTTAATTACATAATTCAATTGTGAAACATTTTATTTTAAATCTTAACACTGTTAATTTATCTAAGAGCGCTCTACATTATATTATTAAAATGAGAAAGTAGTTTAGCAAATACTTCACCAATTCACTAAAGTTCATGGAGTTAAAGCACCAAAAACCTTAAAAATTAAGGTTCACTAATAAGTTTATTGATTAGGTGATGAAAGATAACACAAGCATGGGTCATGCAATTCCCTTTGAAGTCAACTTTGAGGTCTCCAAGTCATCCAAAAATTCCAAAAATTAGGCCAAGAATCCAACCTTAACAATCTCCATCTCAAGCATGACTGGTTGGTGGGCAAATATTTATTTTGAGTATAAATATTGAAATAGGGATTTTTTGAGAATAATGCTGAAGCATTTGATTGTACTTCCAGATAGATTAATTTGAGTAGTTAAAAAATAAAAAAATTGTGTTGAGATGTGTTTATAAAATTATGTGTTGAATTTGTGTGAGCCCTAAATATTAAAATAAAAAAGAAAAAATAACTTTGGAGTATTTTCTTTGTTTCATTTTCGTTTTCATCGAATACTATTTCAGAATCATTTTGAGAAGACATATATCATGTGTGAGAACGTTTTGGATGGTTTTTGAAATATTTCAATTATTCTAGTACTATAGTCCTTTAATTTTTTAGCGCTGAAACCACCTATCACAGGTAGGAAAGGAAACACAACCTAATTTAATCGTAAATCCATGATGTAAAGATTACACCTCAAAATCATATAACCCAACGAGATCACATCTAAAATGTCCCAAATTAGGAATGAGAAGTCAATCTAATCAAAGAAAGAGGAGAACGAAAAAAAAAAGAGAGAGAATATTCACCCATAAAAACACTATAAATACGGTTTTGTATGAATATAAATATAAAAGATTACAGCTATTAACTCGAGTAAGTTGTACAAGACTGTCAAGATTTCTAACATTAATATAAATACAAATAAATACAAAACTCCTAATAAAAATAACTCTTTTCAAAGTATTAACTTTCTCCAATAAAAACTTTCTTCTTCTTCCTTTATTTATTGATTTATCATTATTATTTTTTTGTAATTTGTTTCTTTATTTATTTTTATTTATTTTTTAAATCGTAATAAAGTTGGTTTGGTTTATTTTTTGTTCTTTTATATGCATTCTCGTTAGAATGACAATCAATCTTTTGGTGCATGAAATTGAATTCTGACTCTTATTATCGTTCATTCTTTCAAAATTTGTGAGGCAATAATCAATAAGAGTTGATATCCTTTTCCATCATCCTAAATAAAAATTTAGAAATTGCTTATATATCAGTTGATTATTAGACTGATATATTACATAAACACGATTAGGTGATATATCGATTTATTAAATAGTTTTATTTCGTTTACAGTCTTTCTTATAACACACGTCCAGTGAAATAAAAAAGAAAAGGTCCATTTCTTTGGCATGTAGGAGAGGGAAATCTCTACTAATTACTTGAAATATTATTAGCTCTCAAGCATAATACCCTTTCCACTTCCTTAAAAGTTCATTGGCATTTTAACACTAGTAGCCCCTCATGTCAACTAAGGGTTATTTCAAATTTATCTCTAACCAACTCTAATAAATATAGAGCCCGCAACAAACCTCCTTGCTTATGTTTTAGAGTGTATATTAATATTAATATATATTTATATATTATATATATACGTACACACACATGTACATATGTGTGTGTATACACACACACGCCTAAGATCATCTTCATACCAGCTAGCTACACTTGCATCAAGAAGAGAATAAATGTCGAATGTTCCAAACTATGTATACACAATATATGCGATTTTCTTAATCATGTTCATTCTCATGGAAGATATTGGTAAGTATGTGTTTATGTTCATTCTTAATTATGTATTTAGTTACTCATATAAAACGCTATCAACGCCCTACCATTACGTATTGGTACTTATCGGGTGGGGATAAAATCCGCTTCTTTTTGTTCGCACCAAATTATTCCATTATTATTCAAAAACATTCCTACCAAAAGATAATCTACTAAAAAAGTAAGGACCATACTATAGCTTTTTTTACATGTTGGGTTTGTAATCATGATATGTCAAACAGTGATGCTAAAAGACATTAAGGGTGTTGAGCATCACTCACTAATAAAAAATAGGTCTGATCAAGATTTGAGACTCATAAATGGACTCATTTTTTATTAGTAATGATATTTAAAATCGACCAGATTCTCCAAATATTTTTATATATTAAATCCTCAAACTATATATAGTAAAAATTTTGATGGAGCTTCCAAATTACTAGTTGTAGTCAATCGATTTTTTTTTTAAAGAATTATAGTCAGCTAATCACAGTCATAAAAGTTACTATTGCTATTATCTTTTTCCCTTTTACAAATTAGAATCAATAATTTTCTCCCTTCTAAAAAGTTTCTATGTAACTCTAAGGTGAGACTCCATAGAATTTTACAAAAAGAAAAAAATTAAAATAAAAAAGATTGCATTCCTTATAATAGTTGTAGCCTAAGATCGTTTGGTCTAATGACATAGGGAGAGGGGGTTCAAGAAGGCTTTGGGTGGGGTTGTGGGTTTCGATCTTACTTCTAATTGTACTTAATTTTTGTTAAAAACAGTTTTTTTTTTTTTTAATAATTTCTCTGATAGTTGAATTTGATGAACGGATTAAAAGATTCTCTATTAATAGTTGTATTTGATGAATGTAGATTTAAGATATTAATTATTATATATGTATATGTATATGTGTATCTAGATAAATATGATCAAATAAATGATAAGAAATTTTTAGAAAAACATGCTCAAAGTTCTCTTATCTCTCTCTCTCTCTCTCTCTCTTATGACAGAAGGATTTTGCTTGAAGATGTTACCTAGAAAATGTGGTGAGCTATGCAATATAATAATAATTCTCTTTAAGTCCATTATTTTTATTTCAAATATAAGAAAAGTATAATCATTATTGCATGTCTCAACTAATATGACAAATAATATTATCCGTTTTTTTTTATATATATAATTTGGTTGTAAGATTAAAATAACTTTCAATTTTCAGATTTTTATCTTAGTTTTTTTATTGTAATTTTTTAAATAAAAGTGGAAGCTGGGATGGGATTTGTTTCAGGTCAGAACTGCGGTAAAAAAAATGCATGACACATGAGAAAGCGTTATGGGGGAGATGTGTCCGGTTACGTTGCTTTTGCAATTTTTGTGAGAATTTTTGATGGACAACACGTTCAACAAAAAAAAATTATTGGTTCTATAATATGACTATATAATGTGGATTAGTTTTGGAATTTTGTTATGTTTGGTTCGTGTTATGAGTCTTCACGGGTTCTAGTCTTTTCTTTCTGTCTTTATGTCATTTTGTAATGATTTTCATGTGATTTTTCTCTTATTTTATAAAATTTGAGTGGGGATGGTGACGTGTGATAGATCTTTTTTAATAGGTGTCAAATTAGTTAGAATATGTCAATTTGAATTACATTATATCATTGTCATGTCTGGCTGTCTCTCTCCATTTTTTTTTTATGAAGAAAAACCCATACGAAATTTGATATGCAAATTGTTGGATTGTTAGCACTTGTATTTCCTAATATTTTTTGGATTATTTTAATATGTACCTCTTTAATTTTAGGGTAATTATCATTTTGCAAACTGAACTTTAAAGTTCTCACTATTTATGTTCCTTTCGTTCTTCAAGATTTTTTGGATAATTTAATTAAAAAAGAATAGCAAAAAAAAAAAAAAAAAGATTTGTAACAAAAATATAGAGAAATTTAAGGGATTCATGTGACAAATAAACTATTTAAAAGCATACGGGTTCAAAGCAAATATTTGAACAGTGGTGTCCAAACATTAAAAACAACTTGTAACACAAACCTACAAATTCAAATCGAAAGCATTAAAATCATCACCTCAACTAGAGAATAGAGATTAATATCAAACAATAATAATCATGACCAAATGTCCAATATTAAATAAATAAATATATATATATATATATATATATATATAGACACACACACAAAGACGACAAAGAGGAGGAGAAATATATGAAAATTTATACGCACATATATATGTATATATATAAATATTAGGAATACCAACTTTAATTTTAATTTTTGAACACCAATTTATATGACATATGAGTTGTCGTTCTTTTATTGATAAGTGTTTCAAGCGTTATCACATTAATTAATTGCATTTACCGATGAAAATATGACGTAAGAGTTGATATTCAAAAAGTTAAGATTAAAGTTGATATCTATAACACACTCATTTTTATTTCATAAGAGGAGGAGAAATATTACAAGAGGGTGGAGCTTGGTATTATAGAAGTTAATGACTTTCTTATTTCGAATCGAAATGAGATAATTCTTGTATCTGAATGTCATAACGATGACATGAACAAAATAAGATCATGTTATATATTTTTTTTTGAATACATTTTAAATTTTTACACTTTTTCCAATATCACAGTTCATTTCTAATTTATATTTCAACAAAACGCACACTTCAATTCCAATCTACAAAGCTCAAACTCCAACCATTATTCCAAATGAGCTCTAAATGTGGAATTTAAATTGTGTGATACAGATTTATAAAAAGTTAAAAAGTTTATTTGAATCTAAGTTGAATTATTATGAAATAGTAAAATATTTTAATAGTTTTACTTCTGTAGTGGCTCAATCACATACTGCACTTGAGTATATATAACATTTCAATAACTCATCCAAACAAGCTATTAGTTTCATAAAAATGCTATTTACAATAATTCTCCAAATTCAATATTCATTGATAGAGCTTTTGCTTTTACTTTTAGTTAATAGAAAAAGAGAACCAAAAACTGTAGTTTTTTAATAAATACTTGGCAACCACATTTCTAAAAGAACTTTTGAAATCAAAATGATTTTAAAAATTTTTAATAGGTAATAAAAAAGTTATTAATAATATTTATAATGCCTAACTTAAATGTTGATACAAATTTAACTTAAACTTTGATATAATTTTTTAAGTCTATTCATGAGAGATTTTTTTGAGAAACCATATAGATATATATAAAATATTTTACTTTGATAGGAAGTTATTTTGAATACTAGAAACTCTTCTGTTAGATTATCTAAACATTTCTTTTTGAATTCAGGAAGCTAAAAACATCTTTTAGAAAATGCTATGCCAAACAGGTCTTAATCATTTTCCCTTTATTTGGCGCAACTATTTGTCAACATTTAAGCCACTATTTGAATGGTCTATCACAATACGTGTTTAATTGACACAATTAAAAATCGAGCATTCAAATATCATTTGGATTTTTATTTTAAAAGAATAAATGTCCCCATCTTCCCCCTAAAAAAAGAAAAAAAAAAAAAAAAAAACCTCCAATATATCATCTATAGTCTTTTGGAAAAAAAAAATAATAATGATAATAAAACCATCTCATTTGGTCATTTTTTAACATTTTATCATATTTTTTTTAGATAACTACTTAGTTTCAAACCTATATTTCTCGTGTTTGTATTGGGATTTTTGAAGGAAAGTACTCGATTCGACCGTTCAATAGTACTAATGTTGCTCTTATACCTAAGGTGGCGGCTTCTAGGAAGATGGCGGATTTTCGACCCATTAGCCTTTGTAATGTAATTTACAAGATTGTTACAAAGGCTCTTGCTTTTCGTTTGAAGACTATTTTACCATCCTTAATTTCAGCCAATCAAAGTGCATTTGTCCCGGGACGTTTAATCACTGATAATGTTATAGTAGCTTTTGAGCTAATGCACTCTCTTGGTAAAATTCGCTCGGGTAGGAAGGGCTAGATGGCATTGAAGTTGGATATGAGTAAAGCTTATGATCGTGTTGAATGGCCGTTTCTTTTCGGTGTAATGCGGAAGATGGGTTTCCCGGATGCGTGGATTAGAGTGGTCACGGATTGTGTTACCACTTCTACTCTCTCTTTTATTGTTAATGGGGATCCTTGTGGTCAACTAGCACCTTCCCGTGGTTTGAGGCAAGGGTGCCCACTTTCTCCCTATCTCTTTTTTTTATGTGCCGAAGGTCTATTGGGTCTTCTTTCGACTGCGGAAAGGGAGTCTTCTATCTTTGGGTTCTCTTGTTCGCGCTTAGGACCAAAGGTTAGTCACCTTTTTTTTGCAGATGATAGCCTCATGTTTTGTCATGCTTCTCTTGATGAGTGTTTGCAGATTAGAGAGATTTTGGCTATCCATGAAAAGGCTTCCGGGCAATTAATTAATATGCAAAAATCTGCTATTACATTTAGCAAGAATGTTCGGGTTGAATTGCGCACTTCTATCCTTAGTATATTGGGGTTGGGGCAATCTCAATCTCACGATAGATATTTGGGTCTTCCTACGTTGGTGGGTAAGGGTAAAAGAGAAGCATTTAGAACAATTAAGGAGAGAGTTTGGAGTAAAATGCAGTTATGGCGTGGGAAACTATTTTCTATGGGGGGTCGGGAACTCCTTATTAAATCGGTGGCGCAGTCGGTACCAACTTATACTATGAGTGTCTTCCGCCTTCCAGTAGCTCTTTGTGATGATCTCCAAGCCATGATGGCTAGGTTCTGGTGGGGTAGTGAAGTCGAGTCGAAGAAACTACACTGGTGGCGTTGGGAGAAATTATGTTGGAGAAAGGAGGAAGGTGGTCTTGGTTTTCGGGATGTTGCGGCTTTTAATCAAGCTTTGGTTGCGAAGCAATCTTGGAGAATCCTACAAAACCCAGATTCTATGGTTGCTCGAGTCTTAAAAGACAAGTATTTCACAGGTGTCAATTTTCTTGACGCAAAGGCTAGGAGTGGTGCGTCCTATCTATGGAGGAGTATTTTATGGGGGCGAAATGTTATTAATCTCGGGCTTCGACGTCGTATTGGGGATGGGCTTTCTACCCGGGTTTTTGGTGATCCATGGCTTCCGAGACCTTCATCCTTTCGTGTGATAACTAAGATGCCGGTAGGAGGAGAGTTTTTGAAGGTTGCTGATTTGATGGTGGAAGGGAACCGTGTCTGGGATAAGGGTAAGATTGAGAATACTTTTTGGCCGATTGACCAAGAGCTTATTATGGGTATCCCTTTAGGCAATGGTGTAGGAGGTGATAAATGGGCTTGGCACTTTGATTCTAAAGGTCTTTATAAGGTTCGTTCTGGGTATAGGGCTATTATGGAGTCTAAGCGTAGTGGGTCTTCTTCTATTGTCAATTCGGACGTTTCATGGTGGAGAAAAATGTGGAGTTTACCAATTCCTCCCAAAGCCCGGTTATTTATATGGCGTGCTTTCCATGATATTCTTCCGACGATGGTTTCCTTGAGCTATAGAGGTATTGAGTGCGATGTTGTTTGTCCTAGATGCAAAGATGTTATGGAATCCACTTCCCACGCGATCCTCGACTGCCCGATATCGCAAGCGGTATGGAAGATTTCTCGGTTTTGGAAGGTAATTGAGAACATGAGGGCTTTCCCATTTGCAGATTTCTTAAGAATTATGCAGTCAGAAGTTCCTTTGGAGGATTTTGCTTTGGTGTGTTGGTTAGCTTGGAAATTATGGAGTAAGAGAAATAAGGTTGTTCATGGTGGAGGGGTTGAAGACCCGCAAGCTATTTTTGATTTGAGTATTGCCAGTTATGGTGAATGGCAGGCTTTGTATAGGGTTCCGACCCAATCACAAGCTATAGGCTCAGATGTTTGGTTGCCACCTCAACCAGGTTACCTCAAGTTAAATATCGATGCTTTGGTCTTACTGGGTTCGGATCACATTGGTATAGGTGCTGCCATCCGTGATGAGAAGGGGGGGTTCTTTTTAGGCGTTATGGCAAAATCAGTAGAGGGGTCTTTTTCCCCTTTTTGGCTGAGTGCATAGCTCTTCGTGAATGTTTGAGATTTGCAAAGGAAATAGAGTGTGTTAACCTTGAGGTGGAAACTGACGCAATCAATGTCGTTTCAGCTGTTGTGGATAATCGGGAGCTTTCCATGGAAGGTCCGATTCTGGAGGATGTTCAACAATTGTGTGTCCAACTGCGGAGTACATGTATTCATCATATTTGTCGAAGTGCCAACCACGTTGCTCATCTTTTAGCCAGATTTGGTTTCAATTCTAATCGCACTAATGTATGGATTAGTGAGATTCCCAATGTAGTCTCTAATGCTGTTTCTATTGATGCTTTTGCTTAATAAAGTGATTCTTATTCAAAAAAAAAAAAAAAAAAAAACCTATATTTAAATACTTCTGTTTGAAATGTTAACATAAATATAAGTTTCAATGATAATTAAAATGTTTTAATTTATATTTTTTCATCAATTCGGATACTTCCTCCGTTTCTCCTGGACTAAAAGTCCCCACCCAAAATGTTCGGGCCTCAAGTGACCCGATTCATGACCCGTTTAAAAGTCTGCCTTCAAATCCATCATATATCATGATCATCCTCTCACCAGGCCACTCTATCCAGTAGTAGTCCTCTCTATCTCTTCCGGTCCCAGTCTCTAGCGCGCTTCGGCTCTGGCTCTGGCTCTGGCTCTGGTTTGTTTCGGCCATTAAATCCGCCGAGCCATGTCGAGAGGAACGGACCGCATGGTGAAGAGCTTCAAGAAGTTCGCCGACGTTCACTACAAGCTCTTCACGGCTCGCTACGGCCAACAGTTCATCGACTTCTTCGACTTCCCAATCAAGCTTGTCCTCTCTCCTTTCACTCTCGCCTTCGACATAGCCGGCTCCGCCCCTCGCGGCTTCGGTGTCCCCGAGCTCATCTCCAAGCTCTCCTACGCTTCCATTTTTGTTTGTTTTCTCTTTTATCTCAAACTCGTTCCTTTTTGTTTTCGTTTGTTTGATAATGCCCACCAGGTGTTTGTTGAAATGTCTACCCTTTTGGGTTCTCTTAATTCTTAGAGTTGATAAAGTTTTATCAAATGGGTATTCGAGCTTTGAATTTGGGTCTCGTTTGTTGTCTGACAAATGGGTCTTCTGTGTTTTTTTTTTTTTTTAATTGAGTTTTAATTTGGGAAATTGAGATGTGGGTTGAGCTTTTCTACTTGTGGGAAATCACTTGAATTCATTTGAGTGATATTCTCACTTTTTTTTTTATTCAAATTTTATTTCTTTTTTTAATCATTTGTTGAATAATGCAGGTTGTTGCAACTCTAGGGACTTATGACATTGCATTGGAGCTTGGAAAAAAGGTTATTTGTCAGAGGTAATGTTAGCTTCTTCTTCATACACACACACACATATATATGGGGTAACAACTGTTATTTCCTTTGATCACATATTCACTCTGTATTATATTCAAACGTAATATAAGGAATATAATATGTGTTTGGATGTCCCCTTTATTATTCAAATGTAATGTGTGTTTGGGTTGTTACATTTGAATAGCCATTCTAACGTGTATTGATGAGAGAAAGAATATGTGATGTAAATAGTAAAAGTAGATAGAAAAATGGAATGGATATAGTAAAATGAGTGGGCCTACTATTTGAATATATTTGTATTAAAATGTAACATATGAGGTACTCAAATAGACATTGCATTGTATTGAATATAATATAAAATGAATGTGTCCTCAAAACGCAACATTAGTAATTTTACTTTGCTCTTCCCATGGTTTACTATCATGATTGCACATTTCCTTTTTGATTTAAAAAAATGATTATAAAGAAAAGTAAAAAGAATAAAACGTGAGCATCTTTATCTAAATTCTGAGCTGATTTTACGAATTGTTAATGACGTAGTTTGAAATGCATTTTCAATAAATGCCATCCATCTTAACGAAATATTGTTTTGGGAAAAGTTTGCAACTTTGACTTGATATCCCTGGAGGAAAAAAATAAAACAAAAAACCTTCCAACTTCAATCATGCTTGCAAAAGCTTGTAACTTTGAATTCTTGTTGTTGAGCTTTCTATTTTCTCATTGAGTAAAATTGGAAGAGTTTGATAAATGGAATTATTCACATAAATGCTGGATTTTAATGGACCATTATTACTTTAGTTAGTTTTTCTTATGGAAAAAAATGTTACTTTATTTTAATCTGAGTGAACTCTTAAATGACAAATTAAAAGTAGAAGGATTGGTTCACGTTTTTTGCTTGATGTTGGGAATTCCTTCTTGAGATGGGTCTTGAAATGCAGAAACTGTCAGACGTGCAATGGATGGCAGGCGTTGCGTTGCATTATGTGCAAAGGATCAGGAAAGGTGCAGTACCAAGTGAAAAATTACATGCTGAAGAGGTTAATTCTTCCCCATCTAGTTTTAAATCTTAAGGTCTTAGACCGTATAGCTTATGACTGCAATATGTTTTCTACTTTAATTAAAAAATGTAAAGTTTTTTCTCTTGAGCTTAGTTTCTGGAGCCTGGTTTTCCTTATAGGATATAGTTGAAAAATGTTTTGAATATTACGTTTTAATTGATAGCAAACTCAAACCAAAACTGAATTTGGTGGATCATGTGGGCTCAGTTGGGGTTTTAAGATCTTCTCAATGCATTCTGGTTGGTTCAACGAGGATTTAGACATTTCCACAAGCATCCTAATAGAACTTGGGATTATCTACATCAAGCTTAGGATTAGCCTCACCAATTTAATTCCTCTGCCTTATATATCTCACTTCGCCCCTATTTATGCTCGTGCAGTGGGGAGAAGGCAACGGCTGAAAGTATTGCAGATGCCATTGCTGATAATCGGGCTGAGTTGGTTCACCTTCCATCCACCATCGATCTTCATGCATCATTGCCATCTAAAGAGTGCCCAACCTGTGATGGCACGGTAATTCTCTTTTCGTCATTATTTTGACCCTCCCAATAATTTTCCTGAATAATTTTGTTTCTATATAAAATCGAAGAGTTTAGTTATCACATTCACACCTGACGAATACCCCTTATGCGGTTGTCTTTCATTGATGGGTAGTTCTGATCATTCTAAAACTTTACCTGATTTCTCTTCGATCCTGTCTCATACATTTTCTGTAGAGACTTTTCTTCACATATTTAATTTGGGAGGTTACATGTAATACTTTTTAGTATTGCAGGGTGTAATGGCCTGTACTGAATGCAAGAACAAATTACAAGTCAGGATATCTGCAGATGACGTGAGTTGTTTTCTGACAACAGAAAGATTTCAAGTGTATGGTTTGCCAATGTTACCATATTTATTGTTGTTATTTCTGCAGATTATGGAACCTCCTTGGAAAGCCTACAATGTGTTAAGAAAGATGGACTATCCCTATGAGGCTAGTACCATATCTTTTTCTCTTCCGCTTATTATGACATTTACTGAGAAAAACTTTGTGATTCTTAATCTCCCATATGAAATTTTATTTTTCATTTGTTCTACATCAACTTAACACATCAACTTAACACATTGGTATTCTATCTAATGCCAGACATGACTTGTTGGCTGGTTTAAGGATCCTAGAAAAACCACGATAAAAGATATTCATGTAATTGAGCATAGACACTCATGCATACAAAAGTTTGGTTTTCCACATTTTTCTCGATTCTCTCTATTGTACAACTTTTTCTATCTTTCTATTTTGCCAGTAAATGTCCTTACAATTTGCATTTGTATTCCTTGAGTATGATAAACTTGGTGCGTCGTTCAGATTTCTTGGTCTTATCTAAAATTTTATTCCTGTTATTGTTTCAGCATATAGTCCATAGCATGAAGGATCCAAGTATTGCTGCCTTTTGGTTGTTTACGTTGCCTGAGGTTGCGGGTGGTTTTGAATATGATGACGATGTCAAGAAGAAAGTTTGGTGGCAGTACAAGGTTTATTTATTTATTTTTGGAACTTGCCCTTCTCTCTTGTTTTTATGAGTATTGTTGCACGCAAATGCATCGGAGACTTTGAGCAAACATCTGAAACTTCAAATAATACCAAGTACTGAAGTTTTATCAAAAAGAATACATGAACATATGGTTTCCTTCATTAACTCATTTAAAGTTGATGAAAACTGTGCTTCTGGGACATATATTCTTATACAAAACCATATTTGGAATCTAAGCTAAACCAGTTGAAACGTTAGAACAAATTTTATTGCTAACATCAACTAGATAGAATATTTATCCCGTCACGTGTAGCTTTTCCTACCTCCTTTCTTATTCTATGGCCACAATCCTCGGGAAAATATAGAGTATATGCGTTATAAATGCACGGAACTTGAATTCATTGCTTAAGTTGAAAAGTAATCTGCTACTTTTCTGAAAAGAAGAACCGCAGTGTAGCCTCATTTTTGTTTCAATTTACCTTTTAAAGCACACGATGGTAAGAGTGTTCACACGTGGTTAGAAATTATTCCATTTTGTTTGGGTCAGGAATCCATGAGGTATGATCAACTCCGTGATGTGGTGGCCAAGAGAAAACCTGGATGGGAGCACTTGCAAGAAGTAAGGTTTTTCTTATTCTTATTATTTTAAATTTTTTTTTTTTTTTCGTCATTGGACTGGAGAAGTATGATTCTGGTATATAAGTTATTACATCCGTAGTTACGTTATAGGCTGAAAAACATCATGCTCAAGTGCCAAAGTGCTAAAGTTATACGAGAAACTTGAAATACTTTTTTTGTGGCTTATGCCTGCCTTTATCAACTCCTCTTTGTCTGCATATGTGTGTTATTACTGCTGTTATTATTTTTTAATTATCTTGGTTGAGATTTAGATTTTCTTTAAAGGATATGGTTTTGAAAATGAATAACTTGTGCAATTCCGTAGTACCAGTTTTGGGAATACACTTGATTCAGATATTTGTGACTTGTGACAGGCCTTAATTTCCATCGATCCTGCTCGTGCCAGGGATGATCCTGTTATAGTGAAAAATGTTCCATACTACAAAGCCAAGAAGGCACTTGAAGCAGAAGCCATGAAACTCAATCCTCCGCCAAGGCCAAAAAATTGGGGTGTGAGTATCGTCTAGAATCATTGTTCTGCAAGCCTCATTTTGCGCACACTTTAGGACGTGTTTATTGTTTCAGGACTTCTTTGTTTTTCTACTGTTCAATGTTTGATCAGTCGCAGGAGCTGGACCTTCCACTAAATGCATCTTCGTGGAGCAAGGACGATCTGAAAGATCCTGAAAAATTTTACGAGATGACTGTCCTCCTTAATGCCCAGAGAGAAATAGCTGACAAGATTTTGGATGCACAGTGGGAGAACAAGTGGCACCAAGAAAAGGTTAGTTACCTCCAAATTTTACATGGACTGATATATGAATGGATTAGTTTTCCTTCACCCTTAGCGAACTCGGATACAAGTAGTGTTATAGTTTGTTGGAATTGGAATACTACTGCAGGTGGTAAGTTACACTAAAGTGGCTATAAAGAGGGGCAAAAAATATGAGGTTTACGTAAACATCTCTTGCAGTATCTTAATGCGCTCGAAGTGCTTAACGGGTGGATGATCTTTGCATGCTATCGGGGTTTTCCTGTGATTTTAGAAAATAAATTTGTTACTAATTTATTCTTAGGAGAATTCTTTGGCAGCTTACATATTAATACCCCACCGGTTTTGGGCAATTTTGGACTGGCATATCTTCATCAAGTATTTTTCAATGTTGCTTCTTGTTCTTGTTCTTCTTTTTTATTATTTTTTATTTTTTTATTATAATAATAATAATTATTATTTATAAATCTGATTCGTATGTGATTTGACGTTTCGATTTGCACAATATCATTACAGAATCTCTACTACGGAAACTCTGTACTTGCATAAATCCTCTTTTTCGTTTTAGAGTATTTGTTGAGTTATTTATCCCTGTATATGCCTCAGTTGAATGAGATGTTAGAGGAGAAGGTGCGGCCATATATTCAGAACACGGATAATGCTGTTCTTTCTCAACCAATTTTACTACAGCCACAAGATCAGAAACAGAAGGTCTATTCATTTCTTTCCTTCAAACTCTTCCCGGTGACTACGAGTCGGGACACATGCCCCGTGAGATGGCGTAGGGCCCCACAGCATGTATCCCGCACCCGTGTTGCCTTCCTTCTCCTCTCACATAAGTGCATGTGAAAGTTTTTTTGTTGTTTGAAATGTTGGAACTTCTTTTCTGACGTAAAACCTATAATTGTTGCAGAGGACTCGGCAACGTAAATGGTGGATCTTTTGAGAATGCAAGCTTCAACAATTTTTGTATCCAAATAGCGCCGAAATGTAGGTCCTTTCTGGCAGATTCTTTTAAAGTTTTTTGTATTTTTCGTGTCTAATTGCGGCTTTTTCGTCTTTTACTAGTGTCAAATGTCACAATTGCTTCACCTTCAAGTTTCATCCTATCCTAGTTTGTGAGTTATTGTTGTCGCTACTAGTTGGTGTGAGTTCTTGTATAACTTTGTCTGCTATATGAGCAGCATATGAAGATTCAAAATTTTTAAAAATAACAAGACAAATAGTGAAAAGAGCATTTTTCTACTTTACAAAAGGTGTTTTTTTTTTTTTTTTTTTTGGGGATAATGGTACTGAAATTTCAATTAAAGTGATTGGCAGAGGGGCTGTTGATGTAACAATTAAAAAAATTCATGGGAGTGTGATGTGGAAAATTAAAAAACAGGGAACTAATTAGACAGAGTGTATAATCTGGGGGTTATTTATGAAATTAACACTTAATCGTAAGGCCGCACATGACAAGTTTTGCATTTTGGTCTTTGTAATCATTTAGAGATTGGATCATATCAAGGAAAAATTACACTTTTCCCCCCTGAATTTTAGATCTTATCACAAAATGCCCTTCGAACTTAATTTTTAACATTATTTTCCGTTGAAGTTTGGAAAATTTTGTGAATTTTCTCCCTCAATTAAATTTTTGACGCAAAAAATATATTTAACACTTGTTGAAAGCATCAGTTGGGGGTATTAAGTATTGAATTATGAAATGAAACACATTGACAGCATTCTTGGCACCTGTTACTTTTATTAAATGTGAAATAACGAAGTTACCTATAAGAGAGAAATATGAGAAAAAAAATGACAATCAAGTATAAATATTTATTTTTTTAACTTAATTATTAGTGTTTCACATTTATTATCTGCAACTCATAAACGAGTGTTATGTGTATTTTTTTGTCAAAAAATTAATTGAGAGGGAAATTCGAAAACTTTTTTAAAATTTAAAAGGAAAAAATATTACAAATTAAAATTTATGAAGTATTTTGTTACAAGGTATAAAGTTAAGGGGAAAATATATATAATTTGTCTTCATATGAATTATGAAGTGAGACATCAGATTAATGAAGGCCATCTAACAGTGCATTGTATGTAGTAGTTTGCGAGCGGTTTCTTCATGAATGCCATCTAAACAATCAAATGATCCGCTTGAATGAGTTATTGAAATAGTTTTTATCGTACCTAAATGCAATAGGTGTTTGGTTTAATCATCATCGGAGTACAACTATTTGAATATTGGATAAATTATATTTTTTCCCCATAAACTTTAGGCCTTATCACAAAATGTCCTAGAATTTCAATTTGTAACTTACTTTCTGCTTGAATTATGAAAAAGTTCGAAATTTTTTCCCTCAATTAAATTTTTGACGAAAAAGTACATCAAATACTCGTTGTAAACATAAGTTTGAGGATATAATTTTAAAGTTTAGAAAAGTTGACTAGATTTATAAGAAAGAAAGAGAGGGAGTTTGTTTCCGTTAAGTTAGTTAGTTTGTTATTGCTCTTGTTCTTGTTCTTCTTTTTTCTTTTTTCTTTTTTGGAGAAAAGCATTACGAGAATTACCATATTAATTGAAATTAGCTTTTTTTGTGTGTGAAGAAATTAGCTTATTTTATTTAATAATGATAAATAACTCTTTTATTTTTGATAAATACCTCACTTATGGACATAGACATTTCTTACATTTACAAGTCTAAAAAAAAAAAAAAAGAAAAACAAAACAGAGAGAGTAATTTTGTTCTTGTTGTTTGTATAATTCATAAGTTACTTTTGCTCATTAAAATTTTTGTTTAATTTAAATGTTGCGGATTTTAAATTCTATATCTTATAGTATAATCATATTTATGATCACTTTTGCTTCCTAAGTAGACTCTACTGACTTTCTAAAATGAACCCCAAAAAAAAAAAAAAAAAAAAGGACTACTAGCTATGGGTACATTGGCATTTCTCGGTTTTTGAACACATTTTAAATTTTCTTTTTGGATTTTCAACAGTTTATCTGTGAATTAAAATGTTCTTTTATCTTAATTTTAGATTTTCAGACAGTGTTGATATTTTGATTTTTCTCATAAACACAAATTAAAACGCTGTTATTTCTCCAAGTCAAAACCATCATTTATGCCCTTTTGAACTTCTCATATTTAGACACTTCCATCTTTTTTTATTTTTATTTTTTTTATTTATCATCCTTCTATGATCACATTTACATTATGAATTTTTCATAAACTTTCCATTATGGAATTAATTATATAGTAGTCTCGATGCCAAAATTATATGGATTTTGATTTTTTGTTTTTTCGATTAATGTTGCAGTGTCCCTAAACTTTAAATGACAACCATTTTCTTTTCACTTTAAAATTATCAATTCACATTACTTACCCCATAATTTTACATTACATTTCCCCCAAATATACATAATCTTTTCCATGATTGCACATTTCTCTCTCACACACACACACACACACACACACATATATATATATATATATATATATATTCATTTATTTAATTTCCTTACACCTATAAACCCATATTAATTTACCATTTAGCCCTTCATGCAATTAAAATATAATTCTCACTTCTGACTTCCACCCAACCTTTTGCAGTACGTGTTTGCTGATTGACACAACAAGCACAACATGTCGGTACCGTTTCATGTGCGGTACTGGACTTAAGACTTTTGCATATTTTATTTATATCTGCTATGCTGCCACCATGAAAATGAAAGAGACAATTATAGGAATTTATTTAACCCCAGTGAAAGTCAAGCCTCAAACAACATCATCATTATTATTTATTTGTGGAAGGAAGATGTGCATTGAAGAAGCAGGATAGCAATGAGATAATTGCTGATGATATATGGTCATTATGGGTTGGTAGTTTCGATAACTCAGTTTCTTTCAATAATGTGGTTTATTTTATGGACAATGATTTTTTTTGTTCGATTGGTTTTTTTATTTTGTAGTATGTAAGTTTGTGCGTAATAGTGACAATGTTTTCCTCTTTTCTTTGGGTTTTTTTTTTCTTTTTGTTATTTCTAATAATGAAGGTGGTTTTTTCATCTTTTGAGTTGGTTGTTTTCTTCGTTAGATTTGAGTTTTGAAAGCATTTTAGTCCCGTCAAAGTTACTTCTATGCAGACTTAGTAATGATCCTAGTACTACTGAGTCTTGGCCATCGATTGATTAGAAAAATCCATTTATTGTTGGGTTTTGTCAAAATAGCCTTACATGTGCTCGATTTTAGTGTGTTGAGGTATATACTTGTTATTGGGCATCAAACATAGGTCTTTCCCTTTGAGCATCGTCAGATTTTATTAGTGGATATGTTATTATTGAAGGAATTTGTCTCATATAATACGAGATTTTTTATGTTTAGTAATTTTGTATCCTGTTAGTAAGTTTAATGAAATTTTCCCATAAAAAAAAAAAAAAAAAAAAAAAAAAAAAAAAAAAAAAACTTCTGGTTGGCTTTTGTTCTTCATGAGTTGTTTAGAAAATATTCAACATCCCTGTCGAAATTCAAGAAAATCTTTTTTAAGACCAAACAAATATTAAAATCCATAATATTGTGGAGTTTACGTATCCCAATTCTCTTTTAATGGTTAGAATACTTCTCAATTTTATAATAACTAGTTATTGAAACGTGCTCCGCACGTTGAACTTTATTAAAGGGAATTATGTATAGCTCCTATATAAACAAATTGCATGGTTCTGAACTTTTTTGAGTCATAATAAAGTGTTTTACTCAAAAAATTTAATTTACTTATTAGATTTATTTTAAATGGAAAAAAGGGACTACATTTTAAGAGAAAAAGAGAAAAAATAACAAGGGTCAATTCTTAAAGAAAGGGACAAAAAGGAAGAGGGAAAACAAAGCAAAAAAAAAAAAAAAAAAAAAAGATATTGATTATAAAAATAGACATTGATTACAAAAGTAGAAAATGGGGGTAAAAAAAAGAGAGTTAATTTATAACCGATCGGACCATATAATCTCATCTGAAAAAAATGATTCTCAATTAGATGAAACTTTAGGACACGTGTAAGTCAGACAAGAAGCATACACTTTTTTATATATGTGTGATGGGATAAATTAAAATAAAATAGAGATAATAGGAAAAGGGAAAAAAAATAAGAAAAGCCTAAAAAAAAAAAAACTATGTGCTGACACTTGTTGTAATTAAAAGAGAGCAACATTGCCTCCTTTATATATGTAAGGATAAGTATTTTTAGTTTCCAATATTTGTCTAATTATTTTTTAACCCCAAAAAAAAAAAGTAGTGTTTGGCTTTTGTTCTTCATGAATTGTTTATAAAATATTCAACGTCGCTTTCGAAATTCAAGAATATCTTTTTTAGGACCAAACAGATATTAAAATCCATAATATTGTGGAGTTTACGTATTTCAATTCTCTTTTAATGGTTAGAATACCTCTCACTTTTATAATATTTTTTAGTTTCCAATTTTTGTCTCATTATTAAAAAAAAAAATAGTGTTTTTACCTTTGACCAGCTAATTTTGAAGCGGAATGTTACAGCCACCATTTGCAAAGGTTCAAAGTAATGAAGCTGCTCGGAGGTTCATAATAATCGATAAAAAATAAAAAAATGAAAAAGGACCATTTTTCAATCAAATTTCTTTTCTTATTTCTCTTACCTATATTCACCATGCCTTCTTTGCTTGGTATGTGACAATCACATGATCGTCATGTCATCGTCATGTAATAGTCACATTATTGTCATGTGAACTTTTTTTTCGGTGATTTACTTTGCTTGTCTAAACAATATCAGATTCACCCCAACGAAGCTACCATGCCAAATACAGTCACCGCCATAAAAAAAAAACCTCCCACAACGATATAAATCTTGTAACCAATTTTCAAGATCAGATGTCTAATTATGTGTTCTATAACTATCCTGAAACTCTGGCTGACTCACTCTCTTCTTTTCTCTCTTTCTCGTTTCTTTCTTAGGCCGGCTACTTTTTAACATTTATTTATTTATTTTTATTTTAAGTAGGACATAGTATTACTCTATTATATGTACATGTATCAAGGATAAACGTAAAAATTGATGACAATTGTTAGCCTATGACCTTTCAGGACACATGTAGTTCCAAAACCACCATGTTAGATAATGGTAAAATCGATTTGGATTGTTAATTTTTTCTTTATAGGAGCTTATTTTACAAAAAATAACACAAATATTAGGTTTTTTTTTTTTGGTACCAGTACATCCTGAATTTATCATATAGTTGTAATTTGCAGGTTAAACTTTTAATTTTGATAATTTGCACATGAACTTATAAATTTTTAGTAATTTACCCCTCATTGCTTACTACATTGAATTTTTTAAAATTGACACTTGATTTATATATAGGTTGTTAATTAAGAATATAAAATGTCCTTTTTAATCATTATTAACCCAAATTTATATTTAAAATAAAGTTACTTGAAAGTTTTCTACTGTGATAAATTTAATTAAAAATCTCAATCTAGTTAAATTTAGGTTAAAATAGATAAAAATAATCATTAATATCATTAATTAACGACTTATGTATAAATCACATATCAGTTTCTTTCAAAAGACTAACATTGTTTTCAATAAGGGGTAAATTGCTACAAAATTCTAAGTTTTAGGTGTAAATTATCAAAATTAAAAGTTCAGGGTACAAATTATAACTGTACGATTAGTTCAAGATGTACCGGTGCAAAAGGGGGAAAAAAAAAAAAAACCCCCCCAAATTCTAATGATTCTCAATTAGACGAAACTTTGGGACACGTGTATGTCATATAAGAAGCATACACTTTTTATGTATGTGGGATGAGATAAATTAAAATAAAATAAAGATAATAAATAGGAAAAGGGGAAAAAAAAAAAGAAAAGCCCCAAAAAAACTATGTGCTGACACTTGCTGTAATGATAAAAGAGCAACATTGTCTCTTTTATATATGTAAGGATAAGTATTTTTAGTTTCCAATCTTCGTCTGATTATTTTTTAACCCAAAAAAAAAGAAAAAGAAAGAAAAGTAGTGTTTGGCTTTCGTTCTTCATGAATTGTTTATAAAATATTCAACGTCCCTTTCGAAATTCAAGAATATCTTTTTTAAGACCAAACAAATATTAAAATCCATATTATTGTGGAAAAAAGAAAGAAAAGTAGTGTTTGGCTTTCGTTCTTCATGAATTGTTTATAAAATATTCAACGTCCTTTTCGAAATTCAAGAATATCTTTTTTAAGACCAAACAAATATTAAAATCCATATTATTGTGGAGTTTACATATTTCAATTCTCTTTTAATGGTTAGAATACTTCTCACTTTCATAATATTTTTTAGTTTCCAATTTTTGTCCCATTATTTAAAAAAAAATAGTGTTTTGCACTTTGACCAGCAAATTTTGACGCGGAATGTTATAGCCACCATTTGCAAAGGTTTAAAGTAATGAAGCTGCTCGGAGGTTCATAATAATCGATAAAAAATAAAAAAAAATGAAAAGGACACTTTTCCTATCAAATTTCTTTTCTTATTTCTTCTACCTATATTCACCATGTCTTCTTTGCTTGGTATGTGATAATCACATGATCGTCATGTCATCGTCATGTAGTATTCACATCATTGTCATGTGAACTTTTTTTTTGGTGATTTACTTTGCTTGTCTAAACAATATCATATTCACCCCAACGAAGCCACCATGCCAAATACATTCACCACCATCCAAAAAACCTACAACGATATAAATCCTGTAAACAATGAATGTGTCTTCCAACCGAACCATAAATTTTGAAAATTATTAAAGTGATCTTTAATATTTAAATAGGCTAAGAAATAATATTATTAAAAAAAGTCAAGACTATTGGGAAAGTTGGTATTTTATATCAAGAAAAAGTTATTATTTTGTATGTAATTATCTTTGATAGGAACTTTTAATTATTTATAATTATTATAATTTAAGATAGTTTTGATTTTAGAAATTTATAAGCATTAAGTAACTTACATGATTCTGTACGTTGCAACTTGTATGGAAGCCTATGCATAGTGCTCGTCACTAATGAATTATTTGTTCTTAATCTAGAGAAGCACATCCACATTAAATATCTTTATGTTCCCTTCCTTTTTTGTTACTATCATTATTTTTTATTTAATTTTCTCTATGATATCAGAGCTTAAGATCCTCGAACTCAATACTTCAAACACTCCCCCTTTTCTTCTCCTTTTACGATCGTAGACCAGACCTTCATCACGTACTTCCCTCCCAAACACAATACCCACCTCACGTAACACTCCCCACTCTCCCACTCTCCCACTCCCCATATTCATCCAAAATAATAATAATAAAAAAAAAACTCCCACGTATATCACCCACCAAAAAAAGAAGGAAAGATTGTTTTTCCAAGGAAAAAAAAAAAAAAAACACTTTAATCATCTCTTTTATTTTATTTAATATATTATCATTACGATTATACTCAAACGAGTTATTGATCTTTTGATCCCTTGCGCTATGCGCCCTTTTGATGATTGTTGTCTCTAAACCTATTGTGTCCAATTCTAATGATTAACGTCCTAGTGCCTATGCACCCTTTCTCTTTTCTGACGACTACATTCCTTGCACCTAATGCCCGTTGTCTTCTCCCTTTCTCTCTTTCGATGATTACCGTCCCTGAATCCAAGTGCCTGTTGTTCCTCCCTCCTCTTCTGATGAGTGCCGTCTATGTGCTCAAATGCTCTCTCTTCCTTTCTCGACGCTTGCCGTTCTTTGCGCTCTTGCACCTTGACATCTTTAATTTTTATTTTTATTTTTCTAAAATTTCATAAAAAAAAAAGAAGACAAAGGTAAAATATATATATATATATATATATATTCAAGTTTCTTCGTTTGTTTGTTTATTCATTTAAAGTTTTCCTATTATAGTTCAAGATTGGACCTCCTATCAGAGTTCCATCTTGCAGAAGCATATAAGAAAAGTTAGTATTTTATGTTAAGAAAAATAATCATTTTGTATGTAATTATCTTTGTTGGGAACTTTTAATTATTTATAATCATTGTAATTTAAGATAGTCTTGATTTTAGGAGATTTGTAAATATTAGGCAACTTACTTGATTTTGTATTTTGTAATTTATATTTATATGGAAGCCTATGCATATTGCTCCTTATTAATTAATTATTTGTTCTTACTCCGTGAAAAAACATCCACCTTAAATATCTTTATGTTTCCTTCCTTTCTTGTTACTATTATTATTATTTATTTATTTCTTTATTTATTTAATTCTCTATAAAGATCATGTTAATACAATCAAATATCATGTTCTATGATTGGAAGTAAATTGTATTAGGGAGTGATTTTCATAACCAAATGTCAACATTTGACTTGGTATATGAATTTTGCATTGTAAGATGCTCAAGTGGAATAAGGCAAATTAAGTCATATACCGCATACATGGTGAATTCTGTCAAAATTATAGTATGTCTTTAGTATTATCAGGAATTGAAAGTAAATCAACAACTTAAAGATTGATTTGTTAATTAAGAATTTATGGATCAAAAGGTCATCATCTAAAAAAATTAGGGATTAATGTATATATAGTCCAAAAGAAAAAAGAAAGAAAGAAAAAAAAAGAGTTCACAAAAAAATAAGCACCAAAACGTGATTATCAAAAAATAAAATAAAAAAATCTATAATTTACTGTGTATTTAATATTAGGCTGTATAAAAAAACTTAAAAGGAGGAGAAGAAAATCCATGAGAAATTGACATTTTTAATTAGTTGGGACTCTTCGGACTTGAGGGTTGATGTAATTGGAATATAAAAGGGTTTTATTACACTTGGTTGCTTTCCTATGAATATGCTTGCATTCAACAAAATATTTACATGCATGCATGTATGTGTGTGTATATATATATATATATGTCTGCAAAAGTTACTGGCACTTGTCAGTATCTGGACAAGATATGCGAATATATAAATTAATTATAGTGCCAACTACCAGCTTTTTAGAAAAACACGGGGGAAAAAAAAAAAGCATCAGCAGCCTTCCATAAAGGGCAAGCAGAGTACGAAAAGAAAAAAAGTAAGGGAAAAAAAAAAGAGGGAAAAAAAAAAAGAGTTCACAAAAAATATAAGGGGTGTTTGGTGTGTAAGTCTGAGTTAAGATTTGTAAGTTTAAATAATAATTTTTTTTTGAATTTTCAGAAAAGATAAACAACTTTTTGAAAAAAAAAATAAAAATATGATTAAAAAAATATAATTTAATTTAAATTAAACTCATGATCAAATAAGGTTATAAGCACCAAAACGTGATTATCAAAAATAAAATAAAAAATCTATAATTTATTATGTATTTAAGATTAGGCTGTATAAAAAAACTTAAAAGAAGGAGAAGAAAATCCATGAGAAATTGACATTTTTAATTAGTTGGGACTTTTCGGACTTGAGGGTTGATGTAATTGGCATATAAAAGGGTTTAATTTAACTTGAATGGGTTGCTTTCCTATGAATATGCTTGCATTCAACAGAATATATACATGCATGTATGTGTGTGTATATATATATATATATATGTCTGCAAAAGTTGTTGGCACTTGTCAGTTTCTGAACAAGGTATGCGAATATATAAATTAATTATAGTGCCAACGATCAACTTTTTAGAAAAACACGGAAAAAAAAAAAAAAAAAAAGCAGCAGCAGCCTTCCATAAAGGAAAAGCAGAGTACGAAAAGAAAAAGAGTAAGGGAAAAAAAAAAAAAAAAAAACCCAAAACGGTGCGTATTTAACAAACAGTAACACTAATATCTACTCTTTTGTTATATGTATATGTATTTTTTTTTTTCGAGGGAAACTCTTTTATTATAGTTAAGGTAAGAAACAGATCTATATATATATATATATATCTCATTCATATAGTATTACTCGACTCGACTAAATCGTCCGTAACTTTTTCTCTTCATTTTACAGTCTCTAATCCCAGTTAAACAAACGACATGGACAATTCCGGCGCCGTCAGAGAAACAACGACAACATACGACGTGATAGTGATTGGCGGCGGCGTCATGGGAAGCTCGACGGCGTACCAGACGGCTAAGCGCGGCGCTAAGACTCTCCTCCTTGAGCAGTTCGACTTCCTCCACCACCGTGGCTCCTCCCACGGCGAGTCACGCACCACACGCGCCACCTACACGAAGGACTACTACGTGCCGTTGGTCCTTGAGTCCAACGCGCTCTGGTCACGCGCCGAGGCCGAGATCGGCTTCAAGGTCCGCTTCCCAGCCCGCCACCTCGCTATGGGTCCGTCGGAGTCCAATATCCTCCGGGCCCTAATCTCCACTTGCGAGAAACACTCCCTCGCTTACCGCCTTATTGACGGCCCAAAGGTCCAAGATGAGTTCTTGGGACGGGTCCAAATCCCGAGTGATTGGACCGCGATTTACATGGACCACGGCGGAGTTGTCAAGCCCACGAAGGCCGTTTCGATGTTCCAGGCTCTTGCCTTGAGGAACGGCGCTGTTTTGAGGGACAACACGGGGGTGACAGAGGTCAAGAGTTTGGGCGAAGGAAATGGCGGCGTTTTGGTGGTTGCGGCCAACGGGGAGGTTTTTCGCGGGAAGAAGTGTGTCGTAACGGTTGGCGCGTGGACCAAAAAGTTGGTTAAGAGTGTTAGTGGAGTGGAAATTCCAATTCAGCCCCTAGAGACCGCAGTCCATTATTGGAGGATTAAGGAGGGGTATAAAGAGGATTACGTGCTCGCCGGCAACGAGGGCTTCCCGACATTCTCTAGCTTCGGCGATCCGTCGATATACGGTACACCATCATTCGAGTTCCCAGGGCTGATCAAGGTCACGGTGGATGGTGGTCAAAAGTGTGATCCTGATGCTCGGACGTGGGGCCCTGTCTCAGTGGTAGCGGTTAGAGAATGGATAGAGGCTAGGTTTTCGGGTCGGGTAGACTCGACGGGACCCGTGAAGACCCAATTATGCATGTACTCGATGACACCAGATGAGGATTTTGTGTTGGATTTCTTGGGAGGGGAGTTTGGGAAGGATGTGGTTGTTGGGGGCGGGTTTTCGGGTCACGGGTTTAAGATGGCACCTGCTGTGGGGCGGGTGTTGGCCGATTTGGCGCTGAATGGGGCAGCGGAGGGAGTGGAATTGGACAAGTTTAGGATAAGGAGGTTTGAAAGGAATCCTAGAGGTAATGTTAAAGAATTTTGATTTTAGAAGACCAAATGAAACATGTAGTGATGAGTCGTCATATCACTTCACTCTTTTTAATAATAAATTCAATAAATCCCTAGCTAACCACATCCGTTAGTAGGCTTATTCCCTTTATTGTCCGGAACATGGTTCTTTATGTTTGTCTTTCCATTTTTCTTGGTGGTATGAGTTAAAAGAATATCTTCACTGTATTTGTCTACATTTATATTATAATTGTTATAACATACAAAAATTGGTATTGTATTACTTTATACTTTCATACATAATGTTATTTCTACTATTTTTCATCATTATTATAGTTATTCTTGAACTTATAAAAGTGAATTTTTAATATTTAAATAAATCAAAAATAAAAATATTGTAATAAATTACATGAAAAAAATCAAGACAACAATCAATAAAAATTAAGCATGCGTTTGGCATCAATGTTTAACTCAATCCAAATCCAAAAAATTTTAATTCATTTTTTGTCTTATTCTGAACAGACAATTTCATTTTCACTAAGTTTTTGTAAATCAAACTTCAAAACGTAGGAGGTGGGTGAAAAATAATTTTTATATAAGGTAGTGAATTGCGTTTTTACGAAAGTAGTTGAAGTAAATAACAAGGTTTTAAAAATTTTAAAGTATGATTTAAAAAACAAAATGCTTAAAAATAAATACAAATCTACCATGAAAGTAGAAAATTTACTAGCTAGATGACATATTTATAAATGTAAATAAATCATATACTTGATAAATTTGACCTAAATAAATCATTTGCTCGAATATTTTAAAAACTACTATTTATTTTAATTATTATCTAAAAACTGTTATTTACTTTTTTCTCCCTTTTCATATTCTAATACTATGCCTCATGTGCATGTCAATACAATTGATAAATGTGTGGATAAATATTGATTAAAAAATCCAACAATACAAATATTTTAAGAAGCTCAAAATATATTAAAAACCTAACACATGATGATAATAATAATAAAGTATATTAAAGAGTACAATTAAATGAATTTAAACTCAAGATCCAACAACTCAAAAATATATTATATAAAAATATAATCGCTTAAGGTTTCCCTTTATCTCTACCCTTTATTCTCTCAAATTTTTCATATCTCATGTTTCTCTTTGTGTGGGACTTCCACCGTTGCCGTCGCTGTATTTCTGCGAGAATGAAGTTGGAAGGTTCTAGATGAGAGTTTCTCGATCAGATCTAGTAGACAAGCTTACGGCGGTTTGAGATCCAGCGATGCCTTGGTGGTCCGATGGTAGGTACGGTAATCTCTTACCTCAAGTCAATTGTTTTCCTCTGAATTATGGCATGCGGCGAAGTGGTTGTTTTATGTGGGTGAGGATTTTACAGTCGATGTTTTTTTATATTAATGGTATGTTCTTGTGTTTTAGTTTTAATTTTATGATAAAGGAGGTAGTTCAACCACTTCTGTTTTTTTTTTTTTTTTGTATGTTTTCCGCTTGAGTTATTTTCTAGTAGTATATGTTTATTGGTTCCGTTAGTATTATGGCTTGACAGAGTTTGTTGCAGTCTCTGTGCTGCGAGTGACTGTCTCTCGATCGATAGAGATATTTCATCGATTGTAGATGTTTTTTTTTAAAAAGAGCTTTGTATATGCTCGATTTTAGGATTGCCAAGGAATTCGATGAATTTTCCCGTCACCGGGTCTCGGCTTATATCCTCCTCACTGAGTTTTATCAGATTTTACTGATGAAATCGGTTTTAGTCGATGGTTATGTCTCTCGTACCATATGATTGTTTTATCTTTGTTATTGGTATTTGTATCCCGTCTTATATTGAATGATAATTTCTATTTCAAAAAAAAAAAAAAAAAAAGTTCAAGAATAAACTAACGGAAATGATACTATTTTTGGTTCTCAAAGGATATGCATGTGCCCTACTGCCACTCCGTGATCATCTGCCACGTTCCTGATCCACATTTCATGACAATTTTGACAACTTATGCATAATAAGAACTTTTACTTAAATTGAAATATATTAAAGAAAAGGATAAAATTGAGCTAGCTCATCGTCCTTCATATGAATAATTGTTAGCTTGAAAAATGTTGCCATCATTGGTGTACCATATACATTTTAATAGCAACTCTAATAATTGGCACTAATGGCGCTGATCCTTTTTGGTAGAGTTAGACATAATCTTTAACGAGGACGTACACTAATTTTCTTCTTCTTCTTCTTCTTTTTTAATATAAAAAAATTAAAAGATAATATTTTAGTGGAAATTATGAACGAACTCTTAATTTTTAACAGGAATAAATAAAAAATAATAAAATTTTTAGGATAAAATTAAACAAAAAAAATTTAATAGGGGAATAGGCCCAACTTGACTTTTAACAAGTCTGTCAATATTAAACATTTTACGTCAAAATTTAGTTACATTTAAATCGAATAAAAATAAGTTCTATATAAACACTTCTACGTTATGACTTGATGAAAAGCTTGAATAATTTAATTTCGCTACTAAAAAAAATTTATTGGCATTGTATTAAATTTTTTTTAAAGGACAGATGGATAAAAATTGAATGAAAATTACAAACATCAAAGATAAGACAAATGATGAACTACAATACATGAGACATGAATATACAAGATTGGTTTCATCAGAAAATCTGATGACTTTTAAGAAAGAAAACGTATATTGAGATTCGACAATGAGATTAAGTTCCTTAGAACACTTAAATTCAAGTTAGAGCATGTCTTTTTTATTTTTTATTTTTTTATTTATAAGAGTAAATTATACTGACAACCCTTGAGTTTTGTCGAAGTTACAGAGATATCCCCTTGACTAAACAAATAATGTCAACATCCCCTGATTTTTTTAAAAATTACAGTGACACCCACTTTATTAGTTGATTGTGATAGAAAAGTTAAGTTTGACCGTTAAATTTTTTTGAAATACCGAAAATGCCCTTTCTAACATTAGAAAATTTTATCAAATATATTTAAACTATTTAGCAGCAAAAATTATTATAATTGATTTATTTTTGCAACAATATTTTTAATTGTTATTTGTTCTCTCAGTTTGTTTGTTATTTATTTTTCTGAAAACTCATTTTTTTATCTTGAAAATTCACTTTATATTTGTTTTTATCTGGCAAACTCACTTCTCAAAGAAAAATAAATCAATCAATAAAAAGCTTGCGGGCGAAGAGGCACCATTATTATTTATTAGTACCCACTTCATTAATGCAAATGAACATGAAATTCTGGCTGAAGTTAGCACAGCCCAGTTCGTCAAATCTCAAATACGCAATGTTAGGAAAATCAAAAACCAAAAAATAAAAAACCAATATCATACAAACCAACGCAAAAATTAGAAGAAACCCGAAAAATGAATGATGAAGCTTGAGAATGACAAACCCTGAACATGGAGAAGACCAAAACCTGGAAAAAGTGAAGCTTGATATGGAAGGAGCGGAGAATCGGGGATAAAATATTGGCCCGGTGGGGAAAGCTTGTGAGGGTAAAAGTACGGGAGGGCTGGAACGGTGGCGTGAGTAGAGGTGGGCTCACCGGTGATGGGTGGCCGGTAGAGAGAGAAGGTAAGATGGATGGTTCCTCTTCTTTTAAGCGTACGTTTGGTACTAAGGTTTGGATGGTAGTGTTAAGGTTAAATTGGTAGAATTTGAGTTTAGATTGATTATACATTTATCAAGGTATTTGAATTGCTTGACTTAAAATATGTAAAAACTTGAAATGTGTTCGGAAAAAAATATATATCAATATAGAGCTTGTTTCGTTCGTCTCAAAATTTTATACAATTAAAAAAAAATCATCTCATTTGAACTTGTCTATGTAAAGTTATGGACTTTTAAAGTTTGAGCTACAAAACTGTATGAATAGTAAAATTGAAGAAAAAAGATAAAAATTAGATTGTAAAAGTAATGTTTGGATTGGAGGTCCAAACACATGCTCAGTATACCCAAAGAAACCAAGGGCTAGGATTTAATCTTCTTAGATCAAGGGTCCAAATTAATTAGGGTATTTGTGTCATTTTACATTCAAATTTAACGGAGTTAAGTCAAGGGGGTATTGCTGTTATTTAGTCTGGTGAAAGGGATGTCTTTGTAATTTTGATAAATGGCAGGGGGTGTTGGTGTACTTAATTCTTTTTGTTTTTAATAATAAAAACTTATATAACTTATGAAAGTTATTATGATTGATCAAGAGCAATAACTCTGTAGCTCGAATATCACCACTAGCTCGAATATCACCAATATTATTAAAAAAAAAAGTAAGTTTTATTATGAGTTTTATATGGTGAAACTTTTTGTGAATGGTGTTTGCAATCATTGATATGCTTTTAACATTATTACTTTATGTATCAATATCATCTGCCACAAACGTTGTTTCACTTACAAGTTACAATTATATATATATATATATATATATATATATATTTTTTTTTTTTTTTGCTTCCAAGTTTCTAATTTACAAGTTACAACTAATTAAGAATAAGGTAATTTATCACAAAAAAAAAAAAAAAAAAAAAGAAAGAAAGAAATAAAAAAGAATGGGTCATTTCATCGTTAATATTTTACGAAACGTAATAATAAATTAAAAAATCAGAATAGTGTAGATGCATATGTAAATTTAGAATTGAAGTCAGGGTCATCTTGACCCAAATTAGTGCATAATTTAGGGGCCACTTATGAAAATAATCTAAAAATGAAACAAAAATTGAACAGATTAATATGCATTTATCTAAAAGAATACTAATTTAAAACAATGGAAATAAGGAATGATTTAATTTGTTTTCAAGGGATTGTTTGAAGAATTTGATTCGAGGGATTGTGTAAAGAAGTTGATTGGTGATACTATATGTTGTGTTATTTATTATGGGTAAATTGCTTATTTAGTACCTAAATTTTAACCTTATACAACTTTGGTGCATGAACTTTTTTTTTGTAATTGGAATGTCCATAAACTATTAAAATGTTACTGAAATAGTCCTTTACGTTACTTTTTAGATGGAATTTGTTAATAAATTGGTTAAAAAGTGATGTTAACTACGGATTCTGTCTAAAAATTAACGGAAATGACTACTGTAGCAACACTTTTTATAGTTTATGGTCATTTTAACTATGAAAAAAAGAACATGGAATGCTCCTAAATCATTAAAATTTTGCTACTATAGTCATTTCCGTTAATTTTTAGATGAAATACATAAATAATTTGCTCAAAAAGTGATGCTTTAATTTTTAGATGAAATCCATAAATAAATTGCTCAAAAAGTGATGCTAACTAACAAATTTAGTTCAAAAATCAACGTAAAGGACTATTGTAGCAAATATTTTAATAGTTTAGAGGCATTCCAGCTACGAAAAAAAGTTTAAGTACCAAAGTCACACAAAGTTAAAAGTTTAGGGATCGACTTAGCAATTTACCTATATATTATTTCGTGTTCATAGAAAAGAAAAACTAAGACTGAAGAGACTTTAATAATCTAAGGGGAAAACACCTAAATAACACAAACTTGAATACCACTTTATCAACATGACACATTTGTCACTTTACCAATATGACACAAAATAGTTCCAGTCAAAGGTCAACCTATAGAGTCAAAGGTTAACCTAACATGTTTTTTCCAAATTTCCCTATTACTTATAAAATCGACTATAAACCATATACATTGTGTTGGTCTTTGGCTCCATCTGCCATTCGCTGGAATACACTAATAGAGTATAGTGCATATTCTACCAGAACATTTAAAGTTTCGACATGTATGGCCGAACATCTCTGGTTCTGGCTACGGGCACCAGTCGTTGAAATACTCTAGTAGAGTATAGTTTATACTCTAGTTGAGTATGCACCATATTATATTAAAATATTTTAAGTTTTCAACATGTATGATCATATGTCTTTGGTTTCGGCCGCCGACGCCGATTGCCATAATACTCTAATAGGGTATAATGCATACTCCACTAGAGTATAATCCATGCTTTAGTAGAGTATACTACATACTCTAGTAGAATTTTATTTATTTATTTTCAATATGGATAGCCGTATGTCTCCGGCTTCGACTGCAAGTGCCGGTTGTCGGAACACTCGAGTAGAGTATAGTCCATACTCTACTCTAGTAGAATATAGTGCAAACTCTACTAGAATATTTTTAAGTTTTCAAGATGGATGTCTGGGTGTCTCCGGCTCCGGTTGCCGGCGCCGGATATTAGAATACTCTAGTAGAGTATAGTCCATATTCTAATAGAGTATAATGCATACTTTACTAAAATATTTTAAGTTTTTAACATGAATGACCGCTAGCACCGGTCACTGAAATATTCTAGTAGAGTGTAGTCCATACTCAGTAGAGTATGGACTATACTCTATTAGAATATTTTAAGTTTTCAACATGGATGGCTGGATGTTTCTGACACCGGTCACTGGAATACTCTAATAGAGTAAAGTACATATTCTACTAGAGTATTTTAAGTTTTCAATATGAATAGTCGGATGTCTTCGCTCCATACTCTAATAAAGTCTAATGCATAATCTATTAGAATATTTTGAGTATTCTACTAGAATTTTATGGATATTCTGCTAGAATATTTTTTTTAATCCTTTTCTTTTACTAAAAACAATAAAATTACATTAACAACAATACAAGATTCAAACCCACACCACATTACCAAACAATACATAAAATTCCATATGAAAATTCTCAATTATTACCAAAACAATCATAGATTAACATTAAAAAAGTACGATAACAAGAAAAATCACCGACTGCTTTTTCACCAATTGCAATGTGTTAATTCCATCTTCATTTAATATGTTCAAACTGCAGGTAAGAAAAATTAAAGCATGATAATTTCACGTCATTAATTCAATCTTTTTTTCTTTTCTTTTTTTTTTTTAAAGAAACAAGATACTTTTTATTGACAATCAATCTTGAGCACTTATTTGTTCTATACTCCTACATACCAAAGCATTAAATTAAAAACGAGACAAAAAAAGACATGAAAAGATGACATATCAAGCAAAGCCTAGACGAATTAGAACCCCTTCCGACAAGAGTTGTGTCCAAAAATGAGCAGGCACTGATCCGACATGCTTCAATCTATCCATAAATCTAGAGAAAACAAAGCAACTATTAGTACTTTTACTTTGCTCTTCCCATGGTTTATTATTATGATAGCACATTTCCTTAATGATTAAAAAAAAAAAAAGATTGTAAAGAAATTAAAGTAAAAAGAATAAAACGTGAGTACCTTTATCTAAATTCTGAGCTATTTTACGAATTGTTGATGATGTAGTTTGAAATGCATTTTCAATAAATGCCATCCATGCTTAACGAAATATCGTTTTGGGAAAAGTTTGAAACTTTAACTTGATTTCCCTGGAAAGAAAACTTTCAACTTCAATCCTGCTTGCAAAAGCTTGTAACTTTGACTTCTTGTTGCAAAAATTACATGCTGAAGAGGTAAATTTTTTCCTCATCTAGTTTTAAATCTTAAGGTCTTAGAATTAAAAAAAAATGGAAAGTCATGTTCTCATCTTGAGCTTGTCTTGGAACCAGGTTTTCCTTATAGGATATAGTTGTAAAGTGTTGACCCTCCCAATATACTACTTCAGGCATTTTCGTGAGTTGTCTTGTTTCAATAATTTAATGGAAGAACTTAGTTATCACATTTACACCTGACGTATATTCACCCCTTATGGAGTTGTGTTTCATTGAAGGGTAGTTCCGATCATTCTAAAACTTTACCGGATTTCCTTTCAATCCTGTCTATGCATTTTCTGTAGAGACTTTTCTTCAGTACATGTTTAATTTTGGAGGTTACATGAAATACTTTTAAGTATTGCAGGGTGTTATGGCTTGTACTGAATGCAAGAACAAATTGCAAGTCAGGATATCTGCGGATTGCGTGAGTTGTTCTCTGACAACGGAAAGATTTCAAGTGTATTGTTTGCCAACGTTACCATATCGACTGTTATTATTTCTGCAGATTATGGAACCTCCCTGGAAAGCCTACAATGTATCAAGAAAGATGGATTATCCCTATGAGGCTAGTACCATGTCTTGTACTCTTCCGCTTTTTATGACATTTACTGAGAAAAACTTTGTGATTCTTAATCTCCCATATGAAATTTTATTTTTCATTTGTTCTACATCAACTTAAACACATTGGTATTCTATCTAATACCAGACATGACTTGTTGGCTGTTTTAAGGATCCTAGAAATATTGCGATAAAAGATGTTCATGCAATTGAGCATAGAAACTCATGAATATAATAATTTGGTTCTGATCATTTTTCTCGATTTTCTATACTGTACAACTTCTTCCCTCTTTCTATTTTCCCAGTAAATGTCCTTAAAATTTGCATTTGTATTTCAGGAGTAAGACAAACTTAGTGTGTGGTTCAGATTTCTTGTTCTAATCTACCTGTCATTGTTTCAGCATATAGTTCAAAGCAGGAAGGATCCAAGTATTGCTGCCTTTAGGTCGTTTACGTTGCCTGTCGTTTACGTTGCCTGAGGTTGCGGGTGGTTTTGAATATGATGACGATGCCAAGAAGAAAGTTTGGTTACGGTACAAGGTTTCTTTTTCTCTTCTTCTTCTTTGTGAAACTTGCTCTTCTCTCTTGTATTTTTTACATGTATTGTCGCCCGCAAATGTGTCGCGTATTTTGAGCAAACGTCTTAAACTTCAAATAACACCAAGTACTGAAGTATTATCGAGGTTTGTTGAAAGCACAAGGTTTGTTTCTTTCTTCTTCTTCTTTGTGAAACTTGCTCTTCTCTCTTTGTTTTTTTACAAGTATTGTTGCCCCGCAAATGTGTCGGGTATTTTGAGCAAACATCTGAAACTTCAAAGAATACCAAGTACCGAAGTATTATCGAGAAAAGTATAATCTCATTTTGTTCCTATATTAACCTTTTAATGTACACAATGACAAAAGTATTCACTTGTTGATTAGAAATTTAGTACAGCGCCTTGCTGTAATTATTCCATTTTGTTTTGGTCAGGAATCCATGCGCTATGATCAACTCCGTGACGTGGGGCCAAGAGAAAACCTGGATGGGAGCACTAGCAAAAAGAAAGGGGTTTTTTTTTTTTTTTGGTGGCTTATGCCTGCCTTTATCAACTCCTTTTTGTCTGCATATGTGTGTTATTACTGCTGTTATTATTTTTTAATGATCTTGGTTGAGATCAAAAAGTTAGGACTTAGATTTTCTTTGAAGAATTGAAATCATACTTTCGAACTTGTAAGTCATAGAATAGATGACTAACTTGCGCAATTCCGTATTACCACTTCTAGTAAAACACTTGATTCAGATATTTATGAATTGTGACAGGCTTTAATTTCCATCAATCCTGCTCTTGCCGGGGATGATCCTGTTATAGTGAAAAATGTCCCATGCTACAAAGCCAAGAAGGCACTTGAAGCAGAAGCCATGAAACTCAATCCTCCGCCAAGGCCAAAAAATTGGGTTGTGAGTATCGTCTAGAATCATTGTTCTGCGAGCCTCATTTTGCGCACATTTTAGAACGTGTTTCTTGTTTCAATATTTCTTTGATTTTCTGCCGTTCAGTATTTTTGACTCTTCTAAAGATTGTTCTTTAGTAACGTCAAGTTAAAATAAAAAATAAAAAAATAAAAATAAATAGATAGTACATAAGATGTTATGTTAGGACTCAAGTGCACGGAGACGTTAGCTTCTTGTTTGGATGGTTTAAAGAAACATGAATGGTACTGAAATTTGAATAAAGAAACATGAATTATGGAAGTCAAATGTTAAAGTGATTGGCAAGGGGCTATTGGCGTAACAATAAAAAGTTTAGGAGAGTGTGATGTGTAAAATTAAAAGTCGGAGGTTAATATTAACGTGTATAATTCGAGGGTCATTTATGAAATTAACACCTAATATTAAGGTCGCACATGATAAGTTTTACATTTTGGTCTTCTTAGCCATTTAGAGATTACACCATAATAATTATGAAGTGAAACATCGGATCAATGAAGGCCATCTAAGCAATCTTAACATGCTTTCTTTTGTTCATTTGGAACTTCATCTAAATCTCCTACTACGGCGACTAGGACTCTCTTTGGATCATGGTTTCAAATTGTGTGGATCGCTCCTTCGGGCCAGGTTGAGTCTTTCAATAGGGCATTGTATGTAGTAGTTGCGAGCTGTTCCTTCATAAATGCCATCTAAACAAACTTATGGTCTGTTTGGATGAGCTATTGGAATAGCAATGATTGTGTTCGAATGTAATACTTATTTGGTTGAGTCACAACTAGAGTAAAATTATTTGAATGTTTTAGTATGTCACAACAATTTAACTCAAATGCAAATTCAAATTTTCATTTTTTAGAAATCCATATAACACCATTTTTCTACCTTTTATACTATTCAAATATTATATTTAACAAAACTATTCACACACATTCAATTTGAATATATTCACTCAAAATAATAATAATATTAATCAATTTAAAAACACAATTTAAATTTTACATTTGAATGTGTATATTCAGTTTAAACAAATATTCAATTGGAAGCTATTATTTAAACGGGTCATTAGTATGCTGTCTTTTTTCCCCCTTCAAAAAGAAAAAAAAGAAAAAAAAGAAAAAGAAAATGAGAGGAGATGAAATAATTTTACCATTGAGAAAACATCTAGAAAAACTTACTCAAAAGTTATTCAAGGCTTTGTTTAATGGGAATTTTACATTGGTCTCTTATGTTGAGATTTTAAGCACGTACTGTGATGCAAATTACTAAACTTGATTTCATGAATTATTATCATTTAATCATGGATTTCTTCATAATATACTTCTAATGAATAATGGAGATCAAATTTTTGGATTTTGAATGATTTTATGTGTATTATCTATATGATGATGTCGATGATCTAACAATGTTAAATTCTCTATGTAAATGAGAAACTATAGATACATAGAAAAAGGGTCGAACGACATATTAATTATTTATACAAAATATTTATTATGTTGTATTAGAGGGATAAATGTTAATTTTTTGAAATGAACCCCAATTATTATTATTAGGTCAATTTGATAATCTTAGTATTTATTTTGATCATATCAATATTTTAGTATTGAGAGTATGATTGAGAAAATGAATGTATCACATAGATAGGAGATGAATGGTTAAGATTGATTAGGAGTAAATTCAAAGGTGGAGGATTGATCAAGAATTGGGATTAGATTGGAAATCAATGGTATAGATTTCATGTGAAAGGATCCTAGGCAAATCAATAGCCAAGTTTTGGATATTAAGTGACCAATGAGTGGTTAGGTCAAGGATTAGTGTGGTGGATGATAAAATTGTGAGATCAAAGATGATAACCTTTAATCAATGGATGGAAAATTGGAAAAAAGAAAAACAAAAATAAAAATGGGAGAGTAAGAGGGAGAATCGGATATTTCTAGTCAAAAAGCAAGAAGAGATTTGAATTAAAGTGAAAGTGGTGTGTTGTGCATGCATGCAAACACAAGTAAGAATTGGTATGGTTAATTTAGGTAAAAATGACAAGAAGCAAGTACTTGAAAATGACCTAGAGGTACAAGTTGAAGGGGACCATTTGTCTTCATTTTGTACAATTAAAATAACACATCAAAACAAAGTGGTGCCATTTCAAGCTGGAAATCAGAAAATATTTTCCTCTTTTACTCCTCAAAATACAGTCCCATTTAAGACACATATTGGCTGAAAATAAACCCTAACATCCCATTTCATTCTTACACAAGTGCTCAAAAACCACCAACACTATTTTCCATCTCCCACAACCCTCTAGAACCCTCCTCCCTCCATTTGCAAGCTCCAAGCAACCCCATTACTAAGTTTGAAGAAGTGCGAAGTGAAGTTAGATGACGTATTACTAGAGGTAACCTAGTGGTTCTCTTGTGTTTTGGTCATTTTTAGAGAACTAAAGCATGATATGTAATTAGAATCTTAATATTACTCCTTACTACCTAGGAAAAGTTTTTCTGAAGAAAATTGGAGGTTTGAGATCTTAGAGGATCCACGGATTTTCTTAGAGCTTGTGGTTGTTGTGATAATATGACATGCATTAGAAACTTTGGTATGAAAAATAAATTATATGACAAGATTCTACAGAGGATAAGCTTCATTTTAGGCTTTAGAATCACTTGGTTTTCTTATGTATGTCTAAAGTTATGTGCATTTGAGTTGTAACACAAAACTGAAAAGAAAAGGAACCCTTGGGGTCAAGTCTAGCCACGAGTTTTATGAAATCCAAACCAATTAAGCTCTAAATTTTGGATTTTAAGTTATATATCTAAATACTATATTCTTAAATCTTTCCAATAAGGTATCTTGCACCTCAAACGGATAAATATACAATTTTTATTGAATTTTACAATTTAGGACTACGAACTGAGAGATTTAACTGGAACTCTGTACCAGCCACGGTTTTTGTATGTTTTTGATTTGTAAACCATAATATTTTGGAAAAAATGTTTTTGGTACATAAACTAGACATTATAAGCTTTCTAGTAACATATCGTTTTCCTTATTTGGACTTGTAAGTGAAGTTATATGATTTTTATAATTTAAACCACAAATCTGGGCATATGGTAAATACATGGGACCAACAGTAACAAAACCTCGTTGTACGACATGTAAAATTCCAAAAATTAAAAAAATAACTTTATGGTTGTAAGTAGACATCCTAGGATTTGAAATGAGCTATTATACGTTTAAAATGAACAAGTACATAAGTTTTAATAAATCACACTATATTACATTGAAATCTGGTAAACTGAGATTTTACTATGGGATACTATGGAAAACGTCCATTCTAAGATTTGAAACCTTCAGATTTTGGAAAATAAGTTATAATGGCAAAAACTAGATATTTCAGACTTTCCTACAAGTCGTAAAGTGTCTAAAACAGAATTATACACAAATTTAAATAAATATTACAAATTAAGATCTCATACCGACAAAACAATTAAACATTAAAAATGTGATATAAAGGTAAGTCATAACATATGGACATAAAGATTGATGAAAATGAGATGGTATTAGGTGTATAATCAAATAAATGTGAAAAACCTTAACTTTATAAAGTTGAATCACAAGTTTTAGATGTGCCAAGATAAAGTAAATTAAAAGATTACTAGACATACACCAAGTGGCAACCTTAACCCAACTTCATGACCATGACTAATGAGATTGGGCCTTACAAGCCCAATACTTAATGCAAGACAACTCACTTAGGGGTAGACGCTTAGGTGACACTTTGTCATCAATGTGATGAAGATTAATTAATTAATTAAGAAATAGATTAATAAACTAATAAATATATAACAAAATATATTTATGTTAATAAGATTAATTAATAATTAATTTAATTAATTAATAATTAATAATTAATAACTGATTATTAGTTGTATAAGTAAGAGTATTATGTTGACTAATTACATAATTAAATTATGTGATTAATTAGAGATTAATTAATCATTAGTTATTGAGAAAATTATTAATATAATTATGGATAATTAATAAGAGATTAATTAAACATTAATTATTAGTATAATCTAATTATTAATTATTAATATAAAAAATGAATAATTGATAATTATTATAATAATATGATAAAGAATATTTAAGTAACATAATTTATTATTAAAGATATAATTATTAATTAGTAAATTAAAATTATGTAATTTATTTATAATTATTCAAAATTGAGTACTAACTATTAATTGATTAATTCATCAATTAAATTAAATTAAATTAATTAAATAATAATTAATAGAAACTTGTTTAACATTTAATAATTAATATGAATTAATTATTAAGGTTAATTATATTGCAAGTAAATTAAGCTCATCTTAGTTTATAAAAATAATTATATATAAATAATCATGATTTGCTCTAATATCAATGTATTGTTAAATTAGGATAATTCACCAAATTTATATGGTAGGAGGTATTACTTCGGAAGTTTAAGCACATAAAACATGTAAGTACAAACCTCACCTACAATATGGAACAATTGTTTTCCTTGTTGATGTTCTATGTTTGCTATGATTTACCTTGATGATGTGATGAATATATGCATTATATGTATTACTTTGATTAAGTATTTGACGTGTATAATTTCTCTTACACTAATATTATCAACATGCATCATAAATATTTATGCTAGAATGATAGATGTATAGTGACATGTAAATCTACATATTATCACAATTAATAAGAATGAGACTAACAGAAATTAGGATTAAGTGTCGTACTAACCTCCAACTATGTGTGTGTTCGTGCTGTAGGTAACGCTAGTAAGCATGCTGCCACTTAGATGTTTTCTAGACTAACGAAGCAGTGCGGAGGCGATGAAGGAAGAGAGTGGAATACCACTACGACTTTAATTTCTACATTTTGACTTTTTAAATTATTTTGTATCGATTATATTTATAACCATGTTTTTAATATTTTGATACTACTAAACTAATATGAGTATTTTACGAGAAAAAGGCTTTAGAGACTTTCATTTTAACTCACATAACGTTATAGCTTTTTAAATATTATCTAAGTATGAATTTAAATGTAATATTTATTATCTAGAGATTTTCAGTTTCCTCGGTTAAATACTTTAGTATATTTAACTCTTGAAGTACGAGTCTGGTTTGTTTTTTTATTTTTTATTTTTTATTTTCTGTATTTTTGGAACCTAACGTAAATAAATGTTAAGATTAAATAAATTAAGAATAAAAAAGTTAGTTAATGATCTGAAAAGTCGGGTCGTTACACTTACTGTTGGTGATAAACTTAATATAATCTGATTTATTTATTGATTTATTTAGAATTAATTCTGAATATAAATCTTAAAATAAAAATGAGATGTGAGGGTCTCATGCATACCATCAATCTCTCTCTCTCCATATCTACTTCTTTTGGATAGACATTTTTATAGATCAAGTGTTCCATTTTTTTTTTTTTTTTTGGTTGAATTAGTTGTTCACAAGTCATACCATACCCCAAGTTTATTGTCGACACATAGGGACAAACAAGGAAGTTGGCAATGTGGCAATGTGTTTAACGTTTGCGCGATTTGAAATGCACACACACACACACACACATATGCTGTTTTTAAGAATCTAACGGTAGATTGTACAAAATGAACACGCCATTGTCTAGTCAAATGTACATTAAAAGAATGTCACAATCTGTTGTGCCGTATTTGAATTTAATTTCTGTCAAACATCAAGATGCAATGCAAGTGTTCTTTGTTTCATTATGTTGAAATATAGAAAGCAATAACTAGCATTATCCTTATTATTTTTTTATCTTTAGTTTGTTTTAGGCAGAACCTTAAATTATTATTTATGAAATATTTTTTAAATTTAAAGAAAAGTGAAAGGAAAAAAAAAAAAATTTTATGTTAGAAAGATTATTTTAATTTTCAATTAAAAATTCGCCAGCACATCTTGATTTCAAGTATTGATGTCATAAATGAAAATTTAAAAAACAAAAATATGATCCATTCCTGAAAGCTTTATAAATTTATTAGCTCAAGAAGTAGAACAATACTTATATAGCTAGGTTGTACTATACACATCAAACATAACATTTAAATATGCAAATCCATTCCATGACTTAATATATATATATATATATATATATATATATATAACCTCATTCCTATTTAAAATCTACTAATCCTAAGTTAATACTTGTTTTTTAAAACGGTAAAAAGAGAAATGTTTCATTTAAATAAAATTAAAATTGCTCGATCATCTGTGATGGTGGTATAACAATTATCAATATTTTATCAAATCTTTCTCCAATTTTAGTGTCAAAATTTAATGTTCATATTTTATTTTAAGATCAGCCATAAATAAATTATTTAGAATAAATAGATTATTCGAAATAAATAAAAGTGCTTGAAAAACAATTTATACAAGGAAAATCATTTGAGACCGAATCTTTCTTGCCGACATATGGCAACGTGTGAAGCCTAATTCAATCTCTTTCAGTTTCTCCCATGACTGATTCTGATCTTTCTTTTTTATTTGTTTGTTTTTTGTTTCCATGAAAGCGGAAGTCAAAGTCAAGCCTCATACAACTACACTATTTTTACTCATTTTATTACTATTATTATCATTTTTTGTGGTTGGCTTTTGTTCTTCATGAATTGTTTAGAAGATATTCAACTTCCCGTGGCAAATTCAAGAATATCCTTTTTAGGACCAAACAAATATTAAAATCGTAATATTGTGGAGTTTACGTATTACTTCTTAGCTTCCAACTTTTGTCGGATTTTTTTTTTTTTTTTTGAAAAAAAAAAGAAGAAGAAACTAGTGTTTTGACCATGGCCCAGCTAATTTTGACAAGGAATGTTTTAGCCACTAATTGCAAAGGTTCAAAGTAATGAAGCTGCTTGGAGGTTCACAATAGTCAATAAAAAAAGAAAAAAAAAAAAAAAAGGACCATGTCCCAATCAAATTTCTCTTCTTATTTCATTTTTAAAAAGTTATAATAGAATTAAAAAGTAAACTCTACAGATGTAGACAATCATTCTATATATAAATATATGTATATATATATATATATATATAAAATAAAAAGATTTAAAAAGTTTAAATCTGAAGATGTAATTTCAATGGTTAGGAGTCTTCCATGTAGGTCTTTCAGAATAAATAATTTAAATTCTTTTCGGTGTATTCTTTTAGAGTTATGCTCTTTAATGTAAACACACGACTTATATATCCTTATTTGTATAGAAAAATTTTTAAAGGCATCACGCACAAGTCTCGTCTTCAATATCAATTGGTTAAGGGGAAAAAAAGAAGAGAAGAAGAAGAAGAAGGGGGGAAAAATATTGAAGTTCTCAATTTTGATGGAGATGATTTTCTTTCGTTTCACCAAAATGTTTTGTTTCGTTTTCCTTTCATTGTCCATCAAATGAATCCCATATATTTGTTTATTATTATTATTATTTATTATTATTATTCGGATGAGATAAATAACTATATATAAGCGGTGGCAATATGCCTGCATACGTAATGAGAAGCCAAGTCACTGTGTGGACAGCTAAAGGATGTAGACGTGCCTTGGGGCCTATCTTTCATCTCTACGTGGCAAATCCAAGATATACGTCAATACTATTTGTTTTTATGTTTTTTTAGAAAAATGCTTCACAGCATATTATATGGACTTATTTATATGCTTCGTAACATTAACTTTATTTTTTATTATCGGATAATGTTAAACATTAACGATGTTTTTTAATATTGTTTTCTTTTTTTTACCCCAAAGACGTCATATGCACATCCCCCGCTTTTTATCATCTGCCACTTCGTTGTCCTGCATTTATGACAATCTTGACAACTTTACAATAGAACTTTTCGTATTTTTTTAAAATGAATTTGGGTACATATTTAATATTTAAGGTCTGCATTTTACAATAGTTAAAGGTGTACATCATGTCCTTTATATATATATATATATATATATAAGAATAGTAACATCCTATTTTATATATTGTAACTATTAATTAATTTCTATATTATTTTTTATTAAGAATTTTGTAACATAAGCTATTTAAAATTATTAATACAAATGAATAAGTATCACTGAAAAATATTACATTAAAATCCTTTAGTTTTATTATAATAATATAAAAATAAAAAGTTATAAGTACCTTATGTATATGTGTCGTACATGATAGCTCTAAATATATATATATATATATATATATACACATTACCATAATGTGTAATTTTGAATGTGAGATTATGAAATGATTGATCTCCTTTTATTTGGTAGAGTAGATTTCATCATATATATTAGCAGATGATTTCCTTATTTATGAGCCTTTATTAACACCTTAGTCAGGTATTATTGATACATTATTATTATTATTATTAGTTTTTTTTTTGTGAATAAGTATATGTCAAATTATTTTTGTACCTTATCACATAATTTTTGAATAAAAAAATATTGAAAGTCCTCCAAATGAATTCCTTACCTCGTTGACATTAATGGTGCGTGGACATTTTGATTACGTAGCAACTCTTTTTTGGCACTAGTACTAGTTCATTTACATATAGGATCTACACTACATATTCCTACAATAAGGACTTCATTAAAAAAATAAAAATAAAAATTCCCATCGGAACAACAAGTTCAGACGGAGTTTTAAATACTTAACTTCAAATCTCTCAAATCTCTTATTTTCTTATTTTTAGTTGAAATAATATGTTTTTTTTTTTCCTCTTTTTACAACTCGCACAAAATAATGAGATGAATGGAATAAGATCTGTTTTGCATATTTTTTTTATGAACACATTCTAAAATTTTAAATTATTTTTTGTATAATAATTTATTTTTAATTAACACTTTAATCAAACATACATTTTTCAAACTAACCTTTAAAACTTTATCTATAATTGTCATCTCAAACGACCTAATGTTGAAGTATACATCAAACGCTGGAATTTATTCGCGAAGTTATATAAAATAAAATAAAACTACACATTGATAATTTATTGGTCCGCAAACTATAATAAATAACATATTATTGAACCTAAAAATTCGTAAACTAAATTCAATTAATTTGGTGATTGGACCGTGCAGTAACTTTTAATACATTATAGCTGATATATATATATGATAGTCGGACAGGTGCAATAGTAACAATTTATTCAGAATCTTGTAATTATTAATGATTTACATTTAACTTTTTATTTAGATTTCTCTAATATATTATTGTTTTTTTTTTTTTTTACTAAATACAAAAAACAAGTATTAATGAAAAATATTACATTCAAAATCAAAATAATTCTTATAATAACAGACAAAAATAAGTTTCAAAGTATCATCTTATTAAAGTGCTCGTCAAATAGAATATGGGCACATAAAACACCTAGGAAGGGGAAATTTAAATTCTACATTTTATATAGAAATTACAGTAAATAGCAGTTTTATAAAACTAAATATAGAAAGTTACAAGATTTTCAAAATTTGAAGTATAATAAATATATTATTTATCTAATTTAATCTTATTTACTTTAAATATTTTTAAAACATACTACTCATTTTATTTAATAAACATATTATTTGTTTAAAAAAAAGGAGAGGGGAAGACTATTGCTAAAATGAACTCCGACTCATATGCCAATGAAGTACTTAGATCATAAGTGATGGTGGTGGTATGATGACAAGGAAGTCATAGTCTTTGTTTTTATTAACTCCCAAGTTCGAGTCTTAACTTACACGCTTTGTCTAGTCTTTCACAAAAAGAATATGTACGGCCACGTTTAAAACCTGAGGGTTAAGGTTATTAGCTGTTGACGACCTCTGATCAGGACACGATCCCCTTTTTTTTGTATATAAAAATAGTATGAAGTAATAGGTTAGGTAATGAGTTGGGTTCTTATGTTGGATCATAGCGTTAAGTGATGTAAATTGTGTGTCATTATTCTCAAATAGAAAGAGCATTTGTTTTTTTTTTTTTTTTTTTTTTTTTTTTTAAAGAACAAGAAAGTAAAAAAGAAAAAGTAGGACCTGCTTTAGTAAATTTACATGTATCAAACATAAACGTCAAAATTGATGACAATTGTTGGCCAATGGCCAGCAATGCTTTAAGAACAAAGTTATCCTAAACCACGACGTCAAATGATGGTGAAATCCACTTGGATTATTAAAAAAAATTTCGTCAAAATAATGAATTCATTTCCCTATTATTGGAAAACTATTTGCTTATGGATAAAACCAACTACAATTTTTTAAAATTTTGTCAATGTCATAATTTATCATCAAATTGGTTCATACTTCATGCCCTTTCACAGAAGTGAAAATATTACAAATAAAAGATGTTAATTTATCTGTCTGACGTGGGAAGTAAATAACATCTTTTATTTGTAATCTTTTAACTTCTTTTATATGTCTGATGTGGGAAGTAATTAATTATTCTTTAAAATATTAGCCTAATTGGAACATCTTCTTCTAAAGCTGTTATATATATATATAATATTAACACAAATTAATATTATTCTAAACGAAAAATTCATTTTGCTGCAGTTTTTCAATATACAATCACGATAAATTTATAAGGAAAATATCTGTTTGCTAGTATTTTTTTTTTTTCATTTTTCAAGGTTTATATATATATTTTTGTTCTTTTATAGAAAAATATAAATTCTATATTCTGATTTTATTCTGTCTTTTTAATTATCCAAAATGAAAAAAAGATTTTGTTCCACCATTTATTTAAAAAAAATGTTTTTGTTTTCAAAATAAAAAACCCAATTAACATAATATTAAAAAATTTTAAAAAACGAAAAACCCTAAGTTTACTCTGGTTCATAAACCGTCTACATAACTTGATATTTATATATATATATATATATATAGTATTACTCAACTAATACCTCCTCCGTAACTTCTTCTCTCCATTTTACAGTCTCTAATCCCAGTTAAACAAACGGCATGGATAATTCCGGCGCCGTCAGAGAAACAACGACAACAACAACGGAAACGACAACGGAAACGACAACATACGACGTGATAGTGATCGGCGGCGGCGTCATGGGAAGCTCGACGGCGTACCAGACGGCTCAGCGCGGCGCGAAGACTCTCCTCCTCGAGCAGTTCGACTTCCTCCACCACCGTGGCTCCTCCCACGGCGAGTCACGCACCACACGCGCCGCCTACCCGGAGGACTACTACGCGCCGTTGGTCCTTGAGTCCAACGCGCTCTGGTCACGCGCTGAGGCCGAGATCGGCTACAAGGTCCGCTTCCCGGCCCGCCAACTTGATATGGGCCCGTCGGAGTCTACTATCCTCCGGGCCCTAATCTCCTCTTGCGTGAAACACTCCCTCGCTTACCGTCTTATGGCCGGCCCAAAGGTCCAAGATGAGTTCTTGGGCCGGGTCCGGATCCCGAGTAATTGGGCCGCAATTTACACGGACCACGGCGGGGTTGTCAAGCCCACGAAGGCCGTTTCGATGTTCCAGGCTCTCGCCTCGAGGAACAACGCTGTCTTGAGGGACAACACGGAAGTGATAGAGGTCAATAGTTTGGGTGGAGAAAACGGCGGTGTTTTGGTGGTCGCGGCCAACGGGGAGGTTTTTTGTGGGAAGAAGTGTGTCGTAACGGTTGGTGCGTGGACCAAGAAGTTGGTTAAAAGCGTTAGTGGAGTGGAAATCCCGATTCAGCCCCTGGAGACTGCGGTCCACTATTGGAGGATTAAGGAGGGGTATAAAGGGGATTACGTGCTAGCCGGCGATGAGGGCTTCCCGACGTTTGCCAGCTTCGGTGACCCGTTGATCTACGGTACACCGTCATTCGAGTTCCCAGGGCTGATCAAGGTCACAATGCATGGTGGTCAAAAGTGTGACCCTGACGCACGGACGTGGGGCCCTGTCTCAGTGGCAGCGGTTAAGGAATGGATAGAGGCTAGATTTTCAGGCCGGGTAGACTCAACGGGACCCGTGAAGACCCAATTGTGCATGTACTCGATGACGCCAGATGAGGATTTTGTGTTGGATTTCTTGGGAGGGGAGTTTGGGAAGGATGTGGTTGTTGGGGGCGGGTTTTCGGGTCACGGGTTTAAGATGGCACCTGCTGTGGGGCGGGTGTTGGCCGATTTGGCACTGAATGGGACGGCGGAGGGAGTGGAATTGGACAAGTTTAGGATAAGGAGGTTTAAAGGGAATCCTAGAGGTAATGTCAAAGAATTTTGATTTTTGAAGACCAAATCAAACATGTAGTGATGAGTCGTCATATCACTTCACTTTCTTTATTAACAAATTCAATAAGTCCCTAGGTAGTAGCTGACCACATCCGGTAGTAGGCTTACACCCTAAATTGACCGGAACATGGTTCTTTATGTTTGTCAGATTAAAAAAAAAAAAAAACTCTCTTTCATGTATTTGTCTATTTTAATTTTATAGTTGTTATGTAATAATAAGAAAATAATATTGTATTACTTTATATTTCAATGTATAATGTTATTGTTTTTTTTAGGAAATAATGTTATTGTTAATGTTATTTTTATTTTTATTTTTTCATCATTATTATATTTATTTTGAAATTTGTAAAAGTGAATTTTTAACATTTAATTAAATTAAAAATGAAAATATTATAATAAATTACATCAAGAAATCAAGACAACTATTAATAAAAATTAAATGTTAAATTTGACAGTGGTTTTATCTTGTGATAAATTTGTCATCAAATTTAGTATAAAGTAAATTTGGCATCGAAGATAATACTTTATTATAGAACACTTTTTATTTATTTATTTATCTAGATACCGAATTTTATCATTGGCACAATAATTTATCATTGTATTTGAGATGTTCTAAGGATAAGATTATAACCAATAATAATTGGAATTTTAGAAAGACAGTTGATATGTTTAATGCAATTTCTGTTTTTAAAACTTATTACGTATATATACGTTCTCTCAAATAATATACGTTCTCTCAAATATTGCCTGTGGTTATTTTATATAAATATTTATAGAAAGATCACGTATTTAATTTTCAAAAAAAAAAAAAAAAGGTGTCAGATAGATGAACCTTTGTTATGTACGGTTTTGCAGTATGTAGCTAAGGAACTCAACAGAGGCTTTGATAAGTGTATATATATGTACATATACATATATACACGTATATATATGTGATATAATATTAAACTATTGTTTGAATAAATCCACAATCTAACAGTGCAGTGGCATACACGAGAAGCCAAGTCAATTGTTTCACACATCTGCATCTATATATATATATATATCACATCTAAAATATATATATATATATATATATATATATACAGTGTTTTGCCTTATATTGGATGTGGAGGTGAAAGCAACCTTCGGGCCAATCTGTTTACAACATGCGTGGCAAATCCAAGCCAGATTTTACACTTTACGCTGGAAAAAAAAAAAATGTAGGGACCGACATTATTGATTTTTTCTTTTAATTAGTTAGAGATTGAAATATAATTGTACGTGGGGACTTTGTACTGTCATTAATGGCCCAGAAATTTAGCATTTTAAAGTTAATTCTTCGAATTTTATAGCAGGATACTGTATTGGCATGACTGTTTTCAAGCATTAGATATGTGTTAAATTTTTATATTTTTATTTAATTTTGATTTGATTTTGATTAAATATATATTAAAACAAACACACTATTGATTAGGGTGCTCTATTAAAAAGGCTTCTTTTTTTTTTTCCCCCCTCTAGAATTGTTAGTTTATCAATCCATCCAAAAATCTTGAGCTATTAGGAGATAAGTTAACAATAATTTTTATATGAAAAATTGTAATTGATAGCATTTTTACGGAAATAAAAGTGAATTATATGGCAAGCAAGGTTTAAAAATACTTGAAGTAATTAGTAAAATTTACTAAGTAAATGAAAAATTAACTAATAAATTACATATTTACAAGACGTAAAAAAAATCATTTACATGTTAAATCTAACTTAAATAAATCATTTACCTAACTATTGTAAAAACTGCTATTTATTTCAATTATTTTTTAAAAACTGCTATTTATATATTTCTTCCTTTAATATTCCAACACTCTCCCTCATATATATGTTAGTACAATAAGTAAACGTGTAGATAAATATTAATTATTTAGAAAATCCAAAACAAACATTTTAAGAAAAAGCTCGAAATATATTAAAGAGTTTACACATAATGACAATAAGTGTTTTTTTTTTTGGACAAAAACATCTACAACTAATGAAAATTATTATGATCGATCAAGAGTCACATATCTGTAATACGAAGGCCACTAGCTTGACATAAAAACAAATCTAATGGAGCTTATAAACAAACAAATTACCGTCAATACTTAAAACACGTACAATATTTTATGATTAGATAATCTTAAAATTATTCATAAAAAAGATTCAAATAGAACTTGATATAAAATATTATTCTATGACATTATTAAGACGGGTCTTATATTGATAAAGAATAAGTACGTACACAAAGATCTTTTTAATCAATAATTACTTGATAGAGTAATTTTATAGGGTTTACTTTCTTTTGAAGGCTTTGCTGTCAATCTTCATCTTAGTCATGTGTGTTTATTTAAAAAAAAAAAAAAAAACTTTATGTTATAATTAATATGATATATTTTAAATACCTATGACATTATTCTCCAAAGTTTGGCCAAGTCAGTGGCATATTCGTGTCGATCATGTGAGTCTAAGTCAATGTCGTAATACATGTATAGTCCGTGTCTAATTCGTGTCTAGTGACTATTTGTCCTCTAGTTCAGTTACGTGGCATTTCCAAACATATTTTTTTTTACCCCTAATCCCTAACTATATGTAATGAGCATGCCCCTGACCGACAAATGTTTGGGACACCGCCGACATTAGATTTGCATTTGGTTCACAGTTGGGGATAAAATTTTTAAATTAAAATTGATTAATATTTTAAAATTTAATTATAAATTTATTGATTTTTTAGAAAAAATATAAAAACTAAGATGAAAAAATACAGTTTAATTAGATTTAAACTTGAATATCTAACAAAGTCTAGATCTCACCAACAATAAAATTGTGAACTCCATATCGTGAGAGTTATTTTTTTATTAGTGAATGATGTTAATTTTAACACCATCGATGTGCTTTAATATTATTCTTTTATATATCGATAACATTTACCACTAACGTTATTTTACATTTATAAGTTACGACTACCTAATAATAAGGTTATTTATCAAAGGGGGAAAAAAAAAGAATAGGGACGCAAAATTCTCCAAAAAGAAAAAGAAAAAGTAAAAGGGTCGTTTCATCGTTAATATTTGACGGAACGTAATAATAAATTAAAGATCGGAGTAGCGCAAAATACATATGTAAAATTGAAAGTTAAAATAGGTTCATCTAGGCCCAAAATGCATAGTTCAAGAGATACTTATGACAATAATCTAAAAAGAAAACAAAAATTGAATAGACTTGTGCATTTGTTATTATTATTATTTAAAATACTAATTCCAAACGACCGAAACAAGTTATGATTTTATTAGTTTTCAAGGGATTGTGTAAAGAAGTTGATTGGTGATACTATATATATGTCGTGTTATTTATTATTTCTTGTTTATAACACAGAAAAACTGTGGACTTATGAGTGAAAATAGACTTTTAACTACGAAAAGGTAACTTATTCAAAATAAAATTAATTCTTCAAAAAGATTAATGAAAATAACTTTCGAAGCGTTTTTTTCCCTTCTTTTTTTATTTTTATTTTTTATTTTTATCACTCCCTACTCAATAAACTAACAATCTTTTTCCTTTTTGGAAACGAATTACTAATATAAATTATAATAATTAATTAGTAATTGATATGTAAGGTGTTTTCAATTTTCTAAGTCTTTTTTTTTTCTTTTGAATCTGGAGATAGGAGAATTAAACTTAAAATTAATTTTTGGGAGGACAATTGGAGATCGAGTCTTGAAAGTTGTAATTGAATTGAGTTTTGAAAGTTATAATTAAGTTGAGTTTTAGAAATGTGTGTTTGAAAGAAATGAACTGTTTAAAGAAAAAGTGTAAAAACAAATGTGTTCAGAAAAATAGCAATATATATCTTATTTTTTTAATCTCGAAATTCTATGCAATTAAAAAAGAATTGTCTTTTAGATTTAAAATAAGAAAATTATAAACTTTTAAAATTTAAGTTTTTTGAAAATGAAAAAGATAGATTTTAGAATGAATACTAAAGTTGGTTTATTTTTCAGTAAAAAGTACAACAAAATTTAAAAAAAAGAATTTTCCAACTCTCCTCCCCAACAGATATTTAATATGATGACATTAGATATGAAATTAAGGTAAGATCTATCTATAACTGGCCTCTCATAATTAGGCAACTCTTTTATTGTTACCCATTAAAGTTTCTTATAATGTTTGAAATTATATCCATATCTATATCTATCAATATTTTACTTTTAGAATTTATCCGCATCGCCAAAGAGAAACAATGTAGCAAACTATTACACTCTTGACTTATTTTCATTTACTTAATACATGACGCTTAATTACCACAAGTTCGAAGACTTTCCTGGCTGTATTAATAATGCTTTTTTTTTTTTTTGGGGTCCTTGCCGACATAATTTAGTAAAATCAAACCTTTATTTCTCTAAAAAATAAATAATAATAATAATAATAATAATAATAATACTATTAAGTTTTTTTAAGAAATAATTGAATAGCAATTTTTAAAAAATTATTAAAATAAATAACAGGTTTTTAAAACATTCAAAGTAAATAATAGATTTATCATATAAATGATTTATTTATATCAAATTTATTATATAAATTATTTATTAATGTCTTGTAAATATGTAATTTAGTAATCCATTTACTTGGTAAATCTCCTATTTACCCTAAATATTTTAAAAACTTGCAAATTATTTTTATTATCTTCCTAAAAATATTGTTTATCACAATTTTCCTAAGTGATTCCTAAGTGGACATCTATAGGTAAAGGGGTTTAAACTCTATAGTTAGGATAGAATTAGGTATAAAATTATCGTCAACTTTTGCATAATTGTTATTTTATTTTATTTAATAATGACAAACGTTAGAAATTCATAACAAGATATGGGAAATACATATACATGTGTCTCTATAAGGAGTTGCGTGAGGTTTCCATTAATTAGAAGAGAAAATAAAGACAATATTTAAAAGATATGTTTACATTATTATTCAAAAGAAAAAGATTCATATATAGTATTAAAAATAAAAAATAACAGTAAAAGGATGCATATTCTAGATGCAATTATTATAAAAAGGACAAAAGCAAGAAAAAAAAATTCAAAGAATCAAACCTCAACACATATGCATACCTGGTCCACCAAAAAAAAAAAAAGAAAAAAAAAAAACTTATAAACTCTGATTATTCACTCATATAAATTTTTTATTTAAAAAAAAAATCACTCATGAAAAGCTAATTATTTCTCTAACTAATTAAAAACAAATATTTGTTAAATATATTCTCAGACAATTTTGGTACCAAAGACAACCAAAGTGACCAAAACTGTAACGGAAGATGACAACGGTGTTATGATCACGGCACTTGAGTTTTGGTTTTGTGACCCTGGCGGCGGCGAAGACCTGCCACCTGTCTGCGGCGAAGGCTCGCTGCCAGACGGTGTCGGAGTCGGCTGCGCAGGCGGGGGTGTCGTCGATGATGTCGGTGGAGACGGCGATGAAGCTGGAGGAGTTGAAACCGGTGAGCTCGCCGGAGAATTGGAAGACGGCGATGGCGAAAATTCCGACGGAGGTTGCACCGGCGAGCTGCTCGGCGAGTTGGCAGGCGGCAACACGGATGGCGAAAATGGAGATGGAGCTGAAACCGGTTGGCTGGCCGGAGACTTGGATGATGGCGACGGAGACACCGATGGCGGAAATGGCGATGGAGCGGAGACTGGTGAGCTGGACGGAGACTTGGATGTCGGTGTCGGAGCTGTCGCCGGAGAAGTTGCTGGAGCTATAGTAGGACTCTCCGACGACGGTGATGGAGTGGTCACCGGAGGGTGAGAAGACGAGGGTGACGGAGACTTCGACGGGGATTGTGATGGTACTGGAACAGACACCGGAGGATGCGCTCCGGCGGCCGGAGGTGTCACCGGAGGAGCATTTGGCTTCGGTCTGACGGCCAGAACGACGACAATGAGCTTCTGTCCTTTCTGGCAGCTTCCTTCCTTGCCACTGATGAAGAAGAAAGCGCCGGACCGGTCGAACTTGAACTCGGAATCTCCATCTTCGAGTTTCTGATTAGGGTTTTTGGTGTTGCAGTTGTCGTAGTCGCTCTTGTTCACCACCAACACCGAGTCCGATCCTTTCTTGTACTTAAAATCTTCCAAACACAAAAAAAAAAAAGGTAAAAAATTGAAAGATTATCAAATATTAATAATGAAATTATAGTGATTAGACACATAGTCTAGCGCAATAATAATTTTATGTTTAAATCAGCCTTAATGGAATTTCATTTCAAGTTTAGATAAAAACACAAGAAAGGAATTAATTTTTTTTATATAGATATATAGACACTTATATATGTGTGCTTGTATATATATATATATATATGTAGATGTATATGAGAATGATAGAGTACTTACAGAGGGTGTCATTAACTTGGAATCGGTTTCTCTCAGCCCAGTGATTGAAATTCTCAGAAGGGTTCAAAACCCAGCCATCTTTTCCACCCACGTAGAATTTGTAAGCTTGAGAAGAGGACACAAATAAACAAAATAGAATTAAGCAAAGAAATCTTTGGAAATCCATGGTGGACATAGAGATTTATCTATTAAACCAGAAGATTTGATATATATATATATATATATGTATGTGTTTGTGTGTATATATGTAAATTTATGGTGTATAAGGATTTTGATTGAGAGGAGAGAAAGTGACTAGAAAGGAGTACTCCAGAAAATCAGAGTTACAACTTGTATGGAAAGTGAAGATTTTGATTGAGATTAGGCTTATATATAGGTATACATGCACATATAGAAAAATATATATATATATATATATTTTTATATATATATATATATATATAAGCTTAGGGTTCGTTTGATAAATGAGTTGAGTTTGAGATAAGATGAAATTTTAAGTTTGAGTTGAGTTGAATTTTTAAAAAGTAATTATAAATTTTGTTGACTTTTTAGAAAAATATAAAAATTAAAATAAAAATTTTGAATTGAGTTTGAATTAAGTTTATTCACCAAACATATGCTTAGGCAGGCAAAGAGTGGAAATATAGGGGTTTTATTTTTTTTATTTTTTATTTTTTTATTTTTCATTAGAGGGGCTTGCCGTTGCAAACAAGGAAATAAAACCATTTGGTAACGTTTTTTTTTTTTTTTTTTAGCCGTTGATTTTCTGACCAACCTGTTTTAAATGTGCACGTGTATTGGTCTCAATGACTCAACGGTTCTATTTGAGGAGACTAGCCAAGATTGTATTTATTGTGTTTGGGTAATATATTTAGATATATAACTGTACTTTTATTCTACAACGTTATCTTCTGCGCGTGCCACATTGTAAATGTTTGTCGTTTACGGGAACGTTATCAAAACCGTTAAAAAATTAATTTAAGGATTAAAATAATAGTATTAATTAATAAAATAAAAATAAAGTTTTTCTCATAAAATTTATCATATATATATATATATATTTGAATTTGAAGTGGAGAACTCTATCTAGAAAACATGTCCATTTTTAAAAAGAAAAATTTCTTATTTTAAATGAAAAAATCTTTTCATTTTGAAAGTAAGATGGTGTCTGGATGTATAAAAATATTTCTTCTTAAAAACAAAAAGTTGTTTAGAGTGAGAATAAATAGTGTTGAGAATTATACATTGTGAGAATATTTTAAAAAGATTCAATTTTTTTTTAAAATAATATTGTACAAAATAAATTTGAAAATAAAATTGTTTTTCTTTTTCGAAATGAAAGAATGATAAAAAAAAGTAGAGACATACATTTTTTTGCAAAAAATTTTCAATTTTTGAAACTAGACCACTCATCCAAACAGAGAGCAAAACTTCGTATTTTGTGATAGGAAATTACTGTTAGCAAATATTTGTAACGAGTTTGATTTTAAGTTTTTGTTTGTTTTAGGACGTCCAAAGTTCCACCACGGGTTGTCTAGTATATTCAAGACTAAAAGAGCATTATCAGAACAAAATTGTTAATTTGTTTCAAAATACTAGTTGATTACTAAGTACGATCTTCTTTGTGCCTTTTAACGCTAATATTGGAGTGCAACTTTTGTCTTAAGAGAAAATGAAAACTATTACTGTTTTTTTTAATTAAAATTTTTTATGGCCATCATTTTAAGCTTTTCCCTTTCTTTTTCCTTTTCTTTTTCTTCCCTCCTTTTAGTGTATTTTTTCTTTTATCTTCTCTATTTAATGATAATATATATGCATATTTTTTTTAAAGGAAAATTTCATTAAACTCACTAGGGATATTAAAAAAAAAATACCAAACACTACAATTAAATAATGAAACTTAAAAAAAAAATAAAATTACATATATATTGATAGTCATTCCCTAATAAAAACATATTAATAGTAATTTATTTCTTCGAATTAGTATATCCATTCCACAAATGCTCAATTAATGCATTTCAAAGTGCAATGTGAGCCTCTTTATCTTTGATTTGTCTATGCCAAGCAAGAAATTCTTGAAAATCAGGTATTGTCATCCACCACATTGTGATATAAACAATTAAATAAATTAAAACTATTTATGTAATAGAAAAGATATAAAAGGTAGTAATTTTGTTGAGAAAATATACAATTGGTGTAAATATATATTTTTAAACATGTTTTAGTCACTTTTTATTATTAATTTTTTTTTAATGGATAGCACAAGCGTGCTATCCCTACAGTACTGTGCCATTGACGACGGAATTCTAGCTTCACTCCAAAATAGAGCCAAAAATGGGGCAGGTTGGAGAAACTTTTAAACGCCAAATTGACGATTTGTACTATTATGGTGCTCGGTTGGTTAGGGTCTTAGTATGAAATGAAACGACTGAATCGTATACATTTAGTGCATGAGTTTGAATTGAGTTTTTTGAGGTTGGATTTGAGTTGAATTGTTATGCGTTTGGGGTACAAGTTTGAATGGATTAAGCTAAAAAGTGTAAAAAGTTAAAATGTGTTGGAAAAAATATCAACTTGAAACTTGTTTCATTTGTCTTGAAATTTTATGCAATTTGAGGAAAAAACAATTCATCTCATTTGGATTTGTATATAATAAGTTATGAATTTTTAAAATTTGACTTGCAAAATTATAATAGTAAATCATAAATAGTTGAAGCTGAAAGAATATTTGTTTGTGATCCAAACCAACAGAACATGACACGATTGATTTATGTGTTTAAACGCTCAACAAATACACTTTGAAAAAAGGGGATATTCCTAAGGGCATCGCCTATATTATTTTTTCAAGCCCACCTATAGATTTGAGTCTTTTGAGGACTGTGGACATTTAATCTAAACTCAAACCCACAAATCCTTAGATCCAAAAAGTCTATTTATTGCTCAAAGATTCACGAGGTTATATACGCTTTCGCAAATTCTGCATAGCTTTTTATTTATTTATTATTTTATTCACATTGGTAGAAGTTATTACATCTACAGAAATTTAGGATGAATTGAAATCCTTTTTGGGGTTTATCGAAAACTTTTTTTTTTATTTTTATAACTGTTATTTTACTATGTAAAACTGTTAATGATGTAAGGTATAGAGTTCGAATTTTTTTTTTTAAATTTAATATGTTTTTTATTTGTTATTTTTTATGTTGGTCGGCTTTCTCGGTTTGGACCGGTCACACAGTTGCATCATGACCACTTAATATAGTAATTGACATGCATCGTGTCATGACCAAGGCCATTTTTCTCGGTTCTATGATTTTCTAGCCATGTTTTTCTCTCTAGCCAAACACTAGCTACGTACCTGATCAGTTATGAATAGAAACCCATGAATTTAGGTAAAAAAAAAAAAAAAAAAGGCTGGATAGGCTTGATCGGCAGGCTTGTTTGTTGGTGACCATATGTTCTAATTAATATTTTTTCATACTGTATTCAAAACTTTCAAATAAAAATCTCAGCTCTACTAATTATTACTATTTATTTGGTTAGCTATTCAACCATTTCGTTTCCTATATAAGGACAATCATTTTGAGAAGAAAGTCGAATTTTACGTAACATGAAATATATATATAGCATAGAATTTTGAGAAGACTTAGTAATTTTTTTTTCATTTTTTTGAAGAATTTTTTTTTTTTTTTTTTCATTTTTTGTGATAACATGAAATATTGAAATATAAATTTTATGTAAGTTACCATAATAGGAAAGCATTACGGAAATCATACCATATAGCATATTTGATAAGTACTCATGAAATATATAGCATATTTTTAAAAGTTGATAAATTATAGCATATTTTAAGTATTCTTTTAAAATAAATTTGTTTATTTCCAAATTTACCCTTGTTTCTCTCACCTCATTTTTTCTCTCTTTCCCTTCCATCTCTATCAATCTATGGTGAACAAAATTCAGTCGCCGGAGAAGATAAAGCCCAGCCGCTGCCGGAGAATGCCTGCAAACATCAACGCGCGAAGCTCTCAAAGAACGCTTGCAAATCCCGACGCGAGAAGCTTTCGCGCGCTTGAACTTCACTCTATCTCGATTAGCTTCCGTCGCAGGGCTCGATCTAGGAGATGCTAATGCGATTTAGTTGTGTCGCGATCGCGATCACCATTTAGACTTGATTAACCATTGCGTAAGGCCGGGTGTCACAAATCTCGCCGTCGCGAGCCTCGGTCTAGGGGGAACCATCGTGAATCCTACTCGACACGAGCTTGTGATTCCGGAGATCTATGTTCGCCGGCGGATGGGGAAAAGTTTTTAGGGTTAGGGTTTGATTGTTATTGTGGGGGTTTTTTTTTTTCAGAATTATATGAAGTTTTGGGTTGATTTCATAAATATTTTTTGTGTTTTGTTTTTTGAGAAAATAATTTAAGGATTTACACTATAATTTGAAAAAAAAATAATTTTACAGACGAAAAATATGAATTTTACCTTGAAATTATTGATATTTACGAGATAATCAGATTATTTACAGGTAAAAGATTTGAATTATCTTCTAAATATTTCTAAGTAAATATTAAGTTTACCTGATAATATTTGATTTACTAGATAATCTTAAATCTAAAAACTTATGTGTAAATATATTTATTTACACTTAATAAATATGTATCAGTTTAATACATAAAATTACTTACACTGTATAAATATTTAGATTTACTACTCTAAAAAAGGATTTGTACAATGGATTTACTGAGTTAAATATATACCCTTAAATATATAGATTCACTGTGTTAAATAAAATGGATTTACTAAGTCAATATGCGATTTCCAATTTTTATATCAAGTAAATATCACTATTTACTAATAAATAATAAAATTGCTGTTTTTTATTATAAGATTTACGCGTAAATAATTGGATTTATTGATTTTTATCTACCTTACATAGTAAATCTATTTTATTTTTCTAATTAAAACCATTTTATTTACATGTAAATATTTGGATTTACCTAGTATATATATTAGATTCAATTTTATTATTGTTACTATCACTACTACAAAATGTGGATTTCACGACGGAACTTCCACGACCGTTTTTTAAAAAACCGTCGTGGAAAATGCGATAAAAACACGGAGCGGAACAAAGTTTTCGAAAACTGTCGTGGAAGCCGAAGCTTCCACGACGGTTATAAAAAACCGTCGTGGAAAAACATGCTTCCACGACGGTTATAAAAACTTTTGTGGAAGATGGGGACTTAAACGACGGTCCCCAGGGGACCGTCGTTTAAACCTCCACAGGGGGGTTTAAATGACGGTCCAAGGGACCGTCGTGAATGTGACTAGCTTAAACGACGGTCCCCTGGGGGACCATCGTTTAATCCTCCCTGGGTGGGAGGATTAGACGACGGGCCCGTCGTGTAATCCCCCACTGGGGGATTACACGACTGGCCCTTAGGGCTCGTCGTCTAATCCTCCCACCCAGGGAGGATTACACGACGGGCCCTTGGGGCCCGTCGTGTAATCCCTTTTGGGATTTACACGACGGGCCCTTATGGGCTCGTCGTGTAATTCCCTCGACTTGTGTGGATTACACGACGGTCCCTGGGGGACCGTCGTGTAATCTCGCTATTACACGATGTTTTAAAAATATACCGTCGTGTAATCTTTAAAAAATTTTGAAATTTTTTTGAAATTTGGCACCACATTCCGATGACCTCATACCACTGTGTTGTATACAAAAAATTATGCAAACTGTAGCATTGATCCTGATTCAAATTTAATATTAAATATATATATATACCAATCAATATAACAAACTAAAGATGGTATAGATCATGATGAATTACAATAGAAATTAATTAATGTACTTGTACACACTAAATGGCATAATGTTCAAGTTTTTTTCTTTTTTCTCTTTGCTGCCTCAACACGTGTCCATTCAATATCTGGTCAAACTAAGTGTGAAACATCATCATCGAATTCGTCAATCTCCTCAACCGGTGGCATTCCCTATGTGAAAGATGGAATGTCGGAGCAATCTTCCTCATCTTCTTGCCCGTCACGATACAATTTTGGCTTCATCTGCACAACTAAGGACAATTCTGCATTGCTGGGATCCGTTGTATAAAATACTTGGATTGCTTGTGATGCCATAATGAATGGATCATTTTTGTATCCCAATCGTCTAAAGTCCACAACTGTGATGCCATCATTGTCAATCCTTACATAGTTATTATCTGCCCATTTGCACTTAAAGAGTGCTACATGTAAACCACAGTAATCGAGTTCCCAAATATCTTCAATGAAACCGAAGTAGTTCATAGTTCCATAAACTGGATTCTTGTTCTTTGCAGATGAAATATGCATTGCCTTAGCACGGATACTAACGCCACTATTTTGAACGGGATGCTTCTCATCTCTTTCGCGAGTGTAGAATGTATAACCATTGACGAAGTACGATGTATACCGTGTAACAATCGTCGACGGACCTCTAGCGAGGTTCATTAACTCTTGCGAACAGCCGTCCTTCTGAAAGACATGACTTCGTAGCCACAGACGAAACGTCCGATTGTGGTCATCGTGTATCAACTTTTCATTTCGTCCTCTTCTTGGATATTTATCTCTTATTTCCTGTAGGTGAAGCTCGATAAAAGGCTCAACTTCAACCCTATTATGTAAAGTATAGAGACAAGCTTTCTCCCATTCACATCGATTTACCTGCGATGGAACGCCGACGGATAGTCTTCTCCAGTCAAAGTTTGTAGTCTTCGGCAACCCAATCGCCTCCGCGGTGGACAAATACTCGGAGCAAAATTCGACCGATTCCTCCGTAATGTAGCTTTCTACTATACATCATTCTGTCCGATTTCGGTTCTTGACATAACCCTTCAAAACCTTCATGTACCTTTCAAAAGGATACATCCATATCAAGTACACCGGTCCACATAGCTTCACTTCCCGGACTAAGTGCACCGTTAGATGAATCATTATGTCAAAAAATGAGGGTGGAAAGTACTTTTCAAGCAAGCACAAAGTCTTAACCAACTCTAATTGTAGCGAATTTAGTGTCAATGGATCTATTAACTTAGAGCATATCGAGTTGAAAAATGAGCATAACTTGGTAATTGCGAATCTCACGTCATTCGTTAAAACTCCTCGCAACGCTAGCGGTAATAACTGTTGCATCAAGATATGACAATCATGTGATTTCATGCCAATCAGCCTCAGATCCTTCATAGACAGCAACCTTTTCAAGTTGGAAGAATACCCGTTGGGCATTTTTACAGAAGCGAGTCACTCATAAAGCTTTCTTTTTTCTTGTCTTGATAGTGTGTACTTCGCCGGAGGTAAGTAAGTTGCATTCCCTTTCTTCGTAGGGATCAAGTTAAGTCTAATCTTCAATTCCTTAAGATCCAACCGTGCCTTCTCACCATCTTTGCTCTTATTAGGAATGTCTAGCAACGTGCCCACTATTGATTCACACACGTTTTTCTCAATATGCATCACATCCAAGCAATGACAAACAAAAAGTGTCCTCCAATATGGAAGTTCGTAGAAAATTGGCCGTTTTTTTCCAAGGGCCGTCTACCACGGGATCATTGTTACGCCGTTTTCTTTTCCCGAGCACCACTTTCAAATCCTTAACCATCTCATAAACGTCTTCGCCGGTCAAAACCCGGGGAGGGTTTCTTTCTTCCGTTTTGCCATCGAAAGTCTTTTTCTGTTTGCGGTATCGATGATTTTGTGGTAAGAATCTCCTATGACCAAGGTAAACGGTTTTCTTACCATTCTTCAATCGGATGGAGGATGTTTCTTTCATACAAACGGGACAACCGATAGAACTCTTGACTGAATAACCAGATAGATTTCCATAAGCAGGAAAGTCATTGATTGTCCACATCAACATTGCACAGAGTGTAAATGTCTCTTGACGGTAAGCATCTCTAACTTCGATCCCCTTTTCCCATAAGCTCTTTAGATCATCGATTAGTGGTGCTAAGTACACATCAATGTCATTCCCTGGTTGTTGAGGACCAGATATCAATAAGGTCAACATCAAGAACTTTCGCTTCATGCTCAACTTCGGAGGGAGATTGTAATTGACAAGTATGACGGGCTAAGTACTATGCCTACTACTCATATTACCATGTGGGTTAATTCCGTCCGCCGACAAACCAAGACGTAGATTCCGTGGTTCCGCACAAAATTCAGGATGATCGGCATCAAAGGTCTTCCATTGTGGTGCATCGGCTGGATGTCTAAGCATACCATCTTCAACACGTTTATCATGGTGCCAAGTCAAATTCTTGGCATGCTCGGCATTACGGAATAAACGCCGTAGACGCGGTGCCGGAGGAATGTACCATAACACCTTTGCCGGCACACCTTTGCTGCCATTCGTTGGCTTCCTGCCCTTCTTCCATCTTGACTACTTACAAACCAGACATTCATCCAAATCCTCGTACGCATTTCGGTAAAGGGCGCAATCATTTGGACATGCATGAATTTTTTCATATTCCATTCCCAAAGTGCTCAATGTCTTCTTAGCTTCGTACATACTAGCGGGTATTTTATTATCAACCGATAGAACCTCTCTTAGAAATTCTAAAAGAGCCGTGAAACTAGAATGTGTCCACCCTCCCGATGCCTTCATGTTCTATAATTTAACCAATGCGGACAATTTCGTATATTTACTACACCTCTCATAGAAGGGCATCTCAACATCATTCATCATTGCTTCAAATAACTCCGGACGATGCATAAACTGTTCTTCCAAATCATTAACCATATCAAACAAATTATCTCCTACAACTTCCTCAACAACATCATCTTTCGCTTTGTTGTTCGATGATGGATTAAAACACATTTCACTGTGTAAATACCACGTTTGGTACGAACAAATAATCCCACGCGCAAGCAAGTGTCTTCTAACTTCATCAACTGGATGAGATCTATGATTTCCACAATCCACACAAGGACATCGAATCTTATCATTCTTCATGTGAGTTTCCGCAAATGACAAAAATTCTTCAATCCCATCTTGATATTTTCTAGTCAATCTATTAGTCCACATCCATTTTCGATCCATTTCCAGGAACCCGACCTAAATCGATATTAAATTTATCATACAAATTATTCAATAATTAAGTTTTTGCATTTAAAAACACAACGTATAGTCAACAACTAATCATACCGAAAAAGAAAAAAAGAGAATATATACCATTTTTGACATCTACAATAAATCGTCCATAAAAATCAAATAAATAAAAAAGAAGAGTAAGTAATAATCACAATACTTACAAATATTCAATATACGCGAGTGTTGGTTTCATAATGGAGGAGACGTGGTTTCGCAGGTGTCTGTGATGTTTTTCGCGGCTGCGCGATAGATCTGTAATGAGATGAAATGAGAGCTACTGTAAGGGTAAAAAAGTTAGGAATACACGACGGGTTCTTAAAACCCGTCGTGTAAAGTTAGACATTACACGACAGTTCCAAGAAACCGTCGTGTAAAGTGGCTCCGCGAGGCACTTTACACGACGGTTCTTTGGAACCGTAGTGTAAAGTTGCTCCGCGAGGTACTTTACACGACAGTTCTTTGGAACCGTAGTGTAAAGTCGGATCCGCGAGGCACTTTACACGACGGTTCTTTTGGAAGCGTAGTGTAAAGTCGGACTTTACACGACGGTTCTTTTGGAAGCGTAGTGTAAAGTCGGACTTTACACGATGGTTCTTTGAAACCGTAGTGTAAAGTTGCTCCACGGGGCAATTTACACGACGGTTCTTTGGAACCGTGATGTAAAGTCCGACTTTACACGACGGTTTTTTGGAGCCGTAGTGTAAAGTTCCTCGCAGAGCACTTTACACGACGATTCCTAGGAACCATCGTGTAAAGTACGACTTTACACGACGGTTTCAAGAAACCGTCGTGTAATCTCCGTCGTGTAATGTAGTTTTTGTAGTAGTGAATCTCCTCCCAGATGCCATCGACATGAAGATCTAGTCGATGGTCGCCGGTTTTCGTCGCCATCATGGAAGGTCAATCGCAAAGAGAGAGAGGAGAGAGATTAGGTGTTTGGAAAAAATGAAAATTACTCAAGCAAAACATACACATTATGATATTTAACTAAATAAAAAGAAGTTAGGCTGTCTAATAAATTATGTAATAAATATAAGCCATTTCCCCTAATTTTTCTATATTTATTTACGCTTAACAAAATGTATATGTTACTTGGTAAATAAATATATTTTGACTAGTAAATATGATTATATAAACAATTCTTGTAAACTGTAAATATATATATTTTTGGTTTTAGTTAATTTTTTTTAGGGTAAGACTGTGGTAAAGTCTCATTTTTATACCATATCGATAGAGTTCATTTTTAAACCGTTAAATGTAATCGAACGGTTAAGATGTTGTTTGTGTATCATAATTATCATATACCTTACCTCATATTAGTATAGATTAATAAATAAAAATTTAAAAAAAACCACCTCTTCCCTTCTTTTCCCCGAAGTCGGCGACTTTCCCATCGACGCCGGTGACCTACCAGATCTGGCCCCAGCGGATGACTTCCCCAGGCACTCAAGCCCCCCCTCCCCCCACCAAGGCCACCCCCGACGCTGGCGCTTGAGCCGCCATGACCCCCAATGCCGAAGCCCCCACCCCACCCCACCCCCCCCCCTCCGTGGGGGGGGGGGGGGCTTCGCTGGAGGTCTCACAGGGGGGGCTGCGGCTTCATGACAGATTGAGGAAGGAAAATAAAATAAAATAAAGGATTGTATATATATATATATATATGAGACTATATTAACATTGGATGCATATTATATATATCATAATCGTTCATTTACTTACACAATCAATTTTAATCATTGGATGGATCACTACTGGTAGTGCTATTCATTGGAGCTCTACCACAGTTTCTCCCATTTTTGTAATAACCCAAATTTAGTGGAAATCCAAAAACTACCCCACATGAAAAAACCGTAACCCATTCCATTCCAAGATTTTCCCGCTACTGTTCACGACACTGTCGGTGACAGACATGGCCGGCAATCTCGCTAACTCGTGGGAGCTCCGGCGTGGTCGCAACATCAGGAAGTGGAGATCTGCAAAACTGTCACCTTAAATCACCGATGTCGGACAAGAAGCCGCCGGCTCTTCGGCAATAGTCGTGATTCTCCGTTGCAGCAAGGCGACATCACGTTTCAGTCCCTCACCCTTAGTTTTGCGAGACGAAGATCGCTATTTCACGGCTATTTTGATGGCGACGGTACAACTCGGACTGCGGGTCGACGGCGATGTTGCTTCGACAAGGACGGCGGTTGCTTAGAAATACTCTCTGCATACTCTCTAATGGCTCGTGTGCTTGGAAATAAATATTTCCGCAACTCGGAGTTCCTCGAAACCATTCCTAAGAGAGGAATATCTTATGTGTGGTGGAGTATTCCTTGGGGGAAAGAGCTTCTCAAGTTGGGTGTTCGACGCCACATTGTTAATGGTACCTCCACAAAGGTTTTTGATGATCCTTGGCCTCGGCACTTTGATTCGAAAGGTATATATCGGGTTCGATCGGGATATCGGGTAGTGATGAATTCTCGCAAGCGGGCATCTTCGACGCTCTCGAACCCGAATTCTAAGTGGTGGCGATTGTTGTGGAGGTTGAAGATTCCTCCTAAAGTCCGGATCTTCATTTGGCGTTGTTTCCATGATTTATTGCCCACGATGTTCTCTTTAAAGCGTAGAGGTGTGATTAATGATGATACTTGCTCGCGGCGTGGGGAGATAGCCCCATGGAGCATGGAACTACTGCAGGATCGGATGTCTGGTTGTCTCCATGGCCGGGAGAGTTAAAACTTAATGTAGATGCTGTAGTGATTAGTTATGCTAATTTTGTCGGTGTGGGTGGGGTTGTGCGGGATCACAACAGGTTTGTCTGTGCCGCATTTGCTAAAACAATTCCTAGTTCCTTCGGCTCGTTCACAGCGGAATGCATTGCTTTTCGAGAAGGCTTAGCTTTTGTCTGTGATCTTGGGTTGCTAGTACATGCAGTGGAAAGCGATGCCTTTAATGTTATAGCGACTGTCCAATGTGTTCCTTCCTTAGATGATACGGGCGTTGTGTTGGATAATGTTCGTGAGCTACTAGCCTCCCTTTATGGTCTTAGCCTCTCTTACTTTAGAAGGTCTGCTAATCATGTGGCACATTTGTTGTCCTATTTTACTTTTAATTTTCATATTTTTTGGTTATTTAGGTTGATGAAACTCCTAGTTGTATATTCATAGTTTTATTTGTTGATTCCATTATGGAATAAGAGCATACCCTTCTTATTAAAAAAAAAAAAAAAAAAAAAAAAAGCGCCCATACATCTTAAAAGAATCTATTGAGGGAAATTGGCCCCACTTCATCCAGATAATTAGCTACAAAGTGAAAAAAGAAAAAGTAAAATAATCAAAATTGAATATGATTATAGATGAAACCTGATTACGTACTTGAATTCAATTAAAAAATAAATAGATAAACAAAAAAAAAAAAAAAAGAAGCCAAAGCACCGATGAAGTAATTTTTGAGAAGTAGTCAAGTGATTATCAAAAAAAAAAAAAAAAAGAACTCACCTATAAATAGATAAATATTATAAATATTGTAACACACGAAATTTTTTTTTTTTTGTCTCTCAATTATTGCTTATAACACCAAGAGAGAAGTTTGAAAACGGGCAAAATCCACTCCTCTAAACTTTTTTTTTTTGTTCAGATGATCACTACATATGTAGACAGATAAAATGGGAAAATGATTCAGAAACTGTAACAAATAACATTCTTACGAAAGTAAAATAAGTAAATAGCAGGTTAAAACATTTGAATTAAATATGCTATTTACTTCTTTCTACTAATGACCTTTTCTTGGACTATTCATTTTTTTCCAGAGTTTTTATTTTGTGTGGATGATTTCCGCTGCCGACGGTCGATGCATGGGTCAGGGTCTGGGTCTGGGTCAGGGTCTGGTTCATGGTCTCATGATTTCTCTCAAGATACCAACAGAAGACGCATTCGATTTTCCTGCACAAAGATCTGCATTGGTTGCAGTCCCCATACGGGAAGGTATTTCCAATAGTCGTGCACTGCCGGATGCAACTATTATAACACGTCCAGTTCACGCCGTACCGGATGGATTCACCGACATCCATTGAATCGAACACCACCATTGTCCCGAGGATGAACATCGCCAAGGCCATCTTTCTTGACATCATTTTTGTTTTTTTACTTGTCTTATTTTCTCTCTAGCCGAACAGCACTTAATTTATTGCCTTAACCCTGCCCCTTAATTGGTGTGACTTTTGTGAAATGTGTAAATATATTATATACGTATAAATATATATACACACAAAACACAAACCAACTTGGAAAAAGAGGGCTGGTTAGGGCTTTGGTAAATAATGTTCTTTGTTGTCCGACAATTTTTGAAAGATCTAAGTTAATGGTTTTTTAATGGAGATTTTAGGGGTTTTTTATATGTTGATTAAGCAGCTGGTTGTTACAGGTTGATGGCTAATAAGGTTTGTGGTTTAGAGGTGACTTTGGAGAGCCAATGGCTGTAATCAGGAGTCAATTCATGCCGTCAATAAGAGTCAAAACAATTCAGATATTTTAGCTAATTATAACCCCCTCATAAGTGGTTATCCGCATGCCGTTTACTAATGGCCTTGGTTTTTTTTTTTTTTTAAATAAATAAAGAAAAAACATTTGAAAATACCACGGATACTAAACATCACTATATTTAGATGGTGGGTTCTATCTATGAGATAATTTCTTAGGCTTGAGGACTTATCTTAGATTAGGGTAAATTGCTCATTTAGTCTCTAAAATTTTAAGTTCGTATAAATTTGTTTCCTGATATATTTTTAACGTAGTTGGAATATCCCTAAACTATTAAAATCATGCTACAATAGTCCTTTAAGTTAATTTTAGACGGACCGTAAGTAACTTAGCCAAAAAAATATGATGCTAACTTATGTATTACTTCAAAAAATTAACTGAAAGGACTACTATAGCAATATTTTTAATAGTTTAGGGTTACTTCAGCTAAAAAAAAAAAGGGTTCATGGATGCGAGTTACATAGATTTAAAAGTTTAAAAACCAACCAATCAATTTAAAAATTTAGATACCAACCTAGTAATTTAAAAGTTTAGGACCAACTTAATAATTTATCCTAAAAATTATTATACTCACGTATATTCAAGAGAATATGTTTAATTAAGGGTTCATATATTTGACCTAATTACAAACTCTTTAGATCGAGAAATAGTTTCTTCAATAAGCTTTCACATGTAGTGAAGGATGTTAAAATTCTTAAATTATTGAGAGAACACCAACCTTGTTCTATAGCATGGTTCTTTAAGAAATGTTAAATGTTACTTATTATATCATTCTCTCCTATCACGTCATTGATTCCAACTTTCCTATAAGAAATTTTATTTTAGCTTCTAAAACTAAAGATTTTCTATTGTCTATTTTGATTTTACAATTTTATCCCTTAATTATCCCCCTAAAATTTATTTAAAAATAAATAAATTTGAGTGAAATTTATTTATTTTTAAATACTCACATTTAAAATTTAGTATCTCAAATGAATCAAAATCAATTATACTACCATATAAATTGAATTCCCAATTTTTTTCAATTTTAAACTTCTTACTTAAACTAAACTCAATTACAAGTTTAGTTCATTTAAGAGGAAAAACTAACCAAATATACAAGAGAAAATTAGAATGAGAGCCATATTTTGAGTATTTCCTTATAATTTTACACACTCTAACATAAAATTGATAATTTAAGTGTTATGAATTATCAAAATTATCAATTTTAATATTATGATATGGACACGAATATAAAGAGGTGTCAAATTTATGGCATTCTTGCATATAACCTAAGATACAAATCAATTAACGATGGCAAAAGATTTATCATTGTAATTTTGGTTTAAATTTTTTTGTTTAATTCACAAAATTAAGTCGTCGGTTGGCCCTATTTTATGTTGTGACTTTATCACTCTTTAATATCACAAAATTTTTTCATGTATTTTTCCCAATTCTTTTTTTCTTTAACATCACAAAAAAAAAAAAAAAAAAAAATTCACGTATTATTTGTCAATTCTTTTTTATTATTTTATAAGCATATCGTTTTTTTTTTTGTTCCTCTCTCATTTATTTCTTCCTTTCAAACTTCGTTCGATATTTTTTTTTTTGGGGCTAGAATTATCAGTCAACATTTCTCGATCTTCCTATTTTTTCAAGTAGTTTTGTAATATCTTCCTGAATACTTAAACCGCTAAAAACACAAACAATAAATAGTATATTCCATTTTCTAACCTCTTTTTTGTTTTTTTTTGTTTTTTTTTTTGTTTGAGGTAATCCTTTTTCTTACCTTTTAAAATAGAAGAACACTTATTCCTTCTTCTGGTACCAGTTTAAGGCTTTCTTCCTCTCTCTCTTTCCCTTTTTGTGATGGAAATTTTGTAATAAATAATAAAACAAAACCTTCTAAGATTCTCTCTCTCACGATGAAAAAGATAGTGGCAAAGTTACTATAAAAAGCAAAACGATCCTTTATACTTATGTCTCGTTTTTAAAAGAAAGAAAGATGATACGTGACAATTGAGAAGATCGTATGAAAACAAGTGGAACAATAAATACATTAATTTATTTTGTTAGCTCTATCAGTCAATGTTCATGATCATAGTAGAAGCTTATAGATTTCATCAGGATTGAAAATGACATTTTCCAAACAATTAAAGGGGGAAAAAAAAAAAAAAACACAAACACACACACACAAAATTTATTTTCCTAAAATCTATGTCCACCGTTCTTACTTTTCATCCTTCCAACCAAACGAAAGCTTACATAGACAACAAAACATAAAACAAAAAGTGATTATAAGTATTATTTAACGGCAATCTTCTGACTCTATCATATGACCGTAGAATTTGAGGTCTCTCCTGAAGTTGAAAGAAATAGATACGAAAAACATGAAAAACCATGCAACAAAACACATGGAATTCACTTACTCATGTTTATTCTTAGAAGGCAATATTGCACGTGTACCACACTGATTTCTAAAGTAAAAATGTCATGAACAAAATTGCTAACAACTCAAGCCCAAGTATTTTTTCTAAAATATCATTTTTGTCACCCACAATATAACATTCTTTCTTTGGCACATTGTCTACAAAAGCAATATCAAACTGTTGTTTAATCAGCTTGTCATTTTTTCAAGCCAAAACTGGATCTACTTTCTCACTATTTTCAGAAAGTTGCAATTTGGTCCATTTTGTTCGCAGTGTTATCAACAGAAGTGTGGCAGCTTGGCAGGAGAGACCACAGATCAAACCGATCCACAAGCCCTGTACCGAAAAACATAACAGAATATTTGAAAAACCAACTCACAAAATGCTAATGTCACTCACATTTCAAATAAGGGAATGAGTTGGTTCACCTTGACATTTAGATTGAACTTGAATGCAAGGAGGGCGGCGAATGTCATCCCGACGAAGTAGAACATCTCCAAGTTCACGTACAAGGCGATGTGCTGCCAACCGCACCCTCTAGCCACGCCTGAAATTGAAAATGAAGAGAGAAAATTAAAAAATAAAAGGTTAATTGAAAAACGTTGATGTAGAAATGTTGAATACTAGAGATTTTTCGTAACCTGAAAAGACACCCTGCAAGGCATCAAGCATTATTGACAGAGCAAGCAGGGGTGTCATGGAAGCGAACGAGTTGATTATTTCGGAACGGTCGCTGAAGGACCTGGCCCAGAGGCCGTGACCGAATCCTAAACCCATGACTACTAAAACGGCAAGAAGTCCAGAGAGTATAAGGGAGACAAACATGGCGCTCTTAGCCTTGTCTGGATTGTCTGCTCCTAACTCGTTCGACACCCTTGTGCTATCACAATAAACTTTGTTCATTTGAGAAGAATGTTGAAATGTGTAAGTTGAAAGCGCTGAAACAATTCTAAAAGATTGTTAGTACTTTATGAACTACCAAACCTTGCAGCAGCGCTAAGACCGTAGGTAACCATGTAAGCAATAGTTTCCGTGTTGACGCTGACAGGAGAAACATCCGCAGAAAACAAGTTCAGTTGTTACAGAAATGAAATGTTAGAATGGATAAAATCAAGGTAAAACATGATATGATCAGACTTACCATATTGCAATTAAAGAAGTTGTTACTTCTGAGTTCGGCATTAGTCCCGCTAAAAACACAAGAATCTCGAAAGCCCAGTACTCCAAGCTGCAAAAAGACCATAAATTGCAAGATTTGTACTAAACATGAAGTTAACAAAATTTTAATGAAGCACCAGACTGCAAGATTGAGGCAACATTTTGAAGCTTTTGCTTTGAGTCGTCGGTGAGAATGCTTTATTAATTCTTCGTGAAGAAAAGAAAAAATTATGGACAGTACGAAGTACTTACCACACCATAGCTGCAGAGGGAAGAGCAAGTTTCAAGTTTGTGAAGACGTAACAGAGGGATTCGGCCGAAAATCCTCGCCACGTATGTTCAAACTTCTTCGATAACATAACGTAGATGGCCACAACAAGAACCGACAACCAAAATGTGATTGAGGCTGCAAGTGGAGCTCCTTTGCAACCAAGAGGTGTCAAGTTCACCAAGCAATATGCAAGGCCAATGAGAATGGCCAACGGGATCGCCGAGAACAAGACCAGAGGCCTCACAACTAGTTGTGTCTGCAGATACCTCAAGATGTTTTGGAGAAAACCATATGCAAATATGCCCGGAATCAGAAATTTCATGTAGGTAGCCGTGGCTTTAGCTATCGGAGGATCTTGGCGGACCAATATCAGTATCGGTTCTGTTAAGAACCAGATGAAGGATATGATGATAGCGAAGAGAAACGACGTGATGCAGGCTGCTTGTTGATGAATTCCCAATATGTCGTACGACTTCGCGCCAAATCCTTGCCCGCAGAGCGTCTCAAGAGCTCCGCTTAACCCGACCTGAAACAAGAATTTGGGAAGAAAATGACCAATATGTTGAATAATTATTGAGTCACGTGGTCTTATGCTTGACCCAGTCTTTGTTATTTTGTTTGGTTTGTTATGAATAATCGTAGTCTTTAGGAGTCTGTTAGTAGTGCGGAAGTGATGGTTTATTGTTTAGCTTTATTGGTTAGTGGTCAAGTCTAGTGGTCTAGTGGTCAATTGTTTGTTGCTATTTTCATGTTTTTATCCGTTGGTTTATTGCCTATATAAAGGCTATTAATTAATAAATTCAAGTACAGCAGAAAGTAATTTCCTTCATTGTGCTTTATTTGTCTTTATGCTCTATTGGTTCTCTGAAAAGCTTAACAGTGGTATCAGAGCTTGGTTTGGTGAGAGAGTGAAAACATGTGGGGTCAAGAGTAAAAACAGAGAGAGTGATATAGAGTTGGTAGCTGTAGTTTTTATTTTTCTATTTCATTTGTTTTCTTTTTTGCAGCAGCGCAGTGAAGAGATATGACTTCTGAAAATTTTGTACAGCCAGCTATCCCTCGCTTTGATGGTCATTATGATCATTGGAGCATGTTGATGGAGAACTTCTTGAGGTCCAAGGAGTATTGGCATGTTGTTGAATTTGGAGTAGCAGAGCCAACAGCCGGAGTTGTGTTGTCGGATACGCAGAGAGCAGAGTTGGAGGCATTGAAGCTGAAGGACCTTAAAGCCAAGAACTACCTTTTCCAAGCCATCGATCGAGCAACCTTGGAGACAATTCTTAGCAAAGACACCTCTAAGCAGATCTGGGACTCCATGAAGAAGAAGCATCAAGGGAACGCTAAAGCAAAGCGGGTGCAACTTCAAGGACTTCGGAAGGAATTCGAGAATTTACGCATGAAGACAGGAGAATCAGTTGTCGATTATTTTTCAAGAACGATGGCTATCGCCAACAAGATGAGGATCCATGGCGAGAAGATGGAGGATGTCACAATTATCGATAAAAATTCTTCGATCGATGACGCCAAAATTTAATTTTGTCGTCTGTTCTATAGAAGAATCTAAAGATCTTGATGCACTTTCAATTGATGAATTACAAAGCTCTTTGTTGGTTCATGAGCAGAAAGTTGTCCAGCAGGAGAAAGAAGAACAAGCATTGAAAGCCTTAACAGAAAATCATTCAACACCAAGAGGAGACAGAGGACGAGACAGAGGCAGAGGTAGAGGCAGAGGAAACAATGATCGTGGAAACCAACAACAACACCAACAACAAGACAATCAATTTCAAGGAAGAGGAAGAGGACGAGGAGGCCACCACTCAACTACATATAGAGATCAGAAGACAAGACCAATGTGGAGTGCTACAGGTGTCATAGGTTCGGTCACTACAAGTACGAATGCCGAACTAATCTGAGTAGACAACATGGAGGACAACATGGGGAGATGTCTAATCTTGCAGAGAAAGAAGTAGAAGTCTCTTTCTTGATGGCTTGTCATGCGAAAGAAGAAGTTCATCAAAACTTGTGGTACTTAGATACCGGCTGCAGCAATCATATGGGTGGCGATAAATCTGTATTTTCAGACTTGGATGAATCATTCCGCAACACTGTGACGTTTGGTGACAAATCTTCAGTTTCTGTCATGGGCAAGGGCAATGTTAAGATCCACACCAAAGAAAATTCTACCCAGATTATTTCTAATGTTTTCTTTGTTCCAGACTTGAAAACCAACTTGCTTAGCATTGGTCAACTCCAAGAGAAGGGATATGAGATTTCTATTAAAGATGGAGTTTGTCGCATTCAAGATAGAAAATTGGGCTTAATAGCTCAAGTCAACATAACAACAAATCGGATGTTCCCTTTGTATCTCGACAACACTACTCAATCATGCTTCTCTGCAAGAGTGAAGGATGAGGCATGGTTGTGGCATTTTCGCTACGGACATCTAAATTTTGGTGGTCTAAAAACGCTGCAGCAGAAGAATATGGTGACGGGTCTTCCACAAATACAAAGTCCTTCTCAAGTTTGTGAAGAATGTGTTGTTGGTAAACAACATCGAGACAATTTTCCGAAAGGAAAATCATGGAGAGCGAAGAAGGTGTTGGAGCTCATTCATTCAGATATATGCGGGCCCATTAATCCGACATCGAATGGTGGTAAACGTTATTTTATAACGTTCATTGATGATTATAGTCGGAAAACTTGGGTTTATTTTTTGCAGGAGAAGTCTGAAGCCTTTTCAGTTTTCAAAAACTTCAAGGCGCTAGTTGAAAAAGAAGCGGGGATGCTCATAAAGATTCTTCACAGTGATCGTGGTGGAGAATACAATTCACAGGAATTTGCAAATTTTTGTGAGACCCATGGAATCAAGAGGCAACTTACGGCAGCTTATACACCTCAACAAAATGGAGTATGTGAGCGGAAAAATCGCACTATTTTGAATATGGTGCGAAGTCTTTTGACGAGGAGCCGCATTCCAAAAACTTTCTGGCCTGAAGCAGTTAATTGGAGCATTCATATTTTGAACAGAAGTCCCACACTCACTGTTTAAAATATGACACCAGAGGAAGCATGGAGCGGACAGAGGCCGACGGTAGATCATTTCAGAATTTTTGGGTGTATTACATATGCCCATATTCCAGACCAGAAGAGGACAAAGCTAGATGACAAGGGAGAAAAATGCATTTTTCTTGGTGTTAGTGAGCATTCAAAAGCGTACAAATTGTACAATCCTGTCACCAAGAAAATTGTCATTAGTCGTGACGTGATTTTTGATGAAGAGCGGTTCTGGATTTGGGATAAAAATAATACAGAACAACAAATACATGCTGATTTTGATGGAGAAAATGGAGAAGAAAGGCAGCAACCTTTGGAGAATGCACAACCTGTAGAAAGTGAACAGCAACCAGCAGTCAATCAAAGCATTCCAGCTAATGAAACAGAGGATGAGCAACGACGTCAACGAGTTCGAAGAAGACCTGCATGGATGGAGGATTATGAGGTAACAGGAATCGATCAATCTGAGGATCCATTTACCCACTTTGCATTTTTTTTAGATTGTGATCCTGTAGTCTTCGAAGAAGCTGTTAAAGAACTAAAGTGGAGAAAGGCTATGGATTTTGAAATTGCTGCCATTGAAAGAAACAACACTTGGGAGTTGACAGAGCTTCCAAAAGGGCAGAAGACCATTGGTGTTAAGTGGGTGTACAAGATGAAGCTAAAGGAGAATGGTGAAGTTGACAAATACAAGGCACGCTTAGTTGCTAAAGGTTACAAGCAAGAGTTCGGCATTGATTACAAAGAAGTTTTTGCTCCAGTTGCAAGACATGATACAATCAGATTGGTGATCTCAATGGCAGCGCAAAACTCGTGGCCTATCTTTCAGTTGGATGTAAAGTCAGCCTTTCTACATGGAGACTTGGAGGAACAGGTATTTATTGATCAACCTTCTGGTTTTGTGAAGCTGGGAAGTGAAAATAAGGTTTATAAACTCAAAAAGGCATTATACGGGCTAAAGCAAGCTCCACGCGCTTGGTATAGTCGTATAGATGCTTATTTTTGTAAAAAGGGATTTAAGAAATGTCCATATGAGCATACACTTTTTACAAAAACTGGAGATGGGGGAAAGTTGCTCATTGTTTGCTTATATGTTGACGATCTTATTTTCACTGGAAATGATAGTGTCATGTTTGAAAGTTTTAAGAAATCCATGATGGTTGAATTTGATATGTCTGATCTTGGAAAGATGCATTATTTTTTGGGCATTGAAGTGGTGCAATCTGTAGCTGGAATTTTTATTTCTCAAAAGAAGTATGTGCAAGAAATATTAGACAGGTTTGGGATGAAGAATTGCAACTCCGTTAGTACACCAACTGAGTTTGGTCTGAAGCTTGTTCGAGATCCTGAAGGAAGGCAGATTGATAGCACTCTTTACAAGCAAATTGTAGGGAGTTTGATGTATTTAACAGCTACAAGACCTGACATAATGCATGCTGTAAGTCTCATAAGCAAGTTCCTGGAGTGTCCGAAGGAGATTCATTTCTTAGCAGCAAAAAGAATCTTTCGATACTTGCAAGGGACTGCTAGTTATGGGCTGTTCTACAAGAGAGGAGAAAAGTCAGATTTGTTTGGTTTCACTGATAGTGATTATGCTGGAGATTTAGATGATCGGAAAAGCACTTCAGGATATGTTTTTATGTTGGGTTCAGGGGCTGTTTCATGGTCATCAAAGAAGCAGCCAATCATCACTTTGTCAACTACTGAGGCTGAATTTGTTGCTGCAACAGCTTGTGCTTGTCAAGCTATTTGGCTGAAGAAAATTCTTGAAGAGCTACATTTCAAGCAAGAGGGAGCAATTGCAATTTATTGTGACAGTAGCTTAGCAATAAAGCTCTCCAAAAATCCTGTTCTTCATGGAAGAAGCAAGCATATAGATGTGAAGTTTCACTTCTTAAGGAATCTTACGAAGGAAGGAGTCATTGATCTCATCAATTGCAGAAGTGAAGATCAAGTTGCTGATATTTTTACCAAGTCCCTCAAGTTGGCTGCGTTTCAGAAGCTAAGAAAGCTGCTTGGTGTTGGCTCGCTGGAGTTAAACTGAATGTTTGCAAACTTTTAATTTAAGGGAGGGATTGTTGAATAATTATTGAGTCACGTGGTCTTATGCTTGACCCAGTCTTTGTTATTTTATTTGGTTTGTTATGAATAATCCTAATCTTTAGGAGTCTGTTAGTAGTGCGGAAGTGGTGGTCTATTGTTTAGCTTTATTGGTTAATGGTCAAGTGGTCAATTGTTTGTTGCTATTTTCATGTTTTTATCCGTTGGTTTATTGCCTATATAAAGGCTATTAATTAATAAATTCAAATACAGCAGAAAAGTAATTTCTTTCATTGTGCTTTATTTGTCTTTATGCTCTATTGGTTCTCTGAAAAGCTTAACACAATACTCATGGTGGAAATCGATTAACCTCGAAAGGGTAATGGACGAAAGGCGTAATCCTAGCTGAAAACGAGTTTCGTTAGCATTGTCCAACTCAGAAAACGACCAAATTTGCATCACTAAAACAAGATATTCTGTCTTTTTTTTTTTTTCGGCATAATTTAAACAGAATTGCTAATAAAAATTAACTACAAAAGAAGCTCTGTTTCACCAGAAAGTTATGTAGAAGGTAAATAAATTGTTATGAAAAAAGACAAGAAACTATACTTTAATAAATTAAACAGGTCCCATCTTTGCTTAGCAACTCTTTTGAGTATTGTTAACTTGTTTTCTTCCACTCTTTTTCAGCATCAAATTGTTGTCCAATTATGACGAAAACTCAATTCACAGATTAGAAACCGAAAAAAAAAACACGTCTTAATTATAACTTCTCTAGTCCAGATTCAAACATACTACAAATTCAATTCAAACACATAAAAGAAAATGTAGGAGAGAAACATCATATAGAGAAAACAAATGATGAAAAGAGGTCAGAAGTAGTTGCACCATGAAAGCGAATCCGGTGCCGGTGGCCCACAAGTTGGCGAGGGTAGCGCCGGCGAGCCCAAGCTGGCCAAGGTGGCCGGCGAACATGACAGAAACCAAAGTGATCAAGTAGTAGAAGACGTTGGTGAGAATCATAGGCAATGAAAAAAACACTTGTTTTTTGGCCTCATCTTTGTCCAGCACTTTCTTCCACCATTTCTCTCCTTCATTTTCATCCCCATTCCTAACACGTTCCTCTAGTGAGGGCACTTCAGTTGTTGCCATCTCTCTCTTTCTTTCTTAATCTTATGTTGTACTATAACTGAAACAAATTAATCAGCTATTGTTTCATTTTTTAGGTCCAATAAGAGGAAGAAGAAGATGATGATGAAGAAGAGAAGGCTTGTGTTATGTGGACTAAAGTTTTGTAGCCACTTCTTCTAAAAAAAAAAAAGAAAAAAAAAAAAAGGTTTTGTAGCCACTTGAAATAAAATAGAGATAAAGAGCAAAATAGGCATATCGGAATACCCACATTGTGTTGTGAAAGCTTGTTCCTACTAATTTTAGATTCAAGTGGATACCTTTCACTCAGAATTTCTAAAAACAAGTTTGCAATAACCGGCTTTCATTTGATACATTACTTGTTAAATGGTTGCCAAATTATCAAAAAGTTGACGTCAAGGATATTCAATAGATGGCCTTGTGTTCTTATAAATAGGCCTTCATTGATCTAGTTTGATACACACAGAAAAAAAAAAAAAAAAGCAAATCACACCTAGAGAATTAATAGAAGAGAAAGAGAGAAGCAAGAGAGAGTAAAGAAATATGAAGGAAAGTATTGTGAAGATTAGAGGTGTAAGATAGAGAGAGAGAGAGGCACCAAAAAAAAAAATGAATGGGCTAAATATTAATAAGGGACATACTTTCTCTCTATATTTTGATTTCTCCGTATTGTTATTTATTTATATTGCCTCTATAATAAATATATATTATCCCCCGATTCATAACACATTGAAAATTATAGCATAATTTTTTTTGACCAATTCTATGGTGGGGGACACTCACTTTTCCCCATTCTAAAGACTGTGTTTGTTTGGATCTTACGTGAAGCCCAATAACAGAAGCACCTGAACTCTTAATGGGAGTTGTTCATCTGTCTTCCATTCTTATTTTGATTTTTTTTTCTCTCCAACTGAAACACGCCACATAATCTTAAGTTAAATCAAAAAAATTTCAAGTGACATTTATAAATTCTTTTTTAATTTAATTTAATTTTTTAAAAACTTTTGATCATTCCTCCGTAGCACAACTCAAGACTCATCCCCCTCTCCTAGCTTTTGAAGCTTCTCTATTAGACTCTCTTTAGTCTTTACCTAGGTCCCCCCACCGGCGAACCCCCCCCCCCCCCCCCCCCCGCCCCCGAGTCAGATCTCGCTGACCTACGACCTAGGTCCCCCCACCTGCAAGCCCCCCCGGCCAGATCCTGTTAGCCTGTGAACTAGGTCCCCCCACCAACGGACACCTCCGACGATTGCCGATGATGGCTTGCAAAATCGCCTAACCCCAACACCATTCAATCAAACGGCCCCCACCCCTCCACCCCCCCTCCCCCGTGACAAGCAACGAGCCCTCCCGGTGGACATTGAGCCCCTGGCGAGGAGACCCTCCAACTTTCCACCGGTGAATGTTGGTTTTTTTTAAAAAAAATTTCTTTTTAAATTTTTTTTAATTTCTTATATTTCGTTTGACATTTCAACTCAACTCAAATTAATCTGTACTTTTCATCTTAATTTTTATTTTCTAAAAAGTCAACACAAATTATAACTAGAATTTAAAAAATCAACCAACTTCAATTTAGAATTTTCATCTCCAACTAGCAAACCAAACACAAGCTTAGTCTATAATACTATGTGGTAAGGTGCATTATAATTATCTTACATAAACAACATCTCAGCCGTTTGATTATATCTGAATGATTTAAAAATAAACTTTATCAATAAAGTAAATAAAAGATCTTTGTACCACAAACTTACCAATAATTTATTATGTTTTATAAAAACTGCTATTTTGTTAAATAAGATACATCAAATATGTTATGATTTCAAAAAAAGAGATATTCAAAAAAAAGGAAAAAAAGTTTCATCCAAAAGGTGGGCCCAAAGTCTAGGAAAGAAGTAGCTTTTATTTTTGTTGTCTTTTTTTTTTTCACAAAACGTTTTTTTTTTTTTAGTGAAAAGTTCCACTAAACATCTTACATCTTGCTGTTTATTTTTATGATGTATTGATGTCTCAATATACATGATTCTCTTTGAAGAGCCAATTAACACAACAATTAATGCCTCACTCCTTGTCAAAAAAAAAATATAAATAAATAAAAAAAGAAAAAAAGAAAAAAAGAAAAAAGAATTGGTGGTATTCACTGAGCGTTCACTAAAAAAAAAATGGTGGAATTCGCTGAGCATTCTGGATATTAAAAAAAAAAAAACACTGGGTAGGTTAGGGTCTACAATTGAGACTCTGGTTAATATTTTATGCAAATGTATCAGATTCATTTTTAACAAAAGATAACATATCTATGACTATCTTAAAAAGGAGAATTTTCCTAAAACACTATTTTAGTTAAGTTATTTTATCTTTTTATGATGATGTTATTTTTCCGCTTCCCAGGCTACCACGTGTTATGCACATAGTTAGATATATTTGAGAAAATTAATCTAAATGGAGGAAAATTAAAAGCATAAAATAAGAAAAAAAGACAAAAAAAAATCAATAAAGGACCTGAAAAAAAAAAAGGAAGGCATGAAAAAAAACCAAAAAGTTATAAAAGGATTAAAATGTAAAAAAAAAAAAATTATGTCAAAAAAATTAAAAGGACAAAAAATAAGTAAAAAAGTTTTTTTTTTTTGGGTCCAAAATGCAGCTGATGAAAGTATTGTTTCGATTCTATACCACCTTTAGAAAGTTCGTTGCTTTCTTCCATTCACTTTCCCGTTTTGATGGCAATTTTGCACTGAATAAAAAAAGGTTTTTTTTTTGCACTGTTACACCCCTGAATTTGTCATTCACTAGCAATTTACACCCCAACTTTTATTTTTGATGATTTATACTCTAAAATAAAGAATTTGTTGCAATTCACATCAAATTGAAAATGGTGTCAACTGGACTAAAGGAGCTGAACATTCGACGCGCACATGAGCAAACTGAAAGGGCAAAGGACGTCATTTTCTCTCATAAATCTCACTCTCGTAGCCTTTGGAAGGAAAAGCTATCGTGTTTGAAAAGAGAAGATCAAAAGTTATGAGGTAGACCATAAGTTCATCAATGTGAGATGAATTGAGAACTTGAAAGGGCTTCCAAAAACCAGAGATTGCTGGAGTTCGGGCCACTAAAATCTAGTGTTGAAGACGAACGACAATGGTCATTCTTCGATGGAATGAAACAGAGAAGCCCGAGTATGGTTGTGAAAGCTCTGATTTTGATTTTCTTTTGTTTAGGCACCATTTGATGTGATTGACATTTATTTTATTTTTTGCAATAGTTAGATGGTAAAAGAGGAATATTTTTAGACATGGATATTTGTTATATATATATATATATATATATATATAAAAGCATTTTTTTAAAAATGGGTGTGCCCTGTTTTTTAATCCCAAATGGGAATGGATGTAAAAGCTTTTGCCGTTTGGATTGCTTTATTTGCTACAGATGATGATGAAGCATTTATGAGAGAAAATGACGCCCTTCACCCTTTTAGTTTGCTCTTGTGCGCGTCACATGCTCAGCTCCGTTAGTCCAGTTGATGCCATTTTCAATTTGGTGTGAATTGCAACAAATTCTTTAATTTAAAGTGTAAATCATTAAAAACAAAAGTTGGGGGTGTAAATTGCTACTGAACAAGAAGTTCAAGGTACACCAGTGCAAAAAAGTCTAAAAAAAAAACAAAACCTTCTAAGATTCTTTCTCTCTCACGATGGAAAAAAATAGTGGCAAACCTACCATAAAATGCAAAACGAAGGAAGAAAGTAGGATGGCACGTGTCAATTGAGAAGAGTGTGTTAAAACAAGTGGAATAATGAATACATTAATTAATTTTGTTGACTGTATCACTCAATGTCCATGATCATAGTAGAAACTTATAGAATTCACAGGACTGAAAATGACATATAGATGTTTATTTTGCTAAAATTAAAAAGTTTGAGATTACAATTGTTAAAAAAACACACACACAAAAATCATTTTCCTAAATATCTCAACTCTTATTAATCTTCATCTCTTCCAACTAAAAGAAAGCTTATATAGACAACAAAACATAGTACAAAAAGTGATTACAAGTATAATTTAGAAGTAATTTCACATTTGATTCTATCATATGACCGTGGAGTTTGAGGCCTCCCACCCCGAAGATAAAAAAAAAAAAAAAATACAGATGAAACACGAAAAAGCATACAACGAAACACATGGAAATCACTTACTCATGTTTAATCTTAAAAAGCAATGCATGTGTGCCACACACTGATTTTTCTAAAGTTAAAATGTCATGAACAAAATTGCTAACAACTCAAGCACAAGTATTTTCCCTAAAAATCATTGTTGTCACAGACAATTTACTCCTCTTTCTTTGGCACATCGTCTACAAAAGCAATATCAAACTGTTATTTAATCTGCTTGTCATTTTTTCAAGCCAAAACTGGATCTACTTTCTCACTATTTTCAGAAAGTTGCAATTTGGTCCATTTTGTTCGCAGTGTTATCAACAGAAGTGTGGCAGCTTGGCAGGAGAGACCACAGATCAAACCGATCCACAAGCCCTGTTCCGAAAAACATAACAGAATATTTGAAAAAACCAACTCACAAAATACTAATGTCACTCCTCACATTTCAAATAAGGGAATGAGTTGGTTCACCTTGACATTTAGATTGAACTTGAATGCAAGGAGGGCTGCGATTGTCATCCCGACGAAGTAGAACATCGCCAAGTTCACGTACACGGCGATGTGCTGCCAACCGCACCCTCTAGCCACACCTGAAATTGAAAAAGAAAATAACAAATAAAAAAAAAAAAAAGAAAAAAGAAAGGTTAATTGAAAAGCGTTGATGTTGAAATGTTGAATACTAGGGATTTTTCATAACCTGATAAGACACCCTGCAAGGCATCAAGCATTATTGACAGGGCAAGCAAGGGTGTCATGGAAGCGAACGAGTTAATTATTTCGGAACTGTCGCTGAAGGACCTGGCCCAGAGGCCGTGACCGAATCCTAAACCCACGACTACTAAAACGGCGAGAAATACAGAGAGCTTGAGGGAGACGAACATGGCGTTCTTAGCCTTGTCTGGATGGCCTGCGCCTAACTCGTTCGACACTCTTGTGCTGTCACAATAAACTTTGATTCATTTGAGAAGAATGTAGAAATGTAGGAATGTAGAAATGAAGAAATGTAGAAATGAGCTACCAAACCTCGCAGCAGCGCTAAGGCCGTATGCAACCATGTAAGCGATCGCTTCCGTGTTGACGCTGATGGGGAAAATAAACAAAGAAAACAAGTTCAGTTGCCACATAAATAAAATGTTAGAAAGGCTAAAATCAAGATAAAACATGATGTGATCAAGCTCACCATATTGCGATTAGAGAAGTTGTTACTCCTGAGTTCGGCATCAGTCCCGCTAAAAACACAAGAATCTCGAAAGCCCAGTACTCCAAGCTGCAAAAAGACCATAAATTGCGAGATTTGTACTAGAATTAAAGTAACAAAATTTTATGAAGCACCAGACTGCAAGAACGAGGCAACATTTTGAAGCTTATCTTTTGAGTCCTCATTGAGTACGCTTTAAACTTCACGAAGAGAAGAAAAAATTATGGACAGTACTAATACTTACCACACCATAGCTGCAGAGGGAAGAGCAAGTTTCAGGTTTGTGAAGATATAACAGAGGGATTCGGCCGAAAATCCTCGCCACGTATGTTCAAAACTTCTTTGAGAACATAATGTAGCTGCCTAGAACAAGAAACGACAACCAAAATGTAACTGAGGCTGCAAGTGGAGCTCCTTTGTAACCAAGAGGTGTCAAGTTCACCAAGCAATATGCAAGGCCAATGTGAATGGCCAACGGGATCGCCGAGAACAAGACCAGAGGCCTCACAACTAGTTGTGTCTGCAGATACCTCAAGATGTTTTGGAGAAAACCATATGCAAATACGCCCGGGATCAGAAACTTCATGTAGGTAGCCGCGGCTTTAGCGATCTGAGGATCTTGGTGGACAAAGATCAGTATCGGTTCAGTGTAGAACCAGACGAAGGATATGATGACCGAAAAGAGAAACGACGTGATGCAGGCCGCTTGTAGATGAATTCCCAGTATGTTGTACAACTTTGCACCAAATCCTTGGCCGCAGAGCGTCTCAATAGCTCCGCTTAACCCGACCTGAAACAAGAGTGCAGAAGAATTTGGGAAGAAAATGATCAATACTCATGGAGAAAACCGATTAACCTCGATAGGGTAATTGACGAAAGGCGTAATCCTAGCTGCAAACATGTTTCATTAGCATTGTCTAACTCAGAAAAGTACCAAAATTTGTATCACTGAAACAAGATTTCTGTCTCTCTCTCTCTATTTTTTTTCCCGCATAATTTAAACAGGATTGCTAATGAAAACTACAAAAGAAGTTCTGTTTCATCAGAAAATTATCTACAAGGTAACTAATTTGTTAAAAAAAAAAAAAAAAAGAATATACTTTGATAAATTAAACCGGTCCCATCTTTGCTTAGCTACTTCTTTTTGATTTTTTTTTTTTTTTTTGTTAATTTGTTTTCTTCTACTCTTTTTCAGCATCAAATTGTTGTCCAATATTAACAAAACTCAATTTCACACCGATTAGAAACCGAAAAAAAGAAAAACATGTCTTAATTATAACTTCTCTAGTCCAGATTCAAACATGCTATAAACTCAATTCAAACACTCAAAAAGAAAATCTAGGAGAGAAACATCATATAGAGGGGAAAAAATGATGGAAAGAGGTTAGAAATAGTAGTTGCACCATGAAAGCGAAGCCGGTGACGGTGGCCCATGAGTTGGCGAGAGTAGCGCCGGCGAGCTCCAGCTGGCCGAGGTGACCGGCGAACATGACAGAAACCAAAGTGATCAAATAGTAGAAAACGTTGGTGAGAATCATAGGCAATGAAAAAAGTACTTGTTTTTTGGCCTCATCTTTGTCCAACACTTTCTTCCACCATTTTTCTCCTCCATTTTCATCTCCATTCCTAACACGTTCCTCTAGTAAGGGCAATTCAGTTGTTGCCATCTCTCTCTCTCTCTCTCTCTCTCGATCTTATATTGTACAATATATGAAAAAAAATATATATATATATATATATATATATATATATATATAGAGCTATTGTTTAATTTTTTAGGTCTCAGAGAAGGCGACAAAAGTAAAGAAGAAGAAGAAAAGGTTACGTTTGTGTCATGTGGACTAATAAAATTTTTAAAGCCACTTGAAAAACAGGATTCGTGTGAACATGAAAAGTAGTAGGATAGAGTTAGTCTACAGTTGACATTGTGGATGGTATACTTTATGCAAGAAGTGTATCAGATTCATTTTCAACAAAAGATATACATATATTAGGGATGGATTGCTATTCGCATCATAAGACGGTATTTGTATCCTTTGTTTTTTTTTTTTTTTTCCTGAGATATTGTAATAGACAGGCGCTTTAATGTAATTTTTTTAAGTGATATTTACTTTTTACACCAATAACCTAAATAATACTATATCAAAAGATTTTAACAATAAAAAAAATTACATGTAAATCAACTAACTATTACAGATTTCTAAATAGAAAGTTATAACTATTGGATGTATTCATCTATCGGATAAAAGATTTTTCATATATATATATATATATAATATATGGATATTCATGTAAGTATATCTTGTATTTTAAGTTTGTTTATAAAGTATATTATTTACTATATACCTCATCAACTATACGCAGGATATTAAATGTGTACCAGATTCATATCACATAGAGGTCAACATCAATATTTTTTTATTAGATTCACGATGCAATTTGTGGAGGAAAAAAATTAGAAAAGCCAAGTTTTTTAAAAACATCAAAACAAGGAAAATCATTTTCTTTTTTGTACAAATAACTTATTTCTTTAATTTTGTTGTTATCTTACATTGGATTTTTTCTAAATTTTTTTCTTTTTCTTTGAGGGTAATTTCATCTTATCTAGTGAAAGAATTTCTTTGTTTTGATGTTTTAAAAAAGTTGGTTTTTCTATTTTTTTTTTTCTTTGAGGGTAATTTCATCATTATTTTAATCAAAAAAGAAAAAATTATACAGTAAAAATTTAATGTTTAAGACTTCACGAGTCATGACATAAATTTAAATATGCCTCATTTAAAAAAAATTTCCTCCTTAATCGTCTTATTAAAATAATTTAAAAAAAAATGAATCCATATTTAAATTTTACATTCAAATATCTAAAAATACAATAGATTGAATATGCACGTGTAACGTACATGCTTCAAAACTAATGTTAAAAAACTATTATTATAGTTTTCTGTTTAAAAAAAAAAAAAAAAAAAAAAAAACTCTGTTTCAATAACAACAATGTCCACTTTAATCAATTGGTGCGGTTGACAGAGTTTAAGAACGAGTTCCACTTTAATCAATTGGTGCGGTGGAGTTAATTTTGTTTCAAAATTGCCTTTGCTTGATAAATACGATACTACTTGGAAAGCTAGTTTTAATAAAAATCCTTTTCCATTAAATTCGGTCTTACAACATAACCAGAGAAAAAACAAATATAAAATATTGTTTTTCATTCCTATCATGTCGGCATTTTTTTCTTTTTCTTATATATTACCCAAAAAAAACAAAAGGAGTAAGAGAGTGACATTCCACCAAACTCATATGAATACCCACTGTGAGAGTACTCACCTCTTATCTAAGCTCAGTGTATATAAATTTTACTAAATTGTATTGCATATATCCAAAAAAAAAAAAAAAACTTTGGTCTCACATACATACATATTTATATAAGAATTTTACAATAGGATGCAGAAATTAAAAAAAAAGAATTTCATTATATGTATAATTTGTTTTTAACCGTAGAAGATCTATAATTCTTACTTAATAAAAAGAAACAAAAACACAATTAGATTTTAGACTTGAGAATTCTCATCTAAACCCATCATTTCTCACTCGTTGAATTAGTCTCAAATGCGGAATTTTATCTAGTAGCTAGTGGCTACCTACCAAATTTAAATTTGCAACGAATTGAAACATCATTATCATTGACAAGGCGATGAGAGGTCATGGCACTACTTCAAGTATAATTAAATTCATCAAGTAGCTTGTTATAATAAATTGTAACCAACGACATTTATGTGAACTCTGACAAATTAGTTTCTCCTTTATTTATTTATTTATTTATTTTGCTGGCTAAATTGACAAAGAAGTAATTGAAAGAATATATATATTAGTTCTATCACATTGTAGCTGTACAAATAACACTTTCTTCATATTATATAAGAAGCATCCACAGAACCAGTTTATTAATTTAATAAAGGTGTATATTAGAGAATAAATTTTTTACAAAGACTTACATAGGGAATAGGGGAACAAAAAATTTTCTATGATAAAATTGAAAAAGAAAAAGGAGGTTCAAAGGGATTTTGCGCCCCCATTTAATCAGAGATGGCTCCACTTCTAATCAGAACAGTAGATAGGATGTGTTTTGTTGGAGGCAGAGATGAGCAGAAAAGGATAAATAGAGAGATGCCTAATCCTTTATTTGGTTGGAGGAGTAACTCATACGAATGATGAGTCTCAATTTATTGTCCCTCCATTAATAGAAGGATTCACCAAATCCATTTATTGCCATTAATTTTAGCAGAACTAGAACTAGAAGAAGAAGAAGAAGAAAAAAAAAAAAAAAAAATAGATAGATACCGAAAACACATCGTTGTCCTGCCTACTTTCTCTAGTCAAGATTCTTATAATATACATATATGTCTCGATTCAAACACATAAAAGAAAATCTAGGAGAAATCATATCATGAAAAACATACTAATTGTAACTATTCGATTTTTCGGATCGCTAACTAACTTACTTATTCTTAGTTAATATAGTCTTAACACTTATTTATGTTTATATCCAAATATGCAAAACTTTAAAAAAAAAAAAAAAAAAACAAATCATACTTGTAGTTGAAGAGTTTAATAAACTAAAATTTTAACTGAGGAAATTGTAATTTATACATAATAAATATCACATTCAAATTCGAACTTAGATAATATTTAAAAAGCTATAACATCATGTGAATTAAAACCAAAGACTTTAAAGTCTTTAAGTACTCCTACTAGTTTACTAGTACCGGAATATTGAAAACATAGTTATAAAGATAGTTGATATAAAATAATTTAAGAAGTTTAAATGCGGAAATTAAATTCGTGGTGTAATCTCACTCCCTTCCTTCATTGCTTCCACACTGCTTTTCCTGTCCAGAAAACATCAAAGTAGCGGGCTACTTATTAGTGTTACCTACAGAACAAACACACACGTATGAGTTTTCGCTCAGCAAGTACAAACTATATGTCACAAAATATTTTCATAGATCATATCATCACACATCATAACATGAATATTCAAAAATACACGTGATCCATGTGTGTTTAATTATGCTTTATTATATACATGTCTTGTCTACTTAAGGGTCATTGTGTCGTACCCATATGCATGCAACCAATGTGGAGTTGGGGGAGCGATCCTCAAACAACCTTCAAGGTCATAACGTATAACTTTCACTCTTATCATATCATCTCAACTAATTAGAGGTTGGTACGACACATTATCCTATATTTCATTAGTCTTATTCTTATTAATTGTGATAATGTGTAGATTTACATATCACTATGCATCTATCATTATGACATAATTATCTGTGAGGCATCATGCTGATCATATTAGTGCAAGAGAAATTATGTACATCAATTGCTTAATCAAAGTAATACATATAACTTGTATATTCATTACGTCATCAAGGCAAATTATAGTAAACATAGAACATCAATAAAGAAAACATTTTGTTCCATACTGTAGGTGAGGTTTATACTTACCTGTCTTATGTTCTTAAACTTCCAAAGTAGTACCTCCTACTAAGCAAATTTAGGTAATTATCCTGATTTAACAATATTTCATTATTAGAGATAATCATAGTTATATTATTATATCTATTTATTTATTTATTTATTTTTATAAATTAAAGTGAGCTTAATTTACTTGCATCATAACTAACCTTAATAATTGATTCATATTAATTATTAAGTGTTAAAAAAGTTTCTACTAATTATCATTTAATTAATTTAATTTAATTGATTGATTAATTAATTAATTAACTAGATAATTATGTAGTACTTAATTATTAATTTATTCAGTTGAGTAATTATAAATAAATTACAAAATTTTATTGACTACATAATACTTATGTCATTAATAATTAATTATATAACTTAAATATTATTTCTCATATAATAATTATCAATTATTAATTCTTATATTAATAATTAATAATTATATTAGCCTAATAATGAATGTTTAATTAATCTCTAATTAATTATCTATAATTATGTTAATAATTCCATCAATAATTAATTATTAATTATCTCTAATTAACCATCCAATATTATAGTAATAATTATATTCATAATTAATTATTAATTAAATTCTAATTAATCATGTATATTAATTATGTAGTTATTCAATATAAAAATTTTGCTGACACAACTAATTATCACTTATTAATTCCTAATTAACTTTATTAACATAATCATACTTTCTTCTATTTTTGTTAATTTATTATTTTATTAATTCATTTCTTAATTAATTAATCAACCTACATCACCTTGATGACTAAGAGTCACTTAAGTGTATACTCTTAAATGGGTTTTCTTTCATGGATTATTGGGCTTCTAAGGCCATTTCCACTAGTTGTTCACAATAAATTGGGCTAAGTAGTCTCTTGGTATATGTCTAGTAATCCTCTAGTTTACTCTGTCTTGGCCTATCTAAAAACTTGTGATTCAACTTTATAAGGTTAGGGTTTTTCACATTTAGTTGATTATACACTTAATTGCCAATTCATTTCATCAATAATTATGCCCATATGTCATGACTTACTCTTATGTCATATTTTTAATGTTTAATCACTTTGTCGGCGTGAGATCTTAAATTGTAAGATTTATTTAAATTTTGTGTATAATTCTGTTTTGGACACTTGATGACTTGTTGAAAATCTTGAAGTATCTAGTTTCTGTCTCTATAATTTATTTTCCAAAATTTAAAGGATTTCAAACCTTAGTATGGACATTTTTCTTAGTGTCCTACAGTAAAATATCAGTTTACCAGATTTCAATCTAATATTGTGTGATTTATTAAAAATTATGTATTTATCTGTTTTAAACGTATGATAGCTCATTTCAAAGCCTGAGATGTCTACATTATAATCATAAGTTATTTTCTTAATTGTTTTGAGCTTTACATGCCGTATAATGAGGTTTTGTTAATATTGGTCTCATGTATGTACCATATGCCCAGATATTTGGTTAAACTTAGAAAAATCATAACAATTTACTCACAAGTTCAAATAAGGAAAAAGATAAGTCATTGGAAAGACTGTAATGTCTAGTTTACACAATATAAAATTTTTTGCAAAACATTATGGTTTACTGACTCAAAACATACAAAAATAGTGGCCGGTACATGATTCCAACAAAACATCTCGGTTCATAGTTTTAAGTTGTACAATTCACCAAAAATTGCATATTTATCCATTTATGATACGTTTTTGGAAAGCTTAAAGAATCTAGGCTTATATCTATAACTTAGAATCTAAAATTTTGAGCTTAAGGGGTTCGGATTTTATAAAACTCGTGGCTAAACTATACCCCAGAGGTTCCTTTTCTTTCCATTTTTGTGTCACAACTTCAAATGCACATACATAAATAACCAAATGATTGCAAAGCCTCAAATGAAGCTCATTCTTTGTAGAATCTTACCATATAGTTTATTTTTCATGCCAAAGTTTCTAACTCATGTCATATTATCACAAAAACCACAAGCTCTAAGAAAGTTCTTAGATCTTACTGAAATGCTCTGTGGACCTCTAAGACCTCAGACCTCCAAAGTTCTTCTCAAAACCTTTTCCTAGTTAAGAAGAAGTCTAACATTAATATTCTAACCACACAATATGCTTTAGTTCTCTAAAAATGACCAAAACACAAAGAGAAGCACTAGGTTACCTCTAATAATATGTCATCTAATTCCGCTTCACACTTCTTCAAACTTAGTAATGGGGTTGCTTGGAGCTTGAAAATGGAGGGGAATGGGTGTTCGAGGGGTGTTGGAGATAAGGGGTAATGTTGGTGGTTTTTGGGGCTTAGTGTTGGTTAAAAGATGCTAGGCTTGAGCTTAAACTTTGTGAGAATAAAGTGAGATGTTGGAGGCTTGTTTTCAGTCAACATTTGCTTTAAAAGAGTTGTATTTTATGGGGTAAAAATGAAAAATATTGGTTGATTATCCCTTTGCACTGTCACCACTTAAGGGAGGGGGTTGGTGTGAAATTTTTGTTCAACAAAGTGGGAGACAAGTGGTCACTTTTACTTGTACTTTCTTAGTGTCATATTGGCAAAACAAGCTATGTCATCTCTTACTTGAGGTTGCATGCAAGCACCACTTTCTTTTTTCTCATTTTTTCAAATTTCTTCTTGCTTTTGACGACAACAATCCAAATCTCCCCCTTAATTTCTCATTTTTATTTTTGTTTTTCTTTCTTCCAATTTTTTCACCATTGATCAAAAGTTGTCATCCTTGATCTTATCCATTTAATGTTCCACCATACCAATCCTTGTCCTTAGCTCTCATTGGTCACTTAAAATCCAAAGCTTGGCCATTGATTTCTAATCTAATCACAATTCTTGATAATCCTCCACCTTTGGATTTACTCCTAATTAATTTTAACCATTCATCTCCTATTTATGTGACATATTAATTTTCTGAATCATACTCTCAATACTTAAATGTTGATATACCCAAAATAAATGATAAGGTAATCAAATTGACCTATTAATAATAATTGGAGTTCTTTTCTAAAAATTAACATTTATCCCTCTAATACAATATAATAAATTTTTTGTATAAATTTATATGTCGTTCAACTCGTTTACTATGTATCTATAATTTCTCATTTAAATAGAGAAATTCAACATTGCTAGATCATCGACATCATCATATAGATGATACATATAAAATCATTCATAATCTAGAAATTTAATCTCCAAAATTCATTAGAAGTCTATTATGAAGAAAATTCACGATTAAATTATAATAATTCATAAGATCAAGTTTTAGTAAATTTCAAGGGCATCACACTAATAGTTTCATGTTAGTATAAATTAAATAAGAGAAGAATAGAATAAGAACACAAATATATTTAACATAGATGTGTTTATGTTCACGGACCAATAATAAATAATTTAGGGAGAAAGAGTAAAATAACATTTATGAACAGAGTAATAGTAAATTATATCATAAAATTTTAAATATCGTAATAAATAGCATAATTAAATTTATGATCACATAATACTCTAACAAAACAAAACAAAATCAAAAAAACAAAAAAAAAGCCCCTCCTTGTTCCTCTCTTTCCAACATGAAACTATACATATAAATTTGTTGTTATAAATTAGCCATAAATCTGGCATATTTTTAGAAAGTCCAAGTAAATCTAAGCATTTACTAGAAATATATATTATAATTTATCATCTTTTAAAAAACATGCTATAAACTTCAAAACTACATATAAATTATGTTATTCGTTACGATTTCCTAAGAATTTATTAATGAGGAGCACTATAAAACGGACTCCATTAATATAAATATAAGTTACAATATACAAAATTCGGTAAGTTGTATAAGACTTATAATCACCTAATATCAAGAAATATCTTAAATTACAAATAAATAAAAAGTTCCTAATAAAGATAATTATATACAAAATAATTTCTTTCCTTGATACAAATACTAACTTTCCTAATAGTTAGAACTTGCACCATGAAAGTGATACCGGTAACGATGGCCCACAAGTTACAGACATCGGCGAGCTCAAGCCGGCCTAGGTGGCCGGCGAACTTGACAGAAACCAAAGGTATCAAGTAGTAGAAAATGTTGGTCCAGTATCAGAGGCAGTGGGAAAAAAAAAAAAAAACATTATTTTTGGCCTCATCTTTGTCCAACACTTTTTTCCACCATTTTACTCCTCCTTGTTCATCTCCATGCCTAACAGGTTCCTCTAATAAGGTATTACTACTATTTATATATATATATATATATATATATATTCTTCTTCTTTTGATTTTATCTTGTACCACTGTTATTACTACATAAAACCTAGAACAATATAAATGCAATTTTCTATGGCAGTCTCCAAGTACTTTGAAACAAATTAGCCATTAGGGAATCAATATTTCCTTTTTTTTTCTTTTTTTTTTGGTTAAGGTCCCAGTGAAGGCGACAAAATTAAAGAAGAAGAAAAAGAAAGAAAAGGTTACGTTTATGTCATGTGTTTTTAATTTTTGTGGATGAACATGAAAAGTAGTAGGTTAGGGTAGGGTCTACATTGCAGATTGTGAAAAGTCGAACTATATTTTATGGATGTTATCAAGCAAGTGTATCATATCCATTTTCAAGTTTAAAAAAAAAAATTTTGAACGCTATATATATATATATATATTTATATATATATTGACACAGCAAAACATGGTACAAAAAGTGATTATAAAAATTACCTATCAATAATTTTATATATGGTAAAAAAAAGTAGAGTTTGAATCCAAAAATAATAATAATTAAAAAAAAAAAAAGCATACAACAAATCACATAGAATTCAGTTACTCGTGTTTATTCTTAGAAGCCAATGCACATGTGCCATGATGATTTCTAGAGTTAAATTGTCATGAAAAAATCCCTAACTCAACGGCATTTTAGAGACGCCATTTTGAAATTTAGCGACGACTTTTGTCATCTCTGAATGATGCTTTTCTTGTGCACAGTGTCTATAAAGCAATATCTAGATATTGTTTAATTTGCTTGTCATTCATTTCATGCCAAAACTGGATCTACTTTCTCACAATTTTCAGTAGATTGCAATTTAATCCATTTTGTTTGCAGTGTCATGAACAAAAGTGTGGCAGCCTGGCAGAAGAGACCACAGATCAAACCGATCCACAAGCCCTGTACCGAAAAACACAACACAAAATTTGAAAAACCAACTCGCAAAATACTAATATCACTCCTCACATTTCCAATAAAGGAATGAGTTGGTTCACCTTGACATATAGCTTGAACTCAAATGCAAGGAGGGCCGCGATGGTAATGCCAACAAGGTAGAACGCTACAAAGTTCACGCACACAGCGACGTGCTGCCAACCGCACCCTGAAATGGGAAATGAAGAGGAAAAAAAAGGGGTTAATTAAAAAAAAAAAAAAAAAAAAAAAAAACATTGATGTTGAAAATTTTAGTACTAGAGTGTGTATTTTTTCCCCCCCTTCCGCAACCTGATAAGACACCCTGAAAGGCATCTAGCGTTATTGACAGTGCAAGCAGGGGTGTCATGGAAGCGAATGAGTTGATTAGCTCGGGATCGTCGCCGAAGGATCTAGCTCAGAGGTTGTGATGGAATCCTAAACCAACAACAACTACTACAACTGCAGTAAGTCCAGAGAGTGTGAGGGAGACAAACATTGCCCTCTTAGCTTTGTTTGGAAAGCCTGCGCTCACTCGTTCGACACCCTTGTGCTGTCACAATAAGCTTTGTTCATTTTAAAAGAATGCAGAAATGTGAAAGTTGACTTGAAAATCCCACAAACAATTCTTAAAGGCCTTGTTTGGTGCGATCAACGCCTTGCAGATATTTCGATTTAATACAATTTTAAAACAATCAATAATTCTTAATCTTAACTAATTTAATAATTTAATTAATATATATAGTTTTTAATTGAATATGATAGTTGTGGTGTATAGTATAATTTCAATATGATGTTATTTACTCGTTACAAATAAAATACTTTGTACATCTAAAAAAAGTGCCATATCACGTGTGGTCAATATCAAAAAAGGTTTCTAGCATTTTGGAAAACGTTAAATAGGTTCTGATCGTAATCTAAACATTATAAAGTACAATAATTATTTAAAATATAAGTAATAGGCTTAAAACTTAAGATTTTATAATTGTTATGTGTGGAAGAATATTGTCACATTTTATTTTATTTTATTTTATTTTTTTAAAAGTGTTACAGAATTTTAAGTCAAAAAAAGTAAAATAAAATTTTTCCGGGGTTTTTGGATACTATGTAGACATATCTAAAAAATCGAGGATATTAACGATATATTTGGATGTTTTGGACATGTGAGGGACATTCTGAGAAGAATATCCTTCCCCCGTATTATTTATATCGAGACTTTAAAATATGGATAATGTCGTAGACATTTTCATCTATGGTTTAAAGTAAAATCCATCCACTGATGCTCCTACCAAACAAGGCTGGAGCCTGGAAGGATTGTTAGTTTATGAACTATCAACCTCGCATGCAGCAGAGCTAAGACCGCACGAAACCATGTTAGCAATCGTTTCCGTGTTGACGCTGATCATAGGAGAAACATCCGGAGAAAACAAATTCAGTTGCCACACAAATAGGAGGTCAGAATCAAGGGCGAATGCAGTGAAATTTTTTTTTTCCTTCTAATTTTACCCCGAAAATTTTTTACCGCAGAAAAATCAAGGTAAAACATGATGTGAAGCTTACCGTATTGCAAATAGAGAAGTTGTGATTTCTGAGTTCCGCATCGGTCCAGCTAAAAACACCACAATCTCGAAAGCCCATTCCTCCAAGCTGCAAAAAGACCATAAATTGCGAGATTTGTACTAATTTTAGGATTTCAAGTTAAGATTGAGGCAAACGTCGAGTCCTAGTAAAGAATGCTTTATTCTTTGCGAAGAAGAAAAAAGAACTTACCACACCATAGTTGCAAAGGGAACAGCAAGTTCCAAGTTTGTGAAGATGTAAGAGAAGGATTCAACTGAAAATCCTCGCCATGTCTGTTCGAACTTCTTCGAGAAGATCACGTAAATGGCGAGAACAAGAAAGGACACCCACAATGAAATTGAGGCTGCAAGTGGAGCTCCTTTGAAACCAAGAGGTGTCAAGTTTACCAAACAACATACAAGGCCAATGTGAATGGCCAATCGGATTGCTGAGAAAAGGACCTGAGGCCACACAACTAATTGTGTCTGCATAAACCTCAAGATGTTTTGGAGAAAACAGTATGCAAATAACGCTGGGATTAGAAACTTCACGTAGATAGCCGCGGCTTTAGCGATCTGAGGATCTTGGCGGACAAAGATCAGTATCGGTTCCGTGAAGAGCCAGACGAAGCATACGATGATCGAGAAGAGAAACGACGAGATGCAGGCAGCTTGTAGATGAATTCCCAATGTTTTGTACTTCTTCGCCCCAAATCCTTGCCCGCAGAGCGTCTCAAGAGCTCCGCTTAACCCGACCTGAAACAAGAATGGAAGTTATCGTTTAATCACAAAATCATCTACAATGTGGAGGGAAAGAAATAATCTGTTTAAAGAAATGAAACAAAATATTCTTGACAAATTTAAATAGGTGATCTCAATATCTTTTCCGTCAAATTATTGTCCAAAATTTTAACAAAACTCAATTTCACAGATTCGAAACTGAAAACACATCATTGTATTAGAATTCAGTGATTTTTTTTTTCCATTTTCTATATATTTGTTTGATTTCCTTGTTTTATGGTTATTAACTAGCAAGATAATTAACCAGATGTTTGGATTTGATTTAGAGAATTTTGTGATTCTTAATTACAATCTTAGTTCGATGACTTACCTCTACATATTTGTATTTTCTTTTCTCATAAAAGAAATGTAGCATATTTTTTTCTTTGTTGAGATGGTATCATAGCCGTAAAGATTTGTAGATTTTTGAACCAGATCAAAATTGGAGAAACTTTTTTTTTTTTTCTTTTCTTTTTTTTTTTCTAATTGAACCAAAGCCAAAAATCAAAACTTTTGAAATGCAACACGAGCAAACTCTCTATCACCGAATCCCCGTCGAACATCTCCACAAATCATCTACTCGTTAAGTCTCTGTGCAGTAGACTGTGCTCAGAAATCCATGTCGCCTGTTCGTTGTTTTCAACGACCATCGAATCTTGAATCAGAAAGCCATCACCAAATCCTCACCGTCGAAGAGCGCAGACGTCGAAATCAACCGGTCGTCATGATGACATGCTGATTCTCGCTGTGTTCACTTTCCAGTCGCCACCATCACAATGTGAATCCTGCCGTGTTTCTTGTTAAAGCTCATTTTATGTTCAGTGCTTGATTCTTGCTCCTTATTAAGCCATTATATACATATATATATATATATATGTATGTAAATATATATTATTTGCATCTGCCTTCACACGTCTTTTTTTTTTTTTTGAACCTGGTGTGGGAGGATTTGAACTCTATATCTTTAGGTGAAGTCAGTTATGATATTACTGTTAGGTTATGCCTACAATCACTGCTTTCACATGTCAAAGAGGCACACATATGTTGGGGAAAAAAAAATTAAAAACAAAAAAAATTAAAAAAGAGGAGAGTTAATAGTTAAAAAAAATGAATTTGAAAAAAGATAATCATTTTCATCCCTTGTGGTCCTTAACACTTGATCCACAGACAAGAATTCTAAAGGGACTTCCACTATTGCAGTCGCTGAAATGAAGACACTAAACGAAAAGATAAAAATGTCTCAACATTAACAACAACTGCAGCCTGATTGCTTGTGGTAGTGAATCATATTGAAGCCTGTGTTGTCAAACTCATGTGAATTTAAGTCTGGCATGTGAAGCTTCTAAAATTGAAGCTTGTGCTGTGAAACTCATATGGATAATTTGAGCCTATCATATGAAGCTTGGGAACTTGAGTTTGGGCCTGTGAGATTTTCAAAGATGTTCTCAAAGTTAGAATCCATCAATTTTTTCTATTTTCTGAAGGTTTATTTGATTTCCTAGATTTATGGTTATTAACTAGCAAGATAATTAATCAGATGTTTGGGCCTGATTTAGAGGATTTTCTTGAGGATTTTTTGGACCTTAATTAAGGTCTTAATTGAATATCCAATCTCTATATGTTTGTATTTATTTTTCTCATGAAATTAGAAAAAATAAAAATGTAGCGTATTCTTTTCTTTGTTGACCTTGTCCTGGTCAACTTTCTCTAGTATACATACATATATAGTTACGTATAGTTTATAATAAACTCAATAATCCAAACACATAAAAGAAAACTAGGAGAAACACCATATAGAGAAGGAAAAAAAATGACGGAAAGAGGTTAGAACCATGAAAGCGAATCCGGTGACGGTGGCCCACGAGTTGGCAAGAGTAGCGCCGGCGAGCTCAAGCTGGCCGAGGTGGCCAGCGAACATGACAGAAACCAAAGTGATCAAGTAGTAGAAAACGTTGGTGAGAATCATAGGCAGTGAAAAAAACACTTGTTTTTTGGCCTCATCTTTGTCCCACACTTTCTTCCACCATTTTTCTCCTTCATTTTCATCTCCATCCCTAACACGTTCCTCCTCTAATAACGGTACTGCAGTTGCTGCCATCTCTCTCTCTCTCTCTCTCTCTCTCTACACACACACACACACATATATACTTATTCTTTTTAATTTTATGTTATACTACTACTATTACTACATAAGACGTAGAACAACATACATTCTTTCAGCAAAAAAGAATTGAGAAATAGAATATATGTTCTATGTTCTGTGGCAGTCTTAAAGTACTAGGAATTAGCCATTTGTGTATTAATTTTTCCTTCTTTTTTTTTCTTTTTTCTTTTTTCCATTTTTTCAAGACGTTGAAAAAGAAGAGAAGGTTCCGTTTATGTCATGTGCTTTTAATTTTTGTTGATGAACATGAAAAGTAGCTTAGGGTTAGGGGAGGGTCTACATCTCAGACCGTGGAAAAGTCGAAATATATTTTATGGATGTGATCAAGTAAGTGTATCATTTTCATTTTCAAGTTAAAAGAAATATATAAAGTACACAACAAAATACAAAAAGTGATTATAAGAATTATCTATTCAATAACTTCACTTCTGATTTCAATATGTAGAGTAGAGTTCGAACCCATACGTTTTAGAAAAGAGCATACAAGAAATCACACGGAATTCACTTATGTTTAATCTTAAAAGACAATGCGTGTGTGCCAAATCAAGCATAAGAGTATTGATATTTAACCCAAGCGGGGACCCCATCCAAATGGCTTTATGTGATGACTAGTGCCATCAGTCCTTTGATGAGCACCTCATTATCCCTCGTGGCATAATTATTTATTTATTTTTATTTTATATATATATATATATTTTTTTTTTTTTTTTTGGTCTTTCCCTTTTCAGTCTTTCCCATTCCTCTCGCTACCCCAAGCTCTCCCTCGACCTTTTGACTTCTTCGTCTCAACTTTTTTTTTTTTTTTTTTAATTTTTTGCACTTTCCCTTAATTTATTGGCTGCCTCGATCGACCTTACTTAAGCCTTAACTTCTTTTTCTTTTTCTTTTTCTTTTTTTTTTTTTTTTGAAATGCCTTTCTCAGTTTTTTCTTTTTTCTTTTTTCTTTTTTTAATTTTTTGTTGCTCTTTATCTTTCCTCTCCAGTTCTCCTGATCCGATCTTTTACTTCGCATGTCAACTTTTTTTATCATTTAATCTTTCTTTTAATTTATATGTTGCTTGAATCCGCCAGCAAAAAAAATATACACTAGATTATTCAAGCATTTGATGTAAAAAAAAATTTTTAAATTTTAATTTTGCTGCCACTTCGAAGCAACAAAGGTGGTAAAAACAATGAAAAGGAAAAACGGGAACTAAGAAAAAAATGAAGAACAAGATTTGAGGGAAAAAAAAAAAAAAAAAAAAAAAAAAGAAGTAAAGAAAAACTATGAAATATTGTTTTATATATCCATGGACAATAGCAAGAAATTTTAATAGTTGAAGAGGGAAAATTATAGCAAATAGCATATGTTACCTTTAAAGTTTATAATATGTTTTTTAAAAGATGATCAATTATAACATATATTTTAAATCCTTACAAATAGTATATTCTATAGATACCTTTAAAATTTATAGTATTTTTTTCAAAAGATACTCAATTATAGCATATATTTTTGGTAAATCATTAGATTTTTTTGGATTTTCTATTTATGTGCGCATAATTTCATGTTAGAGAGAGAAAAAAAAATGAAGGAGGAGAGGGGTTTTATGATATTACGATAGTATATGACTTTTGTTTGAAGAATTACAATTGAAATATTTAAAAAGAAATTTGATCATATTATTTATTACTATATTTAAATTTTTATGCTATAATTTAATATTACTCTCTTTACAAATGCTAACTTTATTACTATCTTTACAATTTTATTACTATTTATTACTATCTTTACAAATGCTATTTTGCTCTTTCTCCCCCCTTTTCTTTTAAGTTTTGCCATGAAAAATTTGGAAAGTTTCAAGAGTAACACATATCTGGAGATGACCATGAACATTATGGAAGAAGCGTAAACAAATGACCTGTAAAAAAGGGAAAAGAATGAAGGAAGAAGAATGAAGGCTGATGAGGGGACCTTTTTTTATTTATTTATTTTTTTAATGGATGTGGGGCCCACATAGTAGGACTATCATCTTGGATAGGGTTCTCACCTGAGAGGGATATAAAGAAAAGTGCTCTGGAGTAGAGTGAGACTCACGTTTTATTAATGAATGATATTGAACATTGATGATGTTTAGCATTATTTGGATATGAGGGATGACTCTGGTGCCCTCTCCACTTGAGTTGGCAGTCAGAGAGGCACCCAAGTGGCTGTTCTGCTGGCTTTGTGTGGATCTCACAATTTTTTTTTTTTTTTTTTTTTTTTTTGACTTTTTATCCTAATTCCACTAACTGAAAATTTTCTCCTCTTCTAAAATTTATCTGGTGGAGATCTGAGACGGATGGAAAAACTTGATCATGGCCTTGTTAGGAAGGCAAGATATAGCGATAAAGTTCATGCCTTTCTCTTCCCTCCATTAACCCATCTCCAGTGGAGAAGTTGAGGGGAAAAAAAAAAAAAAACCGTTTAAAACCCTTTCAGAAAGTGTATATATATATATATACTGAGGAGAGAGGTGATGCTTGCTCTCTTCTAAGAGTTAATTAGTAAAATGATTCCAATCATCTTCCTTTATTTGTGAAATAATCTTCTTAAAAATTTTTATAAGTAAAATGAAATCAGAATGACCGAAAACAACTCGGTTTTTAGTCGGTCATATTCTAGTATTTAATAAAATAAAAAGTTATTTTATTAATTTCATTTTTTAAGAAGATGCACAAAAATTAATGATTAAAAAAAAAAAAAAAAAAAACCTAAAGCGTAAAGAAACCGAGGAGCTCAGATTTCATTCATTGGAGATCTTCGATGCTTTGGCCGGGAAGATGACAGACATGAACAGGTTTTGGGATGTGAGAAAGGCTTTTTTATTTTTATTTTTTTTAAGAATTTTGGTTTTCTTTCTTTAAGTGAGTAAGGTGTTTTTTTTCTTCTTTTTTCTTTTTCTTTTTTCCGCTTCATATCTCTCCCTTTGTTCGACTACATCTGTTTCTCTTTCCCTTCTGGGCGGTTTTTTTCTTTTTTGTTCTCGATTCTGTCTGTTTATTCTTTAAACCCACTTTTAGTTCTCAAAAAACGATCCAGATATACTTCAACTCATCTTTTAGTTTTATTATGTTTCAATTTTTCCTTTGTTTTTTTTTTTCAAAAATCAATTAAATCTCACATTTTCCTGCACCTTTCTTCCTCTACAGCAATACTAGTGAGGAATTATGTCCTATTAAAATTCTTTTTTTTTTTTTTTTTAATGAAGAGATCTTTCATAGAGGCATGAAAGCAAAGGAAATTATGTGTGCTGGTGTTAGTGAGTTGGTGTACATGTTGGTGAGAAGAATGCAAGATCTAATGGTGAATCTTCCTCCAATCCTCTCTAAATTTCTAAGACTATGTTTGGGGATGCTTCCAAAAGTTTTTTTTTTTTTTTTTTTTTTCCTTTTCCTCTAATTTTAATATTCACTTTTCCAAATATTTTAAAAAACTCAAACTTTAAAAGTCCATAACTTTATCATATTGATGTGAAACTTACCATATTGCAGTTAGAGAAATTGTCACTTCTGAGTTCGGCATCAGTCCTGCTATAAGAACCAAAATCTCGAAAGCCCAGTACTCCTAGCTGTAAAAAGACCATAGGTGAGAGAGATTTGTGCTAATTTTAGAATTCGAGAACTAACATTTCTTTGCTATACTAATTCGCTCATCGCCGGTCCTCCAATTGCAAATTAAGATTGAGGTAAACTTTGAGTCCTAGTTGAGAACGCTTTATTCTTCGTGAAGAATAATAAAAAATGTTACTGTGACAGTGATCAGTCACTACAAAAAAAGAATAAGCTGTGCAATCCAACATTACTTGAAAATAGATATATATGATAGTTCATTAAATAAAGAGACCACCTCTTAATGATATGAAGCCTTTTTAGATTAAACTCAAGAGCAAAACTATACGGACACGAAGTTTAAAGCGGATAATATCATAATAAAGGTAGGCATGTTTCGTTACAAATGGTATCAGAGCCTATACCCAACTGAAAGTGTGGCCAACAAGGTTGTTGGACCCTAAAAAATGGGGTGATAGTCCCAACAAGTAAAGGGTAAGCTATTCAGTCCCATATCGCTTAAGAATGGATATATATATATATATATGATGATTCAGAAATAAAGAGACCACATCCTAATAGTATAGGCCTTTTGGGAGAGTTTAAGAACAAAATCATGGGGACGCGAGACCCAAAGCGGATAAAATTATTTCAAAGAGAGACATGGGTCGTTACAGCAACAAAGAAAAAAAATAATAAAATAATGGACGATACTAATTACCACACCATAGCTGCAGAGGGAACAGCAAGTTTCAAGTTTATGAAGATGTAAGAGAAGGATTCAGCCGAAAATCCTTGCCATGTTTGTTTGAACTTCTTCGAGAACATGACGTAAATGGCGAGAACGAGAAAGGATACCCACAATGAAATTGAGGCTGCAAGTGGAGCTCCTTTGAAACCAAGAGGTGTCAAGTTTACCAAACAATATACAAGGCCAAGGTGAATGGCCAATGGGATTGCTGAGAAAAGGACCAGAGGCCACACAACTAATTGTGTCTGCATAAACCTCAAGATGTTTTAGAGAAAACCGTATGCAAATAACGCTGGGATTAGAAACTTCACGTAGATTGCCGCGGTTTTAGCGATCTGAGGATCTTGGCGGACAAAGATCAGTATCGGTTCCGTGAAGAACCAGACGAAGCATACGATGATCGAGAAGAGAAACGACGTGATGCAGGCTGCTTGTAGATGAATTCCCAATGTTTTGTACAGCTTCGCCCGAAATCCTTGCCCGCAGAGCGTCTCAAGAGCTCCGCTTAACCCGATCTAAATTAAAAATGGAAAAGAATTTGAGAAGAAAATGAGCAATTAAATAGGATGTTCTGTCTTTTTTGCATTAACTTATAAAGTAAACAGGAATGCTAATGGAAACTGCAAAATAAGTTTTCTTTCATAAAAATAATAATAATCTCCAACATGAAAACAAATAAAAATAGGTCTCAATATGTTTGCTCTCCTTTTTTATTAATGTAAAGTTAAAAAAAAAAAAAATTAAGCAAATTCATATTCATCTACTCTCTTTTCTTTCTTTATCAAATTATTGTCCATAGTTTTAACAGAACTCAATTTCACAGATTCAAATATACATATATGTGTAGTGATAAACTCAATTCAAACATATAAAAGAAAATCTAGGGGAGAAACATCATGTAGAGAAAAAACATTATAGAAAGAGATTAGAAGTAGTTGCACCATGAAAGTGATACCGCTGACGATGGCCCACGAGTTGGCGAGAGTAGCGCCGGCGAGCTCAAGCTGGCCGAGTTGGCCGGCGAACATGACAGAAACCAAAGTGATCAAATAGTAGAATAGGTTGGTGAGAATCATAGGCAGTGAGAAAAATACTTGTTTTTTGGCCTCATCTTTGTCCCACACTTTCTTCCACCATTTTTCTCCTTCATTTTCATCTCCATTCCTAACACGTTCCTCCTTTAATAATGATACTGCAGTTGCTGCCATATCTCTCTCTATATATATATATATATATATATATATATATTCTTCTATTTGATCTTATGCTATACTACATCTATTACCACATAAGCCCTAGAACAACATATATATATATATATATGTGCAATTTTCTATGGCAGTCTCAAAGTACTCGGAAACAAATTAGCCATTAATGTACAATGTTTTTTAAAGGCGACAAAAGTAAAGAAGAAGAAAAGGTCGCGTTGATGTCATGTGTTTTCAAATTTTATGGTGAACGTGAAAAAGTAGTAGGTTTCCTTCAATATTTAAAAAAATAAAAATGATAATAAAAATAATAAAAATAATAATAAAATAATAAAATAAAATAAAATAAAATAATAAAAAAAAAAGAGTAGGAGGTTAGGATAGGGCCAAGTTAAAAGGGGGAAAAATGAAAGCTATGTCTATGCTTATATAATAAAAGAAGATGATATCCTATATTCTCAACTTGGATCAAACAAGAGAAATAAACAAACATAAAATTATTCATAATATATTCACAATATGTTCCCTATGATAACCGGGTTCATGAATTATGATCAACAAACAGTACGAGCTGCAAGGTACATAGGTCAGAGTTTCATGATTACCTTATCCCACGTAAATCGTTTACCCATAACTATTCAATTTAATCTTACTCAGTCAATTAGATGAAATTATTAAATTTTAGTTCACTTGTCTTATTTATTCTCTCAGAACTCACACCACATACCTCACAATCCATGTACAATGAACGTTTTTTTTTTATTTAATTTTATACTTAACTTTTGTTTTTGTGCTCACTATACTTCTTTTATATATATATATATATATATTAATCAGTGCTTATGTTTTTTGGTGTTTTTTTTTTTTGGGTCTTACAATGTTGCTCATTTACATATTTGTTCTCTAACTTGCTATTTAAAGTCAATTTTTCTCAAATTTTGCCAAAATGTTTCTTATTAGATTTTTTTTCTCATTTATTCCTCAAAGTTTTTTTTCCCCTCAAAGTATACCAAATTTAATAATAATTTATAAGAAAATTTTTACAAACATATGGAAATATATATTCTATATATCTTGGGATATTTTTCTCAAATTGTTTCAAACAACATCGTTTTAGTTCTCTCAGAAATAATTGTTCTCACTATCATCATAAATTGAATTGATGGTGAGAATAGTTTTATACTTTCTAATATCGAGAGATTCGTGAATCTTTTAAGAATTTTTTTAGTTTTGAAATCTAACTTAGTCAACTTTTTAAAATGCAATCAAGTCAGAGTATTTTGTGACCGATTTACTGTAGGTATTTATGCAATAAAGAGGAGGTAACGGGACTCAAACTTAGATGAATAAATAGGAAATGCCTAGAAAAGGTATTCAGCCCTTTTGTCATCTCATCCACTCTTATTAGTGTAGATGGACATTAATAAAAGTAACATGGAAATTATTCAAAAAATAATAATAATAGTCAGTAATAATAGCACTAAAAGTCACATGGCATGGGCAGTGTGTACAATATGGATCAAAGAAAAAGGGAGTAATGTTTGGTCCAGATCTCTTTTTGCCCCGAAAAAAAAAAAAAACAAAGGCAACATAAAAAATTGACAATATGTAAAATTTTGCATGATCATGTATATGATTAACCAGTCCCGAAGTTGATATGGGAGTTTATGATTAATAATCATCATTAGTGAGAGTATATAGCATTGCGTTAGTTTTTTTTCCCTCTTTTTTTCCTGAAATTATGCTCATGAATAGAACATATAATATTTTCACTTTTTAATCAGCTGCAAAGTTACAAAAATACCTTCTCTATCCAATTAGATTTGTCAAAAATTTTGGGCATTTGTCAAATATTAAGGAATAATTACAAAAATATTCCAGCAGTGAAATATGGGCATTCATCTTGTGTTCTTACAAAATACTAGCGCGTATAATAAATAGTATTTTTATTAAATTAAATGAAGTAAATAGTAAGATTTTAAAACATTTAAAATAATTTTAGTAAATAGATTGTTTACATAATAAATTTGTTACTTAATGTTATCTACTGTAAATATTTAAAAACTTGTTGTGAAGATGCTATTTATATCTCTCTCTAGATGTTATTTTATCTTTTAAGCTATAAAAGATAAATGAAAGCAATATTATTGTATAGTAAGCAATTTGGAGAAAGTAATATTAAATATCTCTGAAGTATCAAGATGATATCAAAAACAAAAATTGTAAAATAAAGTAGAACTACTACAAACTACATATGTATATTGTCTATCTGTAATTATGTTATTTTTCTCAAATCGTTTCAAACTGCATCGTACTAGTTCTCTCAGAAATAATTGTTCTCACTATCATCATAAATTGAATTGATTGTGAAATAGGTTTTATACTTTCTAATTTTGAGAGATTCGTGTATTATTATTATTATTATTATTATTATTGAATTTAAGGGTGGAGGATTCGAATTATGCATCTTTAAGTAAATCAGGTGTAATATTATCACTAGACTATGTTTATAACCACATATTCGTGATGGTTTAAGAATTATTTTTAGTTTTGAAATCAAATTTATTGAACTTTTTAAAATGTAATCAATTCAGAGTATTTTATCTTTAGCAAAAAAAAAAATCAGAGTATTTTGTGACTGATTTATTGTGGGTATTTATGCAACAAAAGAGGCGAATGCGGCCTTTTTTTCCCCCTAAACAATGATGTTTTGAGTATTTTCCCAAACAATAAATGTCTCGTCTATAATTAGTTAATACTTTTTTTTGCGATATGAAATCTATAACTTCACTGGTGAGCTAATCCCGCAGGTATTTTAGCTAGTCTCTAGTAGTTAACAAACAAAAAAAAAAAAAAAAAAACTACCCAACCAACCAACCAAATTTAGAATCATTTTTGTTGTAGCGAAGTAATAATTAGTACATTAGGTGAACTCTGACAAAGTAGTTTCTTGGATATGGGTCCTTTAAGAAAAGATATTGATGAACCGTGTCTCACTGAGTAGTTTCAGGAAGTTAGACATTAATAAAAGTCACATGGAGGTTTGTAAAAACTTTTAAGTACTAATGGTCACATGGAATGGGCAGTGTGATACAATAAGGGCCCAAGAAAAAGGGAGTAATTCACCCCCAAAAAATAAAAAAATAAAAAAAAAAGCAACAAAAAATTAAAACTAAAATTATAAAAATATAAGCTCACCTTTGAAATCATATCTTATTGTTCTATATAAATTTTTATTTAAAAAAAAAAAAATCAACCATCACTAGTGATGAAAGATTGACAAATATGTAAAATTGTGCATGATCATGTATATAATTAACTAGTCTCAAAGTTGATGTGGGAGTTTATGATTGGTCAAAAATATGTGTTACACTAGTAAGATATAGCATTGCGTTTTTTTTTTTTTTTTTGTTTTGTCCTCTTTTGTTTTTCTGTTATTATGCTCATGAATTCTAACATGTAATATTTTCACTCTTTAATGTATTGAAAAGTTACATAAATACATTCTCTATCCAGTTAGATTTGTCAAAAAATTTGGGCCTTTGTCAAAAATTAAGGAATAGTTACAAAAATATTCCATGCAGTGAAACATGGGCATTCGTCTTTTGTTGTTATAAAAGGCTAGTGCGGGGAAGTGGCTACGACACTTCTGTATTTTAGATTTTACGAAAATTATATTCATTAACAGTTTTACTATATTTAATAAAATAAATAGTAAGATTCTAAAAATTTTTAAATAATTTTAGTAAATATATTATTTACGTGATATACATTTGTTATTTATTGTTATTTATTTCAAATATCTTAAAAATTTACACTGAAAAATGCTATTTACTTTTCTCTCTAGATGTTATTTTATCTTTTTCATCTATAAGAAGATAAATGAAAGCAATATTGTTGAATAGTATGCAATTTTGAGAAAGAAGATCGCAACCCGCACAAAACATGGGTTTAGTGATTTGTAAGCACCTTAGAGCACGTTTACTTAGCTTGAAAGAGAAAAGTAGTAGTCATTTACTTTCCCATTTAATCATTGTTTATTTATAAATAAGAAATGAGAATTTAGTGGGTTTTAGATAATGTGACGAACGAAGAAAATAAATGTTAATCTTTAAATGCCCTTTGGTATTCTTTTCAAAAGGAATAAATGACAAATTTACTTACATACTCTTAATAAGTTTATATGTATCAATGATTGTTTGATTATGTAAAAATATATTTTAGTAATTACATTGATTAAATTATCAAGTTTAGTAAACATTAAAAAATAAATCAATAATTCTCATTCTTATTACTTTACTTTTCATTCTTATTATATATATTTTTTTTATCATTACTTTATGGTTTGGTAAACATGCTTTTAATATTGTTCACGGTTGCGCTTTTACTTGTGTAAATATTGTTTCTCTTTAATATCCCCTGGTCATATGCATATTTTTGTTTGCCTCGTCTTTTGTCGGTTCGAGCAGAAAATGTTTAAATCAAGGCCCTAACTACATTTCTATCTCTTCAATTTTCAAACAGATTTCAAACCTTAATATTACAAAGCATAAACGCTTTTTAGTAACTACATTTCTATCTCTTCAATTTTCCAGTTTCTTCCCAAGTGAAATGTTTTTCAAAGTAAAAAATAAAAATAAAAAGAAAACAAAGTAAAATAAGGAGGGAAAAAAAAAAGATTGGTAATGAAAATGTTGTCTAAAGGTATGAGATGGCTGATTGGGCCAATAACATAAACGGAATTCTCTTGGGCCACCCCGACTAAACGGATTAATAGCGTATTTATGAAAGCTAAAAGTACATAAATTTAAAATAAATAATGATTTACTTCAAATAAAAATTCAAAAAAAAAAAAAGAAAAGAAAAGAAAAGATACGCACTCAATTATTCATTAATATGTTTTTTGTTTTTAATTAATTATAGTCCCCAATAATAACGAGTACGTGAAATGAAACATAATTAATTTTTCAAAATATTTTAGGAATAGCATAATTACATAATAAGTAGTTTTTTTGACATATTTCAACTCCATTAGCTAGATTTTGTAATTAAATATCTATAGAATCGTAACTCTAAACCTTAGTTGTACGTTATGAAGTGATTGCATGTATAATTTAGTAATAATATCAAACCTTATTTCACTAAGCATATGTTTAGAACACCATCTCAAACTCAAGTTTTCAACTTTTATTTTGTCTTTTTCCTCAAAAGTTTATCTTTTTTTCAAAAAGTTTTTTGTCTTTTCTGAAAAGTCAACAAAATTTACTATTTAAACTTCAAAAACTCAACTCAAACTCACGAACCAAACGAGCCCTAAAAAGTGTATGATTTGAATTTCCTAACCTCCTATTGAAATATATATGTATATGAATTTACTGTGAAGCTAAAACTGTGAGAGATGTGATTGTATTCTCTCTCTCTCTATAATGGGCATCACTTATCAGCCGACAAGTTTGTTATGGGTTTCTCTGGTCACTGACACTAACCGTGTATTCCTCTCATTATTGCCACCAGTCACCTGATAGGCGACTGATAATAACCTACAAGGTTATTTTGATGACAATGAAACAATTTGTGAAATAACTTGTTAAATATTACAGTCTAATTTGTTAAATATTAGTCTCATTCCTTAATAGAATATGAAAACTACCTTATCATTTACAATACATGTTTAAATCGTCACATGAAATCATGAAGCTCTATCAACTTTCTTTTTAATCTGAAATGATTTTAATATAACCGAATGATTTAAAGTTGTATCCTATTTATCGAGTACTTTTTTAAATATCTTACCACGAAATTCTCCAACACTTTATCCAGAATATGCTATTCATCACAAAAGAATATACACAAGATATATATACATATAAATTTATATATCATGACCCTTTTTGGCCACACAAGATAAATTACCCTTTTGTACTCAATTTAAAAATAATAATAATAATCATAATCGTAATCATAACCATAAAGTTAGCTCTCTCAGAATGATAACGATACTCTTTTGTTCGATAATTTTCCAAATATTAGAATGTTACAGATCCACCGAGAGAGAGAAGGGAGAGAGAGGGGAGGGGGGGGGGGATGAGAGAGAAAGTACAAAAATTAATGTCATATGTTTGGAGAACAGATGTAAACTCTAATCAAAATAGCCAGATCTATAAGCTAACAAAATATTTTGCAGGAAACTAAAAGAAGAATTTTCACTTACAATTATAATTCTCTTTTTTTCCCATATGGGTGACATCTAAAAGTGGATAGATCGGCCAGATAAATTTCACTATAGCATCACATTTATGATAATCTTATATATAAAAATATATATATATATATATATATGCATATATAAAGAGAGAGAGTAAAAGTTGGACAAAGATGCAACATTACATTTTTCATGTCACATAGAGGGTTTAATGATGCAGAACATCAAGAGAAAGGAGTGAGTGAAAAATACAAAGCTTATATATATATATATATATGCATCTGATTTACTCTTTCTTCTCTTCTTTCTTCTCTTCCTTCTTCTCTTCTTTCTTCTCTTCCTTCTTCTTCTCTTCCTTTGGCTTTGGTTTGCCTTGCTTAGGCTTCAAGAAGCAGAAACATGAGCAACAAGGGCACTGAAACAAGAACTTCATCTCTTTTGCCTTTCAAAAGTCTTCTCCAAAAGAAAATAATAATAATAATAATAGCAATGCAAACTTGCGTATTTTTATGTATTCAGAAGATTTGGCTCCGCATTCCCTTTTTATTCAATAATGTTACCATGCTTTTTGCAAAATAAAAATATATATAATATAATATTAAATAAACTGTACACACAAATTATGTATATATGTGTGTGTGTATATATATAAAAATAAAATACATGCCCCCTTGGATACCTTTTTTTCAATCACTTTCAAAGCCTAAATCATGCCAGCTTTTGGTGGGGCTGCTTGACATCAACCATGAAGAAAATACACTAAAAATTGGCTCTCCCAAAGGAAAAGATGAACTGCTTTTGAATTTATTGTCTCACTTATTAGAAAGATTCTAAAGCTGGCAAGCAATAATGGAGTCACCTCTTATAGTTAAAAATTTTTAACATTTTTACATGTACAATTTACATTGGGTCCATCTAGATATTCACATGTAAATCTCATCAATAAAAGGTTAGATCTCGCCAATTTCTTAGTAAGGGTCAGTGATAGGTAAAAATAGCCTGGATCTGTTGTCCCATTGATTGTTCATTCATTTTTTATTTGTCATGATATCTAAATTTATCGACTTGATAACATAATAGGAGCTAAATACTGAAATATTAATGCTTAAGCAATTCACTTAAGTATCAAAATGTAATTACAAAGAATAATCAATAGACAGTGTATCTGAACTCTCAGGAAAATGTGAAAGGAGGATTTTATTAGTAAGGCCTTACCTATGATAGTTTTTGCATTAATTTTAAGAACCATATTTGATTCGAGTTGTTATAATTGATCAGGGATAAACAAAAAAAAATCATAGAAGTTTTTTCTTTGATCTCTTTCTCTATAATCTTTCTTGCCTTTTTTATTTTTTCGGATTGAGACCACGATTAAACTTACAATATTTATTTTTGTTTATTCAAGAATCCAAATGGATATGTTAGAGATTATGAAAGTTCAAATTCCCCATTAATTTCTTGGAAATCTTCATTTCTCTAGCTTATATTAGCTCAAAACTTTTTAACAAATTATTTCAACAGAAATTCGGGGAGAAAATTAAGAAAACAGCATTTTAAATAGGTCTATTTAGATTTTTCTTCCCTCTTATTTAGATTTTTAACCTTCTATACTTATCTAATTGAAACAGAAATACTGAAGTTATTTTAGGTGGGGAATAATCCAAAGACGACCTTTTGAGAGACAAACTTACAAATCACCCAAATTACATGACGTGTTCTTGGCAAAACCCGAAACAATTCATAAAAATCATGACAAATATATATCTCAAGATGCCTTCACAACAAAGATGAGATAATAGATATCCCCATAATTTTTCTCGGCAAAAATGTAAAATAAAATGAACAATGAAAACATGTTTACTCACCTTTTTTTCTTTTTCTTTTTAAATAAGTAAAATCATGTGACTCGAATACTATAATAATTGTCATCCTTTCTAGTACTATAGGATAGGAGGACCTATAGCCTTGCTCTATCCTAAAGAATTTTAATGATGTCGTTTATGAATTTGCAAACAACTTTAGTTTTTTTTTTTTTTTTTTTTTTAAATATTATTTTATTGTGCTTAAATTTGACCATATGGCCTCCACTGCTAACTGCTCCACCACTATCGAGTAAAGGGAAACAAAGCCATGTGATTTGCCAATCCTCATTGGTCACTTCTTTGGCTGTATTTGCAACCAACCAGGGGTAAGAATGTCATAATATTTTGGGCAATGAACAAAACCTTTTAACTACAGAAAATCTTTACCGTCGAAAATGTCATTTTTTCATTATTCTAAGAACCATTATTTTAACTATTAGATTAACTTGAATTGTTTAATCTATGATAAAGAACAATTTTTTTCCACGTGGTGTAAATTTTTAACATGTACACTCATAAATCAAGATTATTAAAAAAATTAATCTATCGATTAAAATAATATTAAAAAAAAACAAGGTTTCGGTAGTAGTAATTTTCGCTTAAGTAATCAATTAAACTTTAAAAATAAAAAAATAAAAAAATCAAGTGCGTTTAACTTGTTTAATTGGAATAAAATCAATTGTCTACTCGGATTGTTTGACTCTTAGTTAGTACTTATCCTTTATTTGGTGGGAATTTAATATAAGAAGGATAGGGATAGAGAGGGACTGAGTGAAAAATGCATATATTTGGTTGAAGAGCTATATAAAGAACAAATTTCAAAGGGAGCAAATTTGTAGAGTCCATGGAAGTTCTTCCCTTCCAATTTGGAGAGAGTGAAGACTTTAGTAATTAGACCTTTACGTGCTCTTCTATCGCGTTTTCTTAGCTTGCGTTTGCTGTAAAAGTGTAAAAGTTGAAGTTGATTTTTTTGGTACTAGTAAAAATTTATTGTTTTTTCAAAAAAAAAAAAAAATTTGAAATATTTTAGTTTGAACCTGAACACTAGACGGTAATTTATATTTATGTCCATTTGACATCCCATCTAGAAATGAAAAGAAATTCATTTTGAGATAAGAATATAAAATGAATAAATTTTTCGAATTAAAAAAAAAAATCTAATGCGAACTTAAAAAAGTGTATATATATATATATATATGGATTTAAAATGGTGTGCAACCGTAGTCTTGGGTAAAAATAAGTATTAATTGCGCAAATTACACATCCAATAGTGTTTTCAAAAAAGTTGAACTCAACTTCTATGATTCCTTAAAATTGAAGGGGATGTTTGGTGTTTGAGTTTGAGTTAAGATTTTTAAGTTTCAATAGTAATTTTTGTTGACTTTTTCAGAAAAGACAAAAAACTTTTTCAGAAAAAGACAAAAATTGAGTTGAAAAATTTGAGTTCAAATGGGTGAACCAAACTCACCCGAAGTCTTTTCATCAAGAAACTTCCAATAATACGAAAATGTCTTCCCTTCTCCCACCCCTCATGAATGATTCTAGCCAACAAAAACAGAAACTTTTGTTAGGCAGCACGGAACCTCTGATAGATTGTGACTCGACTTCTAGTTCGAAACAACTTGGAGGAGATCGAGACTCGCAAAATGTGGTTTAGATTTGACAGCATCGATGTGACCGAGCTCAAACACTACACGGACATTGAGGATGATAAAACTATTGAGAAGCCGAACCTAGAGTCCAATTCGACTTCGAAGAACATTGCGAGCTTGAAAATCGACTAGAGAGGTTTGATCCTAGACCAAGAACTTCCCCTAAAGTTTACTTGCTTCCTACGTTTTGAGGTGAAGGCGTTACAAACCTCTCCATTTTACGTTTAGAGGTGAAATACTATCCTGGCTATACTTAAACAGGAGTTCACATCTTCTTACGGGTTTTAGATCGGCCTAACAACGGCAGAAATGTTTTTATCTATGATATAAAAAATTATAATAATAAACAAAATATAATGTTTTCTTAGTCAAAACACAAATAGGCTACTCAAATATCACCGAAAGAACTACAATAATGATTCAAGCATCTAAGAATCATATGATTCTCGACTGATTCACAAATCGTCGATGTTATTTAGAGTCGCTAGATTGATAATGTGACATTACTATTCTGTAACACACCTAATTAAGTAATTAAGCGCCTTTTCTGCTAACAGACTAGTCTTTTGAGGTGCAACGATTTAAGCATACAACAGAATAAAAGATGAGAAAGTCAGAGCCTAGATGATGTTTTCACTCGCTCAGTAGTTTTACCTTTACTATAGTCATATACCCCAACTCCTCGTTTTCTTCCGAGGCGACCTGCATCAACGTACTGGACAAGGAGAGGGCAAGGTGTGTACTTACTGTCTCCCAAACCAGCGTGAAGAACTCTCATGATTGACAAGCAGACATCCAATCCGATGAAATCAGCGAGCTCCAAAGGACCCATTGGATGATTTGTTCCCAGCTTCATGCCCGTATCGATGTCCTCCTTTGTTGCTACACCTGTGTATAGCGTGAAAAATGCTTCGTTTATCATTGGCATGAGAATCCTGTTCACGATGAAGCCCGAGAAGTCCTGAGAGCATATCACTATCTTGCCAAACCTGAAAATTGGACGGTGAGAAGTTAAATGATAATATATGAGGATTACGATGCTGTGTTCTAATTACAAGCAAGCCACACGGTGACTTGAAAGGTGAAGATCTTAAGCTTTCTCTGTCTCTCCTCTAAACGTGCACATTAAAAACACGCTCGACGGTCAAGACGCAGATTTTTGCACCACAAAAGTCCTTCAACTTGTGGGTAGAAAGGCTTTCTCTGCAGGTCTCACCATAAAAGAAAGACGCAAATAAATCTATAACGAATGTAAATCAGCCCATTTGTGCTCCAGAATCGTCACCACACACCTCTCTCTCTCTCTCAGATGTGAACTTTCTATCTCTTCTCTGTCTCAAATGTAAACTTAAGATAAAGAGAAACAATTTAACCGTGCCTGGTAAGGCTGCAGAATGTAATCCTAGCAAAACAGGCAACCAAGTATTTCGTATATCTTTATAGTGGTATAAGATATTTGAGTCAAATTCAATCACCTCTCGGCCAAGGCTTTTGTTGCGTTAAACGTCTCATCTGATGTATCGGCACCTCGTATGATCTCAACTAGCTTCATAATAGGAGGGGGATTCATAAAATGCATGCCAATAACCTGTACCAAAAAAAATATATTATTTGTAGTGAACATATTTTTGTATAGTTTCTCTAAACAGTACACCTAAACTGTAAAGGATGTAACTCCGAGTATAACCTGGCTTGGCCTGGTAGTTGCTGATGCCAGGCGAGTGATGGATATGGAACTTGTATTAGAAGCCAAAATCGCAGAACGTTTCGTTAGCTTGTCAAGTTCACTAAATAACTTCTTCTTCACATCTTCAGATTCCACAATAGCTTCAATGACAACATCTGCCGAACATAGGTCCTCCAAATTTGAGGTACACTGCAGAAGTCTCAAAGCGTTCGTGCCAACAGCCTGTCGTGTGGAACCAGTTTAGAAATAAAACTTTTCACGAGAAGATAAAATGTTGCCCTTAACTTTAAACAAAAAGCGCCACGAACGGCGTGATTTGATTCTGTTGAGAACTTGGCCTAATACAACATCGATCTGTTAGCTGCCATGTTTATCGAAATCAGAGAGTACAGTTCATGAATCTTGGATATAATTTCTTCTTCTTGAGAGCCAGTCAACACATAGAAAAGGGTCTTTCTATAGTCTACGATACTCCGTTGCACGGGAAATTGAGAGATTCAATTTTATTCTTGGAATGCTTTTGGTGTGAGGAAAACAGACAGATTATTAATTGAGATATCTTGAACTGCTGAGTTTGATTAGGTGTAATTTTCTCCGAGTGAATAAAAAGATTCTTCGTCAGTTTTATCCACTAAAGTAGGCAAACAAGGCCGAACCACGTAAATTCTATTGTCTTGTTCTTATTCTCAGCCTATTCTCCGTTCTTCATCAGTGTTTTGGTTAATTGGGTAAAAATAGATTTCTGAGTTTGTTCTTAGTTCTTGAAGAATCCATTTGCATGCAACGTGCTCGATCAATTGTCCGAAAGAGTTCGGCTCCAACATATTCGGCCATGATCAAACCATCTCCAATATATGTATCCATGCTAATGCTGTATTTGTTACCAAAAAAAGATAAAAAGTGAAAAATAGCATAATCCTATTCTGTACTCCCATGTGTAATGCTATTTCTTCGGTTATATATACTTTTTGACAACGAAAATCTTGCATTGACTATATCAAATATTCAAGGCAACAATTATTAAGAATCACATGTTAACCATTGCGTCGGCTATATTAATAAAAGATAACACTTTTGTTAGACAGCACTTTTTTCACCTAAAAACCAAAATAGCAAATATGAGAATCTGCAATTGCAAATAAGACAGAATTTTAGAAACTAGTATTGGCTGAAGTTGAACAAAGTACAAATCAAAGTTAGGTCCAACCCCGAAATTCTCTACAACCAAACAACTCATCAAACACAAAAGGCATGATTTTGATCCATGCCCAGATAGTGGTTTCGTGTCTAACGATCAAAAAGGTAGAAACTAGAGAGAGAAAGAGGAGAGAGTGAGAGAGAGAGAGAGGGGTGACCTGAGAGAGATGACCTTTGGATACGAGACGGTGGATGGAGTTGGAGATGGAGGAGGAAGCTCGGGAGAGAGCAGTTGGGTCGGAGTCGAGGAGCCAAACGTGGAGGCCGTGGACGGCGGCGAGTTGGGCGATTCCGGAGCCCATTTGGCCGCCGCCCACCACTCCGATGCTCTTCATCTTTACCTTTTTCTCTCTAAGTCTCAACCCTACTGTGATCGGAAATGGGCTCGTTTGAATAAGCTTTCCAAACTGGTTCTAATTTTCTGAAACCAACTTTAATTTATTTTAGTTTAATTTTATATTTTATTAATATGATGTTATATTTTTATAATATATTAATGTGATGATTTTTAAATTTATATCATTTAAATATTTCCATCTAATATATACTATTTATATAATTAAATAAGTAGCTTTCAAAAAATAATTAAAGTAAATAATATGTTTTTAAAATTTTTTGAACTAAATAATAGATTTTATCACATAAATAATTTATTTATATCAAATTTATCAAATAAATTATTTGTTTATATCTTGTAAATATGTCATTTACCTAATTAATTTATTATTTACTTTAAATATTTTAAAATCTTACTATTCATTTTAATTATTCTTATAGTAGTGCTGACAGCTATCTTAGACACACTAACACCAAGCCAGTCTCAATATCCTCACTCACGACACACTATATATATTAGAATATATGATATGTAGCTTCACAAGAGAGGAAACGATCTTAGCCATCCGTGACTGGCTTTCGTAAGAGCACCTTTGCACGAAAGTTTCTAAAAAAACTAGCTCACAAATGCGAGAGAGATTATGGGACTTATGAAGAGATCGAGACCCATGTTCACTGCGACTTGTTTGTCTCAGCGTTTAGTGTCTCTAGCATTTTTATGCTGAAAGGCTCTGTGATGTCTCCGTATGTTTCACTAACTGGATCCGAGATCCTTAAAATAATACCTAGTTTTCATCGTAAGGTGTTACTGGGGAAGGATGGAGAAAGGGCTAATAGGATAGTGAGGCGTTACATGTCTTGGTTTACATCTTGCAGATTGATTAAAGTGGCTAAAAGGCCAACTAAATCAATGTTCAGTAGTATTACACAAGACACGAATTTCGCATCCGTTCAAGTCTCTTCAGTTTAAGGCTATATTGCCTACTTTGATCAGGGCGTGCATACCCTAGGTCTTGACAATTCCTATCGTGCAAAGATTGTCGGGGCGTCCTACCTGGAAGTCTCTACCCAATGTGGTCACCAGAAGGAAGAAGTCTTCCTTTCTCACATCTTGGAAATATGAGGTTGCGGCTTATTCCCAATCCCTATTTCATGAGGTGACACATGAAGGTATTTTCTACTTCATGAGTTGACACATAGAAGTCTTATCCATTTGTCTATTTGAGCCTTGGATAAGATATTAATTGAAACATTTAGACAACCCTGAAATACATAGATCTTGTAAATGAACCCTTGGATAAAGCAATTATTTGTTGACATCTTGTAAATATATCATTTACCTAATAAATTGATTATTTATTTTAATTATTTTAAAATCTTACTATTTACTTTAATTATTTTCATAATAGTGCCATTTACTATCATTTTTCTTTTAAACTATAATGTGATTACTACCATAGCATACTACAATCAACTTACTGAACTATGAATTAGAGAAATACTACGCCTTATCACCGAAGCATTGCTACAACGACAAGAACGTCCTTATTTTTTCCTCATTTTAGAAGTTAGAAAGTCTCAATACTCAATATCCCCAATCAGAGATCTTGCCTGATCAATAAGTTGTGGAAACGTCAAATTCATAGTGATATAAGTGGAATTGAACTATCATTGAAGTAAAATCGGATAAAACCCTTTTTGTTCTCTTGAAAGACCCAAGAGTTCTTCTAGGCCAGATTTTGGAAGGAAACCTAAATTCATCACAATGTTGTATTCAAGTAAAGCATCCAAAAATTCGAAACCGAGACGGCTGTCAACAGAGATCCCTCATCGAAAAACAGTCTGATTCCAAAAAAAAAATAATTAAAAAAAAAAAGGAATGGAAAACCCAGTCGTTTGCTAACAATATGTCATCATCCGAGCTTGAGGCATGACATACAACTACCAAGCCAACTACGAAACAAAGAGGGTAAACTTTCTCATCAACTAAATTAAAGGGTAAAAGGCATAAAATGGAGCAGATTTACGAATCTGCAATGGTAACTTCGACCTCAACACCGGGCTCAATTGTAATGGAGGTGATCTGCTTAACCACATCTGGCGAGCTGAAGAGGTCAATCACTCGTTTGTGGACACGGAGCTCAAATCTATCCCATGTGTTAGTACCTGCAAACAATGAACAAAGGTAGATCGATATGTCTCAACAGCTCTCTAGGGGTAGTACAAAACAACACTAGTTTAATATCCCAAACGCCACCAAACCAAACAACTTGTGTGGGCTCGAGTTCAGACTCGGAGCACTGTTGGAACCTACAAGTCCTCGACGAGCATGAAAACTAGTAGTTATTCACTAGGTAGCTGACCAGAATTGAATTTCGTACCATGAACAAATCTATAATATAATGACTCAAATGTTTTATCTGACGATCTTTTGATATCCCAGAAACCGACTATACCCCCCCTTAGCATGCTCGAGTTGACAAGCAGAGCGCCCCGCCAAAACTTAACAATCTTTTAGGAGCATAAAAACTAGTGCCTAGTACCTATTCACTAGGTAGGTGAGGCAAGGGAACTGAATTTTCATCAATAACTGAATGCCACAAACAACAAACTAATAGACTGAGAGGAAAAAATATAGGATACGATACGACGATCATAAGATATCCCAAAAATTTCAAAACCCCTTAGCGGACTCAAGTTCAGAACCAGAGCAAAGCACCCACTGAAACCTACAATCTTCGAGGACTACGAAAACCAGTAATTATTCACCCCAAGGACTTGAACATTCATAGGTAACCATAATGTAATGCCACAAACAACAAACTAAAAGTATATTTTTATAAAAAAAGAAAACAAGAAAGCACAAAAGGGAATAGTAATACATATATATATTTATCTAAATGTATAACATCTATGTAGATAAATATATATAATTATACCTTCACCACAAGGAGACTTTCGGGTGGTGATATGCAAAACCTTGGTGGGCATTCTCACTGGTCCCTTAACCCTTAGCCTCTTGTCCTTGGCACCACGCACCAAATCAGTACAAACTGTCAAACAGGCACAAATTCAATCAAATTCCCTAAAACAAATATATATATACGAAAAACAGTTTCATAGTACATCACGAAACTAGACTATAATTTAACTGAAACAAAATAGTATCCTAGCAAAACTAAAACATAACCCAATAATTGAGACATTTACAGGAGATACACAAAAACAAAACACATATATATACATATATTTATCTGAATCAAATCTTTATCAAATGGGTTTAATTCAATGACAAATAGAGACCCTTTGGAGCACAAAAAATGGGATTTCAATTTACAGCAAAATAAAAAAAGAAAAAAAAAAGAAAAAAAAGAGAGAGAGAGAAAAGAAAGAGAGACCTTTCTCGAGGTTTTTAACGTTTTTGGAAGAGAGAGTAATCCGAATCTTATGGATCTGCTCCTCAGGCTCCTCCAGACCGGGCTTCGTCGGCTTCATAGCGGCGTACGCCATTGTTGTCCCCTGGTTCTCAGCTTTGCCTCTGCTCTTCTGCTGCTGCTTGCTAAAATCCAGTCCTGTTTTCTTCGAGAGGCAGGAGTTCTCGCTATGAGTTAGGGCTTTGATAAGCTCTGAGTTGGAAATTTTTATTTATTTTTGGATCGGATCGGCCTATTTATTATGGCCCAAAAAAGAATATTTGGGCGCGTTTAGAATTGTCTCTGGAAAAGGACATATATAGATTATTATACGAGTTAAAATAGTATTAATTCTTTTTTTTTTTTTTTTTTTTATCTCAAATGAAAGTCAAAAATCTAAAGTAAGAAAGCAAAAAACGTAAACGTGTGTATTTGAGAGGATCGGTTTCACAAATTTCTTATTCATTCAAATTTACCATCTGAATGTGACAATATGGGTCGAATCCATTTGAACTCCACAGTTTATTTATGATTGATCGTGCTATTGTGCGGTTTTCTAAGGAGAAAAATACTATACTATAGACATCAGACATCAGACATCAAGTACAATTTCAATTTTTAAATACCAATTTTATGTGGTGTGTAAGTAGTTATTCTTTTATTTATAGGTATTCAAAAGATTTTCATATTAACTAATTGTATTTATCAATTAAGAAAAATTTCAACTCAGTGTCCCGTAATTTGATAATTCAAAGTCGATATTTAAAACTAGTGTCCTATCATTACTCTAAAAAAGCATAGCATCACTGATCAAGTCTTCCTATAAGAAATAAACTTTATTAAGGGAAGATTTATTTTGAGAACCAAATATCAATCTACACATTTTGAAAGTGGCATACTTTGTTTTTTCTTTCTCTTATTTTGTTTGCTTTGGATTTGTAATAACAATAGTTTTAAAAACGACTTGACTCTATTTTTGTTGAGTGTTTTGGTTATGCTTTTCGTTTGTTAGATTTGTTTCTTGGCTTTGTGTGACATTGGAGCCCGATTGGATTCTGAATATATCATACATTGCAGAGCAGTGATTCACCTAGATAAGGTCCTTATTCACACTTTTAAAATCAATCAAGATATAGAATACATATTTTCGAATATTAATTTATTTCTTCCTAAGGGCCCCTAATCATATTTTCTAAAATTTAAGGGTCCGCATCAGAAAAACATTTGGAAGCATTTCCATTTATACTTTTCATCTTTTTTTTTTTTTTTTTTTTTGAAAAAACAATAAAATTTATAATTAGTTTTTTGAAAAGTTAACTAACTTTAATTTGAAAATTTCATCTTCAACTGACGAAACAAACGTAAGCTTAGATTTTTTCTACAACGTCAAATCATGTTTTCATCCTTTTTTTTTTTCGAACGGTCACCAATTGTAGCCTCCATAATCGTTAAAAATAATTTCAATGTTATCTCCCTAATTGTTCTATTCAAATGTTATTAATTAAAATTATTAATTATGTTTTCCCTTACCAAATTTCATACGTTTTTCCACATAATTTTTGCTACAAAATATTAGATTTATCTTATTCAAATCTTTAATTTATGTAAATGTCATTGTAATTATTAGTAAGTAACATTAATCTTTTTATTTAATCTTTTAATTTTCACTAATTACTATTTAATTGCCAAAAAATTCTCAGTATTTTATTGACATGGTAAGTAACATTAATCTAACTGCCAAAAAATAGTCTCAGTATTTTATTGAGATAAATTTTTGGGTTAGAGTGTTAGGTTGATTTGGGGCTAATTTGGGGCTATTTTGATATATTAACTAATTCCATGGAGATTTTATAAATAATAAAGAATTATGGTGTTAGTTGGTAAAAAAAAAAAAAAAAAAAGATATTAAAGGTACTAATAGAAATTGAAAAAAATTAAAAAAAAAAAAACAAATAAATTTTAGATTTACCAAAAAAAAAAAAAGCTAAAAGCAAAGTAAATACCGAGATTTATTAGTAAATATTGATATTTACTAATAAATATTAGATTTATTAAAGTAAATATTAGACAAATATTGGATTTACATGATAAAATTTAAATTTATCATATAAATAAAAAAATTAAAAACAAAATAATTATCAGATTTATTAGTAAATACTGATATTTACTAGTACTTACTAGTACATATTAACTGTGTAAAATTTAACAAATATTGTATAAATATAATAAATTCGAGTATTTCCTAGTAAATCTAGATATTAATAATAAATCTACTACTTAAATCCAAGTAAATAATGGGATTTACCTCGTTTATTACTGGTAAATATCATTATTTACAGTTAAATACTATATTAATATTAGATTTATTAATAAAATAAATCAGATAAATATCATTATTTAGAAAAATACCATTATTTACTGGTAAATGTCTTTTTTTTTTTTTTTTACAGTTTTCTATCCAATTAGTAAATATCATGTAAATACTATTATTTATAGATAAATATCATTATTTACTATGTTCTATCTAACGAGTAAATCTCACATTTATCAAGTAAATATGAGATTAACTGATAAATAAATAAGGTAAATACAATTATTTCTAAGTAAATATCTTTCTTTTCTTTTTTCATTTACAAGTTAATAGGTTAATATTAAATATCTATGAATTAAAAATTGTTATAGTACGTTTTACTATTTACATTTTATTTTCCAAAGTTTTGAATATTAAAAAAAAATTCTCAATTCAACCAAAAATCAAATCATAACCCTAACCCTAACCCCTAAACAAGCCAGCCACCACCTAATTTCAACCACCGGTGTCGGCCATGGAGCCCCCAGAGGATTCAGTCACGGAGATGGAGAAGATGGAATCGCGGGATTACCGAAGATTTCAAGCCAATGGTGATGAGATCTCATCAGATTTCATCACGGTTCCTTTTGTCGCGAGGATCTATCTTTCACGGCAGGCCGTCACAACCTCTGCCGAATTGCAAGCTTGCATCGCGACCTCATAACCGCAATCTCCATGTGAGATCCGTCACAATCTCCTCAGCGAGATCCGTCACAACCTAGAGTTTGAAGATCATGACGCCGGCGAGATTCCGGTTCATATCGCCATCCTGATCCCGACGTCGGTACCATCCCTTTTCTTGTTTTGATTTCCGACAACAAGAAGAGAGAATCAAGAGTGCAGAGGGGAGAGATAGGGAAGAGAGAGGAGAGAGACAATCAAGGGCATTTTGGGTTTTAATCTTGTTATCTGTATTAATTATACTATTTAATAACAATATTTTAAATTCTGCTATAATTTTAAAATCATATATTATCTTATACTATTTTGTATATTCTTCCGAAATTAATTCATATAGGATACATTATAGTAATTTAGTAAGTACACGTGACGAAATCGTCAAAATTAAAATTTAAAAGATAAGTCATCAAAATTTGATAACTGTGGTGGGGGATATCAATGCTAAATATCTTTAAAAACAAATTGTTTGCCGTTGCGTCGTATCCTATAATAGTAGGGTTGTTGCGTCGTTTGTTGTTCACTATTTTTCAAAAAAAAAAAACAAAAAAAAGATTGGCATTTCTTCTACTCCCAAACGTGTCCCAAATCCCCTCAATGTCTCTCTCTCGTTATAGGTGTGCATCCCTTGGCTTGCCACCTCCATAACAATATGTAAACATATAATTTTCTTTCCTTTTCTTTTTTTTTTTTTTAAGAAAATATGTAACCATAGAATTTAATACACATATAAATTGGTAATCATAAAAAAATAAAGAAAAAGAAAAAAGAGAGAGTCATGGCTATGGCAAGTAGAGCCATAATAAAGAAAACCTTTCCTCAACTCTACGCTTCCAGTACTTCAGTACTCTCCTCCACTGCTTGTTTCTCAACTGCCCATGAATTTGCCGTGGTAATTATTTAATTAATATAAGAAATTATTGGAAATGAATTTTTTTTTTTTCTTTTAAGGTCAAGGACTTGTCTAATCTATATTAAAATTTTTCAGGGAAGCAATAATATTGATAATGCAGTGAAAGAAGGGCTGCAGGAGGGGAAGCATCAAGGGCTGAGCATGACGGAAGACGTGGCAAGGGACGGAGCGGTGAAGGCGGATGCGGTCGGAGAAACCGCGGAGGAGACCTTGGAGAAGATCAATTAAGGATAAGGCAGCTTATAATGAAAATGGTCCAAAAAGAAATTATAATGATGAATCTTATTATACTAGTTCGTCGGATGATGAGTGAATTAGGAAGTTGAATAAATATTTGTATCATTTATTTAAAAATTCCACGGGATTGTAAAAATACTTTGTTTCTACATTTATAAAGCGTACGTTTTGTTAATTAATGGTATAATTAACCTTATAATAAAATTTATACATGTTGAATGTGATATTTTTCATATCATGTGCCTGAAAATGTGTAAAAATAGTACAACTACTAGCTTTATATTTGAAGTGTTAAAATTCATCAGGGTCGGATCCTCTCTTTAATTTTTATTATGTACTGTTTAACTAAAAATCGTTGAGATTTGTATGAATAAAAGTTTAACATTGCTCTCTTATTATATGGCAATGCTATATCTATATATATCTTCCGAGTACATATGGTATAGGAGTAGGGGAGTGAGATCTATCGATTGATTTAATATTAAATGAGCGACTGTACTGTGATTGTTCGAGAGAAAATCAAACAATTGGAGATTAAATTGCATTATTATTATTTTTATTATTATTATTATTTTTGTAAAAATGATCCTATCAGGTTTTTATCGTCTTGAATTCTAATTTTAAATTGCAATTGAGAATTTAAAATAAATGAGTTTTGAGTGAGAAATAAATATAAAACAGACTTTGAAAAGATGAAAATTTGGTTTAGATTTAAAATGAATTGAAATTTTTGAATTTAAAATGATGCTTTAGAAAAACACTAAAATGTGTACTAAAAATAATTGCAACATAGAATGGTAAACATTTATCATTGCTGGTCCCTCGCTCACTGATTCAATGATATGTAGCTTTCTTCATCCATTTATTTCTGGTCCATATATATTCATAAATCTGTAGAATTGTTATTCTAGACTCAGCCAAAAGAAAAAATATAGGGAAAAAAATTTCTATGTCGCTACACCAACTTAATCTGTTTGTGAAATTTACTAATATTCTTTCAGATAGATTTTTGCTGAGATTTCCAAACAGACAATATGTTATTGCAATAGAATCGTATTTTATATTTATTTTTATTTTTTATTTTTATGTTCTTTTTTTATTATTTTTTCATTCAAGAGTCGGCAAATTAAGTGGTACCCCAAGTGAACAAGTGTTGAACAGCAAAATGACCAAAAATGAGTAGTCACTCCGACATTACCTAAGAAGCTCAAAACGTGTCAGTACCCTTCATGACGTGTCAATTTGACCGTTAACGTGTCACCTTATTTTGTTGACACGTAAGAATAATTAATAAATGTGAGGATAAGTGTTTTTTTTTTGGGTACAATTTCTGATCAGAGTGTTAATTGATCACAAATTTATGGGTTGATCACACCGTTATAAAGAGGAGATTATCTTATAAATTAAATAAAAAAAAAAAAAAAAGGAAAGGAAAGGAAAAAGAAAAGAAAGATATGGAGGTTTTAAGAAAGAGAGCTATTTTGAGTGCTTCCAAATCTTTGTTGATCAAGGGCCGATTAGACTATGCTCAATCCAGTGCTTCTAAAGCTGACTTATCCAGGACTTGCTTTTCTTCTGCTGCTCATTATTATCGGGTAGATGTAATATTAAATATAAAATTATCGTTAAATTATGTTTATAATTTTAATTATTATTATATCGTTTTCTTCATATAATCAGTGTAGGGATAGTATTTTACCATATATATGATTTCAGTGTAGGGATAGTATTTTTACCCACGGGTGTGGATATTCGCGGGTACTCGCCCCTTATGTGACGGGTATGTGGATAGTATATGAGTGTGAGGGTGAGTATGGGGGTTAAGATTAACAACCCGTTCAGGGTGTGGGGCGGGGTGGAGGAAGCTCTTCCATATCAGCACCCACCGCACATATATTCTCTTATAATAGAAGAAGAATAAAGTTAGTATTTTTAATGTTTTAGTTTGCTTTATGAATTTAGTTTTATAGATTTATGAAGTTTTGATTTGTTTTTAATTTTTCAATTTTATTTTCAATTATGATTATGTTTTTAAAATTTATAAAAACTTTAATAGAGGTTATTTTAATTTTTTTTAAATAATTCTTGATGGGTAAATGGATAGAATATGAATATAGCACTCTCAGCAGGTATTATCTACCCTACACCTGCATTAAATTAGGCGGGTATAAGAACAGATTTGAGAGTAAAAAAGAAGGTGTGTATGAGGGTAGGGGAGGCATACCTGTGTCTGCCTTACCCCATTGTCATATCTTACCTCATTGTTATCCCTATTTCAGTGAAACCCCAGAAAACAATCTCATATTTGTACAAGAATAGTGAAAGAGGGAAAAAAAAAAAAAAAAAAAGAATTGCGATTAGTACTGGTTTTCTTATTTTAGTGATTATTAATAATTAATTTCTTTCTAGACTTTATGAATTTGAATATTATTTAGACTTTACCGTACTTTTTGTTTGTTTTGTTTTGATCTCAGTGGCTATGGTAACCAGCTGTGAGATTAAATATTTTTTTTTCTTTAAATAAGTAGGGTTTTTTTATTTTTAATTCTGTTGTTTCTTATGTAATATATATATATATATATATATATAAACATATACATGTATTTGTATAGTGGTGCATTCAGATCCAACCTCAAGAGTAAATATTGTGGATTTGAACTATTCATCTTATAATAGAGTTAAAGATGAAATTATCGTTTAATTATGTCTATCATCCTCAAAAGTTTATTTTCAAAAACAATAAAATAAAATTTATACTTTAAATAAATGAATTTATGTCTTCATTGATTCAAATATAAATGATTATATCCCATACTTGTTAAGTTGTCTATTTATTTATTACTTGTTAAGTTATCTATTTATTTATTTATTTATTTTTATTCTTTTGTTATTGTAGGGATTAAGTAGCGATGAAGGAAATATTAGAAGAGGACATGAAGATCACGACCATCATGATCACAAGAATGTCGAAAACATGAGTGGCGTGACCGGATTCGCTGCCGACAGGGCGGTAAGAGGAACGTTAGGAGCGACAAAGATCGGCGAGAACCTCTCGTCGACATGGCGAAGGAGACGAATGGACAAAGCCTGGGACTCTGCTAAGAACAGAACTCAGAATGTCCAAGACACGCTTGTCGCCGCCGCCGACGAGAATGTCGTCGACACGATGGAGTACAGACCCATCGAGGACTTGAAGAACTCTCAAGAGGCCAATGTTCATGTTTAATTCAAGAAACGTAGAATAGTTAAAACGAAACGTTTCTTTCCCTTCTTTTTTTTTTTTTTTTTTTCCTTCTCTCTTTTCCAATTAGGACTTGGTAGTGTTGCAAGGAATTGATCATAGTGGGGGGAGTTTCATGTTTGCTAATTTGTCCTCCAGAGAATCATGGTGTAATTGTTTTGTTTTGTTTTTTTTTTTTTTTTAATTTTTTAATGGTTTTGGGTTTAGATAGTATCTTTCTACTTTTAAGGAGGTTAAATAATTAATCATTTTTCATAAACAATTTCATCATCATTTCTGAAATATGTTTATTTCTGTCTTCTTCTTTTGTTCAAGATATGTTTATTTCTATAAATATTCTTATTGAAAAAATCATAATGGGGTCCATTTTAACGATCTTTTTTTTTTTTTAATGTAATTGAACATTATTTCAAAAACCTCTTGTTTATTAGTATATGATTTTCTTGTTGGTCAGGGTTCTTATTACACGCGTAGGTGAGAATCGATTATATACAATTACACATATATAGCTCATTTATAGAAAGAAAAAGGAGAAGGAAAAAAAAAAAAAAAAACATGTCATTGCCGTCGAGTAATTCTAAATAACCAGAGTACTACTCCGTGTGAAACAAGAAAGTGGACTCTACGTACATCTCAATTCAGATCGCATTCTTTTTATTTCACATTTGTGAGATTTTTGAGTCGGGTTATTTAGTATTGTTCTATTATTATAACATTTTTTTCTCTTTATTTCGCATCGAGATTCTTGAATCGGGTTGTTTAGCATTGTTTTATTATTATAACACATTTTTCACCCATTAATTATAGAACGCATGTGAATCTAAATCGAGTAAGTTAATTTGTGAAACAAGAAAATAGAGACTGCATCTCAAAAGGGACATTCTGTGTATTTCACTCAACCTCGAGACTCTCGAGTCGGATTGTTTAGCATTTTTTTTTTTATTACTATCACACATTTTTCACCCATTAAAGAATGTCTGTGTTAACCTGAATAGAGTAGTTTTTTTTTTTTTTTTTTCGTCGTCGTCATTGCACTATCAACACCTTTGAGGAAGGATCATAATACACCCAATCACTTAGACTACAGAGAAAGCTGTGGTCGTATATATGGATCGAGGAGTCGGGTTGTGAAATAAGAAAGTGGACCCTACATCCCCCTCTATTTCACAATCGGATTCTCCTGAGTCGGGTTAATTAAATTTTTTTATTGGCAAGACTGTGGACCGAGGAATTTGTGAAACAAGAAAATCGACCCTACAATATTCCACCTTCGTTTCACAACCGCATTCTAATTCTGAGTCGGGTTCTTTAGTATTTTATTTCATGATCATCATATATTTTTAAAATGCACACGTGTCGCGTCGTATCGTGTAAGTAAGCCGGCCTGGTCAATTTTTACACACTACTATACTACCTGCTAAACTTTGATATACACATATTTACCTTGAACAAACATAGGACGCAAACTAGCCGACAATCTTAATCTTACCAAGTCTATCCCCACTACAGAAAGTTGCCTGTAGTAAAATGAAAAAAACAAAAAAACAAAAAACAAAAAAACAAAAGAGAGAGAGAAGAAAAAGGTGCCAATTTTGTTGTCGGACTTGCATCATGTGAAAGAAAATATTGCAGTGGAGGAATCGGATACTAAGTCTATCTTTGCTCCCAAAAATTGATAGATAAAAAAAAAAATAAAAGTATAAATAAATAAAACTCTATGCTTTGGATAAAGAGACAACAAAAATAAAATGCAAATTCAAAAGAAGTTCATGATCATCAAGAAAGAACCAAATGATTAAGTTAGGAATATTATTAGTGTGAACTAATAACTAAAAGCAAATTTAATAAGTTTAATGGGGACTAAAAGAGTAAATTTTAAATTTTGTTTTGTATGTATCAAAATAAAATACCATATACTTACATATAGATTTTT